>VBSM01003214.1:2307551-2322439 GCA_008086735.1 Cheirogaleus medius
GCCCTTAAGAGTTCACCCAGCTCCTCCATCACCCCATGAACCCTGGCTTCCCTGGACGCCACGGTTCTATCACACCTGTCTTGGCTGAGAGGGGCTTGCTGGGACCCAGAAGACAGGGCTGGAAGGCCCCTGGAGGCAGTTGCTTTTAATCCCCACCTCCTTTTCCTGGATAGAAAGGCTGAGGCCCAGAGTGAGATGGGCAGATAGCCTGTGAGAGGCCAGGACACGACACGGGGAGCACCGCTGAGCCTGGAGTCCCCCCACTTCCCCAGTGCATACGCCAGATTTACCCAAGCGGCTGAGCCTTTAGGGGAGGGGTGAGTCGGTCAGTATCAGCCACCTCCCGGAGTCTGGGCTCAGCTGCGTGGGGCCCCAGCACCAGTAGTTTCGGATCTGAGCAGCACAGGCAGAGCCCATTGGCCCAGGGTAGAGGCAGGAAGGAGGTGGGCGTGGAGCCCCGGGCGGGCGGTTGGCTCCAGGGCCTTGGGGGAGGAAGGGCGGGGCACCAATGTTCAGGGCTGTTGAGAAACTTCTCTGTTCACACCCATATTACAGAGGCTCAGATGGAAGATCATAAATACAAGCCTCAGCCTCCCCATCTCTAAGATGGGCAGGAATACTTGCCAAAGCAATGTTTGAATTTGATTTTAGTTTCATACTGCCAGAGACACTACAGACTTATTTCAACCCGTTCATATTATATACTGTGTGGTCAACAACACCCACGGTCTGCCTGGGGGACAGTCCAGTGTGACTGTACAACCAACCGAAAGCCTGGAGCACCAGCCTGCACCTCTCAGCTGCCCTGGGGGCTCGGCCTACTCTGAACCCCAGCGATGCGCCCCGGGCACAAGTCAGCGGATGTGGTCTCCACTGCTCCTGTCTGGGGAGCTCTCAGGCAAGGACAGGGCCACTTCCTCTCAGACACCCCTGCACCTGCCGAGCCAGGACGCAGCAGACAAGAGTCAGAAAGGCCTCGAGTGCAGGGCCTCAGTTCACAGCCTTTCCAATACACCTTATTTATTCTTCCTCCCTAGAGCTCCCCTTTCCTTGTGCCTCATCAGCCTCCCAGGGTGTCTGCTAGTTCTGGTTGCCTCAGAGGGCCCGCAGCTGGCAGAAGCACTAGACACCGTTTCTAGCATTTGGGTCAGCCTGGCGTGCAGAAGGATTCCGTAGGAGCTGGACAGAAAATGGTGTCAGTGCTGGGGTGGGGGTGGGGGAAGAGGCAGGCTGAGGGCCCCCCCACACTGCCAGGTATCCACCTGTCTCCCCAGCCCAATGGCAAACTGAGAGTCCAGAGTCAAGGCCCTGGCTTGCCACTTGCTTGCTGTGTGACCTCAGCCTCCCCTCTCTGGCTTTCTGTTTGTGTTTCCTCCTCTACGTGGCATGGAGTTGGGCAATGGGATGCTTAAGAGCCCTGGTGCTGTTGAAATGCTGTGGAGGGGGAAGAGGGGGCAGAGTGAGGTCATCTTGCTAGCTCATCCTCTACCCATCCTGCTGTGCTTGTTCGCTCTGGGTAGGGTAGGGGCTGGTAGTTCGACACGTTCAGCTGCCAGGGCCTGTCATGAAGAGGGCTTCTCTGGAGGACAGAAAGGAGGGGCCCTTGCTCAGGAAGGCCTGGGTGGGGGGCCTGGAGCCCTTCACACCACCCCCTGTTCTTCAACAGCCCGTGCGAGGGTGATAGTGAGAGGAAGGGCAGGATTGCCTGGAAGCAGAGGATGACAGAGCTCGGCCACCTCCCAAATTACATGCAGCATGCTCCCAACCCTGCAGTGGCACTTTGAGCAGAGAGAAGTACCCACTAGTGAGGACAAGGAGGCACCGGCAGGATGCTTAGGGCAGGACCACTTGCCATAGGGAAACTCTGGTTACTATCCTCACGTTCACCAGCAGGAGACTGGCTTCATACACTCGGACATCACACTACACAATGTCATTCGTATGTTTAAAAGAATGAAGTAGATCTTTACAAGATGGAAAGGCATTTGGTAGAATACCAATATGCAAAATAAATGATTTCTATTGGTACAAGAATGCACAGGTACAAAAGAAAAGTACAGAAAAGCACAAACTGATGGCAGCTGTCATCTCCAGAGAATGGACTAAAATTGCTGTGGTCAGTGAGGGGGGACTTCTTTTACCTGAAATCTCACCATCTTTTAAGCAATACTTTATTCAAGTATTACTTGTATACAAAGAAATTAACAACAACAAGGAAAAAATACCTCTCTTGGAACCTACAAGCAGCCAAGGCAGTCATTGCACAGATGGAGAAATCAAGGTCTGGGAAGAGAACAGTTAGGGAAACTGAGAGAAGTAGGACCTGCTCTAGACTCTCAGTCCAGTGCTCATTCCTCCTCAGATGCTGCAAATGGTGTCTAAAATTATATGGGCCTGGCTGGGTGCGGTGCCTTATGCCTGTAATCCTAGCATTCTTGGAGGCCGAGGTGGGAGGATCGCTTGAAGCCAGGAGTTTGAGACCAGTCTGACCAAGAGCGAGACCCATCTCTACTAAAAATAGAAAAAATTAGCTGAGCTTATAGTCCTGTAGTCCCAGCTACTCCAGAGGCTGAGGCAGGAGGATGGCTTGAGCCCAGAAGTTCGAGGTTGCAGTGGGCTAGGATCATGCCACTGCACTCTAGCCTGGGAGTTGGAGCGAGACACTGTTTTAAAAAAGTAATAAATAAATGGGCCCGTCCAAGCACCTGTTTGTTCACAGTGCTCCTACTCTGCTGCTAAGCTGGGGTCTCAAAAGGGAGGCGTCGGGTTCTTGCTGCCATTTCTGACTGGTGTCAAGGTGGGGATGGGTGGTGAGAGGGTGGCAGTGGGGAAGCCCATGGACCTTGGGTTAGGCAAGTTTCCTAAAGGCTGCTGCAATAAATTTCCGCAATCTTGGTGGCTGAAAACAGCAGAAATTTCTTCTCTCCCAGTTCTGGAAGCTAGCAGTCCAAGATCAAGGTGCCGGCAGGCTGGTTCTCCCAGGGGCTATGAGGGAAAATCTGTTCCCTCCCCCTCTCCTAGCTCCTGGTGTTGCCAGCGATCCTTGGTGTTCCTTGGCTTGGAGACGCATCATCACCCCAATCTCTGCTGCTGTCGTCACACGGCGTTCTCCCTGTGTGTCTGCGGCCAAATCTCCCTCTTTTTACAAGGACACCGGTCACTGGATTAGAGCCCACTGTCATCCAGAATGACCTCATCATAGCTTGCCTGCATCTGCAAAGACCCTATTTCAAATCAGTTCACATTCACACATTCTGGGTGTACATGAGTTTTGGAGGGATGTTACTGAACCCAGTACAGATAACAACTTTTCTGATGTCTGGGCTATTCCCTTAAGGACAAGGCAGAGGACAGGGGCCTGTGGGAGAGTGGAAAAGGCGAGGAGGGCCATCAAGTTTGTTGTACGCTCAGTGCAAAAGAACTCTACTCCCCGGGGAGAAGGAAAGCTGGAAGGAGGTCAGATCGCATATCACTTGCCTGGGGGAAGTGTGGATGTGGAATGGATGTTTTTATGTATTGTAAAATGTTTGGCCTAGATGTTCTGGAAGGTTCAGGTTTGAAAATAAAGTGACACAAGATAAACTATTTTTAGGGATTAAAATTCACTTGACGAGAGAAGTAGCTTGTCTTCAGGTAATGGATGGATTTAGCTGTGCTGAAGATGGATAGATCTTCTCTTGCTCCTTCTCTCTGCCCAGGGTGGGGTGGTGGGAGCTCCCTCTCCCCACACCTGCGGGTCCTGCTGCGGTGAGGTCCCTTGTCTGGCCCTCTGCCCTGGTCATGGGGACAGCTCACAGTGCTGAGTGTGGGGCATGCAGAGGACAGAGCGCAGTCCTCCAGGACAGTAATCCAAGCACACCCTGAGGTGTCAGAGCCGGAACTAAGGTCACTGTCAGATTCCTCCTTTCATGGGGAGGGTGCCTATTCTAAGTTTATGTTTTGAACATGAACATTCCTGAGTTTCATACTGAGACCCTTTCCAGGCAGATTTCAGACTCCTGTTCACTAGCTGACCTAGGAACCCCGAGACATCATGGGCAGCCCCTGTACCCAGAGTTTCACCACTTGGACTTACACGGCAGCCGCTTCCAGGCTAGTAATTTGAGCTTTCGTTCTGCTCTGTTTATGAAGAAAAAGAAAAAAAAAAAAAAGAGTGCTAGCATGAGGCGAAGACCCCAAACTTAACACTGAATTGAGACAAAAATGGGAGGTGGCTGGGAGTATGTCAAGCTCTTGGGGGACTCCCACTAGCTGCCTGTGACTTCATTTACAAAAGAAAAGAACAGAACTAAAAACATGTACATGTGCAGAAAATACGTCACCGAAGGCTGTAGCACCAGGGCAGAGATTATCAGGAACTTTTCTGATGTGTTTTATGTCGCCAGGTACAGATATCCGTTTATAACACAGAAACCTGGTGCTCAATCTCACGAGTCTTCCGGAGTGCTGCGCATGGAAGCCTGTTCTGGCCTTCTCTGGGGTGATTTGTGGGGTGTTATTTTCTGGGTGCAGCAGAAACCAGTAGCTCAGAGGCCACCTGCACAGCAGCATCCTCATGACAGCTGGGGCAGGGGGCTCACCGCTGCCCCTGCCCGACCCCAGAGGAGGCTTTCCCTTCATGCTCCCTGACTGTCCCACCCTTGGCAAACTGAGCTAGATGGTCACATGTGCCCCCCTCCTACTGCCCAGGGGCTAGGCTCCCCCATTCCTTATGCCTAGCATGTCCTCCTGTACTCCGCGCTTGCCCCACAACGGCCTAACCCCACCCACCTTCAAAACGCAGCCAAGATGCCGTTTCTCTAGGGGGGCCTTCCCTGATCCCCTCTGAGCCCCGAATCATACTAGCCCAGGTGAAGAGGAAATCACAAAGATGCGCATCAATAGGAAGGGCAGGCGTGCAGTCCGCAAAACACCCACGCATCCAAACGGGTCAAAAGAACTACAGGACAGTCACAGGACATTAGGTAGCCATGTTTCCTTGGACTATTCAACACGGGAAAATGCCCCCACCAGAATATCAAGTAACCGGAATATAACCATGTAAAATACAACAGTCACACTCATGTATATTAGATATGCAGGAAAAAATAATAGAAAGAATGACACTGAAATGTACACAGTGGCTATCTCTTAATGGTGGGATTAAAAGCGATTTTTAAATTTCTTTGTACTTTTCCAAATTTTGAAGTTTTGCCTCAAAACACAATAATCAGAATAATTGGGTTTCTTAAGTGGAATTCAAAATATTTTGCTAGTTTGAGGCTTGCATCCCCTCTTATATTCTTGCCAAAATGCCATCTGACCTCTGCTTGAACTCCTCCATTGATGGGGAACTCACTACTCTCTAAGGTCTTTTTTGGCCACTTCTTCCTCATGAAGAATAGAAATCTGGCTCCCTTTAGCTTCCCCCACTGGTCACAGTTCTGCCTTCTGGAACAACAGAGAACTGCTTCCCATGCCCGTTGACAACACTTCAGAGGTTCAAAGGCAGCGGCCAGACTCTAGGCTACATCCCCTCCCCGCCCCCACCCGCATCATTCTTCCAAGGACTTCAGTGTCCTTCACCTCCCAGATCCCTGTGTGCTTTCCTTGGGAACATTGCAGGCAGTGATGTCCTTAAAGTACAACTTCAAGTCTACGCCTCACTCTCTCTTTCAAGGGCACCTACCTGCCAGTCAGGGTTTCAGGGACTCTATGACACGCATGCTTTCGTCTAATCTTCAGAACGGCCCTGTGACACAGGAGCTAGTACCACACCTATAGTACAGATGAGGAAACTGAGGCATGGAGAAGCCAAGTCACTTCCGAGGTCACAGAACTCAGTAACCCTCAGATCCTTGAATCTAGAGGGACCTTGAGAAGTCCTGTGGCCAAACTCATGTCCCTCGCTAGGGTAGTCCTCGTCAAAAGTGCCAGCGTCAATCCTTGCTGCCCGCCACTGCCACTCCCCACAAAGAACCCTTTCACACTGTGTTTTCAATGGCTCAGCCTTTGCTCGGGCCATCCTCTCGCCTTGAATGGGTAACTCCTACCGAACCTTCCAAACCACTCCCCATCCAAGACCCCTTCCTGTACCTCTCAAGGCGGGACGAGATACTCCTGTTGCACCCCGGGCTAACCCCTAGCATGGTTCTTATCTGGCCCCCATTCACTCACTCAGATATTCACTCAGCACCTGCTCTGTGCTCTGCATAAGGCAATGCGTGCTAGATGGGGAGTGCAGAAAGCCGGTGCGACTGCACAGCTTTGCCACCACCTGGCTATATGACCTTGGACACATTACTCCTCACTGAGCCTCAGTTTCCTCACCTGTGAAGTGGGGGAGATTCCACAGCTCAGCCTAGCTGTCAGGGCTTTTGCGTGGATGGGCAGGATTTGAAAGTACTCCGCCAACTGCAACTCAGGGTGAGTCATTATCATAGTGACCTGACCCTGCTGTAGTCTGAGCTCATTTTTGTCCATCCCATCCTTGGAGTGTCCCCTCCCCCAGGGGGCTGACAGCCAGCTGGGGATGGACTTGGGAGCTCAGGCCTTGCAGGGGTTGGCACCTGAATGAGAAACTGGCCAGGAGCACAGCCTAGAAGGATGGAAACAGGCATGAACTTTAAGCAAAACCAGCCCATAAATCCTGCTGCGTGGCATAGGGGCAAGGGCCTGGCATTGCTGGGGCAGAGACCACATGCCGGGCTGTTCTTAGGCAACAAGGGTGAAGGCTTTTATGCCAAAGGGCTTTGTCTATAGTCATCAAGAAGCCACTGGAGGGCTGGGCTCACGCCTGTAATCCTAGCACTCTGGGAGGCTGAGGCAGGAGGATCGTTTCAGCCCAGGAGTTTGAGGTTGCAGTGAGCTAAGATGATGCCATGGTACTGTAGCCTGGGCGACAGAGTGAGGCTCTCAAAAATAATAATAATAATAATAAAATTAACACACATGTTAAAAAAATAAAGAAGCCACTGGAAGCACAGGGGAAGTGGTGGGGACAAAGAACACTGGGCTAGGAGGCTGGATGCCTGGGCTCTGCTCTGCATTGCTCTGTGACTGCAGTCAAGCCCCACCCCCAGGCCTTAACTTCCCATCTGTGCATTGGGTGGTCAGCCCAGGTGGTACCCAAGGCCCTTTCCAACTCAGTCTGTGCTGACTTTACTTGCCCTTCACAGCTTGGGCCAGAGGGGTCCAGTTCAGGCTGTGCCAGGGACAGACATGGACAGCTGGGAAGGCTCTCAGAAGGAAGAGGAGGCAAGGAAAGCCATGCTTACGGTGGCCACTTCCACCCTGTGGAAGTATCAGGCCTGGAGCAGGCTCCTCCCTGTGTCCTCCCCCTCTGGGTAAATGGCCCGCTTTGCAGACTTCGAGGTTGACACAGGTGCAGAGAATACCCTCAGACCCTCAGACATCATCCTGCTCACCCCCACCGCCCCCCCTCCCCGTATAGGGAGGGAACTGAGACTCAGACCCCAAGGGCTTGCTTGGGGTCACGCAGCATGTTTGTGGCACAGCCAGGACTCACACGCAGGATTGATGTCCGCCTACCACCAGCTCAGTTGCAAGTCTCAGGCCACGCCCAGGTCTCTCTGTCCCATCATCCCTGTCAGCCAGCCCCCGCCTTCCACTGTCAGAGTCAAGCCTCAGTTTCCCTGCTGGGATCAGGACACACAGAAGGGTTTCTAGGTCAGAGCTTGGTGAGTTTTTTGAACTGGGAATACAGGAGGAGCAAGGAAAGCCAGGAGGTCTGCAATTCAGACCAAAGTTCATCCTCTGCACTTCACACAGAGCAGGGACTAGACTAAAATCACCCAGGTTGGGGACCGTGCTGAACACCCAATACACAGAAAAACCCATACTCAGGGCACAAGCAAAGCCGGACCAGAGAGAAGGAGAGAGAAAGGGCTAAAGTTCATTGCAAAACTATTAAATATTGTCACGATGTGGAGGCTCTCAGGGCCTCAGGTGGGACCATAAAATTTATAGGATCATCTAGTCCCACCTGGCTGGGGGGCAGACAGTAGTGGGGGAAATGGCCAGAACTCGGGGTCCTCCCTCCCCCTTCCTGTGCCACCTGCTGTCTCTGAGGAGGCTGTCCTGGCTCCAGGTCTGACCTTCTGGGCTTGTCAGACCCCAAGGGGTGGCTGGTCCCACTGCAAGAAACCTGAGCAGAGTCCCCTGGGCCCTAACCCAGCTCTGGGGCCCCTTGGGGGAGGGACAGGAAGGGAGGAAAGGGCAGAAGGCAGTAGATCTCCCTCTCTGGCCCCTCCCAGCCATCCCGCTCTCGTACACCAGCTCTGGGCCTGGAAGAGGCCGTAGACCGCGCTCTCAAACTTTAAAGTGTATAGTAATCAGCTGGGCATCCTGTTAAACAACAGCTCACGTCCTAGCAGGTCTAGGCAGAGCCTGAGATTCTGCCTTTCTAACAGGTCCGGGGGATGCCGAAGCTGCAAGTGTGTTGAACGCTCGGCGAGTAGTCGTCCTAGAGATGATCTGCCTCTGAACCCGTGGGAAAGCTGAAGGCCCAGAGAGGTCAAGTCACTTGTCCACGGCCACACAGCCAGCCGCCCCAGACTGAAGGCAGAGGGCACCTGCCAAAGACGCGAGACAGGTCCCCACCCCAGACAGCGGGAAGCAGCTGCCCTTCCTGGCCCGGGGGCCCTGTTCGTAAACTCGGCTGCCTAGGGCTCAGCCCAGGGCCGGGGTAGAGCGCCTCCCGGCACAACCTCCTCCGTCTCCGCGCCGGCCTCTGGCTGTGCTCCGCTGGGTCCCCGGGCCGACCAGAGGGCGCTCGGGGCGCCGAGAGTCCCCCGCGGCGGAGCGATTCCGCACCCTCCTCCCCTCTCCGAAAAGCAAACTTCTCCGCCGGCGCCCTTTACCTTTTTGGGGGGTTTGCAGCAGCTCAGCCTGCTGCGTCCGCAGCCCATCCTCCTCCCGGGGCTCCCGGACGCCGCCTCCCAACTCCGGGGCCCCCAGAGGACGCTGCGGTCCGAGCCCCGCTGCCCGCTCCGCGCCTGCCGGCTGGGGCTGCCGGCGAGACCCTGAAACTGAACCTGGAAGCGCGGACTCGAGCCTGAGCCGGGGCGGCCGGGCGCCGTAAATACCCGAAGAGCAGGGCCTCTGCCAAGCCCGCTGGGTTCGCGGCGCCGCCGCCAGAGGCAGGTGACCGAATAATGGGAACCTCGGGCCATGGCAGAAAAACCTGTAGACGCAACAGATGCTTTTCTGAGCCCTCAGCTAAGAAAGGGCGAGGAAAAAAAAAAAACAATTAAAACGATGATTTGGTCAACACAGCAGCTACCATTTATTGAGGGTTGTTTCTGCTCCAGCTGTTTTTTTACACGCTTTATTTCTATTTCTTGCCATATCTGTGCAACAAGGTAATATTTCCTTCATTTTACAGGTAAGGCTCAGAGATGCGAAGCGATTTGCCTTAAGTCATATAGCTAGTAAGTACCAGAGCCCAGATAGAATCCAGTTCTAGTTCCAGAACCTAAGCTTTGAATCAGTTGCTGACAAATAACTAGTAATACTAAGTTTAGTTGTAATGCCTCCCCACTTCTGGGTCGATAGCTTTTTCTAGGTCACGAGCATCTGTAATATTCGTTTCTATACATCTTGGATAGATGCTATCCATCACCACCACCTTGTGAGGCAGGCCAGATGCAGTGGGAATAAGGGACATAAAGTGTCAATGTCTAAGAAGAGGAACTTTTATTTATCCTCGCTTTGTTATTAACTGAGGTTTCTGGCAGTGGCAAGGCAGGAAAAAGATTCCTAATTCTGAAAATCAGTGTGCATGTGTATCTGTGTGTATAGCATATTAGAAAATGAGAGTCAAGCCCCAAAACTCCTGAAAAAGTGTGTTGATGAAAGGGTCAAGAATGGAGAAAGACCTTGAAAGAAATTCCCCCTCCACAGAGTATAAAACCAACTGCAGAAGGTTCTTAGAAAGGAAACTAAGGAAACAGTTGATGTTAGGTTCTTAAAGGCAAGAATAATATAGGATAGTGGTCCACAACATGTGATTCCCAAATGAGCAGCTTCAGTACCACCAGGAAACTTTGTTAGAGATGCAAATTCTCAAGCCCCACGCCAGACCTACAAATCCTAAACTCTGGGATGAGGTTCAGAAATCCATAGTTTCATAAGCCCTCCAGGCATTTCTGACCCAGGGGAAAGTCTGAGAACCCCTGATGTAGGATGTGCTCAACAGGTACTGAGGAAAGAGTGTCTGCTTAAATTAACAATGTTTATTGAAACAATGTTCATGATTTCAAACAAAGAAACAAACAAAAACCCCAACACCACCTAAATATCCAAGAAAAGAAGCTTGGTTCAATAAATTATGATATATCCATTAAAATAGAATGACATGTAACTTATAAAAGTATTGACAAAGATGAATTTTTAAATGTTACAAAATATAATAAATCCATTTTTATTTTTTAAAACAGTATTAATAGTGATTACCTCTGGATGGGTGAAATTTTGGATCTTTAAAACTGTTCTTCATTTCTTTATATTAAAATGAGCATGCATTTATTACTATTATAATAAAAAATTACAATTTTAATATGAAAAATTTTCCTTTTAAAATATATTTTTAAACCCAAATTGTGAATGTATTTTTAAACCCAAATTGTGATTTTTTTTTTTTTACCATCAAGCCATGGACAAGTCTGAAATCCCAAAGAAATGGACAATGGTTGTGAATTAACTAGGTAGAAAAGCAATATACAGGGCAAAGATGGCTAAACTGTGAGCATGAGGCCATGGAAACCAGTATTAGGATCCTGAAACAGTCATTTCTCCTTTCTGAGAATATCCCGTCTGTACTTTAAGCAGTTGAACTTTCTAAAATCCATCTTGAATTTTAACAACAACAACTTAAATTAATAACTTGGGAAGCTGGGTAGGAATAGGAAGGCAAGTTCTGTTCCTAGAGACTCTGTTCTCAAGAGGTCTTGCCTTTAGCTTCTCTGAGCCTCTTTTGAGAGCCAGGTTCAGATTTCCCACATTCCCACTGCTAGCTTTTTAGTTATGTGTGTTGAAGTTCCTGCCTGAGAAACGTGAGCAGCTTGTGTTTGAGAAAGTTGCCGGTGAGATTTTTGATGGTTGGTATACCAGTCAGGTTAGGGCAGGTTTTGCTGCAGTAATAAAAAGCATAAAAATCTCAGTGACTTGCCACAAGAGAAGCTAAATTTCTGCTCACTCTGCATGTCCAGCATGGGCAGGCAGAGGGCTTTGCTTCACAGAGAAATTCCACACCATCTTGTGATGCAGCCATCTCAAAAAGATGGCTTTAGGGTTTGCTGGGGCAAGAGAAAGGAGTGCATGGGGTCTTAAATGCTTCCACTTGGAAGAGACACACATAGGTTCACTCACATTTCATTGGCCAAAACGAGGCACACAGTGACGCCCAGCTTCAAGGAGATGGGGAAGTACAATGTGTGTTTAGAAGAAGCAGAGAATCAGAAATGGTAAATGGAAATGTCTACCATTAGTTAGCAATCAACAAGCAGGTCCTACTATGTGACCATTTCTTAGGCAAGTAGGGTGACCAGTTCATCCTGGTTTGCCTAGAATTTTCCCACTTTTAGCATTGAATGTCCCAAGCCTCAGGAAACTCCTCGGTCCCAGGCACACCAGGTTAGTTGATAACCCTATGGGCAAAGTATAGTGGAGGTCCAAGAGAAGAAGACTCAGCCCTTGTTCTTGCATTAGTCATGTTCTGTTTTTTTGACATTAGAACCTATATATAAGAAAAAATGGGAAATAACACAGAAAAGGTTTTATAAAGCTAATGCCAAATTGTGCATTCCATGCAAAAGGTATTAGCATTAAAGGGAGATAAGAGACCAAGGTGGATGGGGATGGCCAAGAAGGACTTCCTGGCTAATACTAAAGTCAAAGGATCGTCACGCCAAAAGGAATTCTAGGATCTCAGGCTGGGATGGAATCTGGTGCTTGGCTTCTAAGAACATTGACTAATACAAACTGCTTGTTATAATTTCCTTTCTAGGTGATTATGCAGCCTATGTTTAATACTTCCAGTGATGGGGAAATCACTACCTATCTTTCCATATCTAGGGGAAAGAGGAGAAGCAGGGAGGAGTAATTGCAAGAGGGAAGGACAGTATGAGTCAAGTCAAAGGCAATGAGGGATTCATGCGTGTAGGCAGCTAGGTTGCATGTAAAGGGACAAAAGTGGATGGGGTGGACTCTTTGGGAAAAGACTGGAGAGAACAATATGGGGATTATCCTGAGCATCTTTCATGAGAAAGGTAAATTGTACCCATACATAAAGAGTTTTGCATGGATTTCAGGCAGTTCTTGGACCCCACAGCCCACACAGTGGGTCTATGTGTGGATCCCAGGTTAAGAACGTCTCAGCTCAGTGATCATTAAAGGTCTTTCTAACCCTGAAAGCTTCTTGTGTGCAGGGTCATCTGATGGAGCCCAACTGTCCCCAAAACATGTGCCCTCTACCCAGAGTGACTTTCTTCCCAATCCGTCTCTGTGGGTTATAATCCTCTCTGTACATCAAGGAGCAGCTCAAATGCCCTCTCCTTTCAAAAGCCACTTGTTCTGTAGCAGCACCTGTTCTATAGCTCTCTTAGCACACGTGGCAGTTTTCCTATGGGCTACACTTGTTTGTGTGCTCCGTGTGTCTTCCCGAGTGGATGAAGGGTTGCGCAGCTCTTTCTCCTCCCTCCTTGCCCATCCCATCCCACTTAGTAGGCTGTGGCAAAGGCTGCCAGCAGCCTTACTCAGCTTCCCTTCTTCTCTCTTCCTGAGTTCCAGAATCCTGACATTCTTTGGGACAGCAAAGTGCTGGGGCCAACAGGCTACTCACCAGCTGCCTTGCGTCGAGGGGTGGCCAGTGATATGTAAGGGAAAATTACTGGTGGAGGCTTCCAGGAAAGCTTTTAAAAGGGGGATGACTCAGCTGGGAACAGGGTTCCCCCTTTCTTGCCCCCTCTTTTCCTGCCTGGAAGACACACAGGATGGCTAAGTCCCAGCAGCCATCTTATCACCTGGAGCAAAAAGACGGAAGGAGCCTTGATCTCTGATGAATTTATAGAGCCCCCATACTGGCCTTGATCAATTACTTCCAAACTTATTTACATAATAAATGACAAATTTGTTTAAGCCAGTGGGGAAATTATAGTTCACAATAATTTATTGAATATTACAAAATAGCTAGAAGGAAAGAATTGAACTATTCCTAACACAAAGAAAAGATAAATATTTGAGGTGATGGATATCCCGATTACCCACATTTGATCATTATATATTGTGTACCTGTATCAAAATGTCACATGTGCCCCAAAAATATGTACAATTATTACATCTCAATAAAAAATGTTTTAATTTGTTTAAGCCCCTGCCATTGAGATTTTCTCACTTGCAGCAGAATACAATTGCTAACCAATACATAGGTCACTAATTAAGGTTGTTATATTGAATTTAATTAGAATCATTTACTTTTAAGGACACTGTGTGAAGCCCCTGCTGCCCTTCTGGAAGTGGGAAGTGAGGCTCTGCCAAGTCAGGTTCCTTGGGTTTTCTAGACTCTTGATAGAAAGGTTGGTTTTGATAGCTTCCTCTTGGAATATGCTTAAAGGAAGAAAATGAAAGAAAACCTCAAATTGTTGAATCCATAGGGTTCTATTGGAGTATTTCTCAAGGTATAGGTGGGCTCCTTTGCTCCAGAAGCATCTGGGAATTGGTTAAACAGTTTCCCTGGAGTCGTCTCTCTTTTCTCCATCTTCTGAATCGGGACGTGGAGCACTGAGTCAGAGGAATCTTCAGACTAAAGCTGGAGCCTTACGGTTCCAAAGGTTGCGGGGGTCACCTCACCAGGGAATCAAACTGCTACATTGATTGTATTGGATTGTGTTGAATTGAATTAAAACTTAAGACTTTGGACAGAATTGAGTCTGAGTAACGCTAATTAGCGAGAAGCCATCCCTGCCTATTTTCCCAGGAGAAGTGTGGTCTGGGATTTGGGGCTGCCTTGGGAGAAAGGCCAAGATTCACTTAATCACATTCTTTACCAAGAGTCAATTTATGTCAACCCTCACACATTAGCACTTTCTCTGTCCAGTGAGGTTCAGATGGAGGTCTTCAAGGAGCGGAGCTTGTATGTTAATGCAGAGTGGGAGGGGCACAGAACAGCAACTAGGAGTATTCTCTAGGGAAAATTGCACAGCCTCTCTTTGAGCTCTAGGGTCTGGAGGCAAGTGGGAATGAATAGGAGTGGACATTTCTTTACATCAGTGGTTCTCAAAATGTGGACCAAGGATCAACAGTGTCCTAGTCCAATTGTGTTGCTGTAAAGGAATACCTGAGGCTGGGTAATTTATAAAGAAAAGAGATTTATTTGGCTCACGGTTCTGCAGTCTGTACAAGAAGCATGGGGCCAGCATCTACTTCTGGTGAGGGCTTCAGGGAGCTTCCAATCAAGGCAGAAGGCGATGGGGGAGCAGGTGTGTCACATGGTGAGAGTGGGAAGTAAGAGAGAGGATGCTCTTTTAAACAACCTGCTCTAATAAAGCAAGAACTCACTCATTACTGTGGGGAGGCCTCCACCCCCATGACTGAAACACCTCCCACCAGGTCCCACCTCCAACACTGAGGGTCCAACTTCAACATGAGATTTGGAGGGGGCAAATATCCAAACTATATCAAACAGCATCAGCATCTCTTGGGAAATTATTAGAAAAGCAAATTCTTGGACACACTCCCCACCTGCAATCAGCTGCATCAGACACTCTGGGTGTGGACCCCAGAAATCTGGGCTTCAATACAATTCTCTCCCCATAATTCGGATGTGTGTATGTGTTTGAGAACCACGGCTTTAATCCTTCACGTCCTCCTCATGGCTGACAGCCTTTTTT
>VBSM01003214.1:2324534-2336990 GCA_008086735.1 Cheirogaleus medius
GAAAGAAAGAGAGAAAGCTAGGAGCAGTGGGTAGAGATACCCTGGGATGTGGGGTTCAGCTCCTTGGGAGGAAGGAAGATCTTTCAGCTGGTTAAATATTCAGGGGTCTGGCTTGACAGAGAGTGAGTGCCCCATTGTGGGAGGTATGCAAGCAGAGGCTAACACTGGTCAGGTACGCTGGAGAAAGTATATGAGGGCCTGATGGAAGAGGGAGCCTGAGGGAATGGATGTAGGTCTATTTTGATTGGGACTGGAAGGGACCTTTGCTGTGGTCCCTTTTCAGAGGCAAAAGTTATTCTTTAGTCTGGGTGTGGTGGCTCACACCTGTAATCCTAGCACTCTGAGGTGGGAGGATTGCTTGAAGTCAGGAGTTTGAGACCAGCTGAGCAAGATAGAGACCCTGTCTCTACTAAAAATAGACAGAAATTAGCTGGGCAACTAAAAATAGAAAAAATTAGCTGGGCATAGTGGTGCATGCACTATGCCTGGCTAATTTTTTGTATATATATTTTTAGTTGGTCAGTTAATTTCTTGCTATTTTTAGTAGAGATGGGGTCTCACTCTTGCTCAGGCTGGTTGAGACTTTCATTCTTGTAATGAAATGTAATATAAATGTAAAATGGTGCAGCTACTATGAAAAAGAGTGAGCAGTTCCCTCAAAAAACTAAAGATAGAACCACAATGTGATCCAGCAATCCCACAAAAACATACCTGCTCTCTTGTGTTTATTGTAGCATTATTCACAATAGCCAAGATATGGAAACAACCCAAATGACCATCGACAGAGGAATGGGTAAAAATATATGGTATGTACATATGATGGAATATTATTCAGCCCTGAAAAAGATAAAAATCCTGCCATTTGTGACCCTGAGGCTGAACCTGGAGGACATTAGGCTAGGTGATATAAGCCAGTTGTGATTCCACTTACATGAGTCATCTAAAAAGGTCAAACTCATAGAGGCATAGTGTAGAATGGTGGTTGCCAGGGGCTGAGAGGAGAGGGAATTGGGGAGTTGTTGCTTAATGGATGTAAGGTTTCCATTATGCAAGATGAATAAGTTCTAGAGATCTGCTGTACACCATAGTGCCTATGGTTAATAATACTTTATTGTGCACTTAAAAAATTGTTAACAAGGTAGATCTCTCATGTTAAGTGTTCTTACCATAAAAAACAAAATGGAAATAAAAACAAACAAAGAAATCAAAGGAGCACAAGCAAACTTTTGGTAGTGAGGGACATGTCTATTACCTTGATTGTCATGATGGTTTCATGAGTGTATGCATATGTCCAAAGTCATGAAATTGTTTACATTAACTATGCACAGTTTTTAAAAATATATCAATTATACCTCAATAAAGCTGTAAAAAAATATACATAGAGAGAGACTTTCATTCTGATCCTTGATTTGCTATTGGTTTGCATTGTGATCTTGGGTAATTCACATACATTCACTTCTCTGGCCTCACATTCCCCACCCCACATTTTGACCAGTGCCTGGCATGGAGTAAGCTCTAGCAAAGATTTGTTGAACAAATGAGTGAATGGATGAATTAGTGCCACTGGGTGTGAAGTTGGATTAAGACCAGAGGTTCCATGAACCTCCTGAAATTGCATTCACAATTGTGCATGTCTGAGCGATTCAGGGTATTCAGGGTAAAGGTCTAGAGCTTTCATTGCCATCACCATCATTTATTGAGACTTTATCATGATGCGCTAAGGTCTTTACATGCTTTAACGCAGTTCATCCTCCGCACCTGTGAGGGAGATTGGGTGGGTTCCCATTTCCACTGCGCCAGAGAGGAAGCTCGGGTCTGGGGAGGGTGAATCACTTGCTTGGGGTCATGCTCTGGGATTTGAACCCAGGTCTATCAGACTCTACAACCTGAGCTCCAAACCACCGTGATAAATGACTTGGGCTTCTCAGAAGGATCTGTGACCACAGACGGTGAAGAGAAAACATCCGACTGCCCGCCTGGGTTCTAATTCTCTGCGGGACCGCGAGGGCACGGCCAGAGGGCGGGGGTGGAGGAGAAAGCAGGTCGGCGCGAGCAGGGCCGCGCCCACGCCAGCACCGGCTGCTATTTAGAGCAGCCCCAGAGCCCCCAGAAAGGACGACAGAGGGGCGGGCCGGGAAGAGCAGTTGAAAGAGGAGCCCGGGAGCGCGGGGCTATCTCCTCCCCCGCCCCTGCTGCCTCCAGCTCGCCCTGTCCCCTGATGTCTAAATAAGGCGTAGAGGCACACTCCGGGCAGCTAAAAATAAACTTCCGCTCCCCCTCCTGTCCTTGGGCTCTGGCGACCTCCCCAGCCCCATCGGGGCTCCCCTTGGCAGGACCAGCTCTCTCCCCGCGCTCGCCCAGCTGAGTCTCTCCCGGGAGCTCTTCTGCAAGAAGATCTGGATGGACCAGAAGGCAGGGCGCGTGGGTCCTGCCCTTGGCTCTGCCCGGACAAACCCGGGCAAGTCCCTCTTTCCTCTGCGCCTCATTCTCCCCACATGTAAAATGTGGGCGTTAGAATAACGCCGTGAAGCTCTGGCATTTTTGAATGGAGCCAAGATCCCACATTCTGGGGTTAAATGTCACCAGTTTGCCCACTGGGGGTTTTCAGGGTACATCTGTCCTGCAGACCCACGCAGGGTCTTTTATAAATATCTGAATTAGCTTCCCACTCTTAAAGATTTGGAGAGTTCACATAGAGATCTGGATTTCCAGCTGCTCTTGAAAAATCAGATCTGGCCACACTTGTGTCCAGCCACAGTGAGCCCGAGTTGGGTGGCGGCCGCCACCTGCTGGCGACATTGGTGTACTACAGGCGGCTGTCGGCGCGCTCTCGTGTTTCCGCCCAGCCCTGCGGTCACCAGCGTGCCAGCCGCCTAGTGTGATTGCGGTGAGTACCGAGCGCAAGCAGGCAGATTTTTTTTTTTTTTTTTTTTTTTTTGCATCCCAAAGAGTCTGGGACACTGACATCGCTTTGCCTGGCAAATGCTTGTTGAATGAGTGAATGAGACAGCTCCTGGAATGCTTTGGAAATTGTCAAGGACCATGCAGGAGGTTATGAGGATGGTGCTGCTTAGCTGAGATTTGACGCTGGAGCACTGCCAGTGTCTGTCCTGGAATCCAGGTCCCAAGCTCTAAGAGGGGACAAGACTCTCTTAGAGCTCATGCCCTCATCCCCAATCCCAACCCCGAGGGGAGTCATCAGACTATTAAGATATTTTTAAGCATTGCCTGGACCTCCCAAGACATCCCTGGGATTGGTTGGAATATTACTCTCAATAGCACAAACGGCCAGAGTCTGTTAAACCCAAATAATCCTTGAGAGCCACTTTCGTGGCCAGCAGAGAAGCAGGAGAGGAAGGGGAAGGAGGAGAGGGAGGAAGAGTAGAGCAGAAATGTTCAGAGAACAGGGTCACAGCCCACTCGGGTTCACCCGGATCGTCTTGGGGGACTCACCAGGATGGACGCTTCCCAGAGTTAAAAAGAGTGCTGCACGTGGCCTGTCCTCAGACAGCCTGGAATCACCCCATCCCAGCATACAGTGTCGAGTGCCAAGGCAGGATGAGAACCTGGGAAGCACTGCGGCTTTGTCCTTCCTGCCAGTTTTAGTGAGCAGAGGGAGTGGGGAAAGGTCCCCAGACAGCTTCCTTGGGAGGAAATAGTGACTCATCTGCATCCCTGCCTCCCTCCCCTCAAAAGTGCAGAAAGGCAGTCTTGTGTGGACCCTAGCTACTCAAACTGTGGCACTCAGACCAGCAGCATAAGCCTCTTGGCCAGCTCGTTAGAAATTCTCTGGCAAATTCTCTGGCTCCACCCCAGACTTGCTGGATCATAAACTGCATTTTACCAAGATGCCAGGTGTTCTGCATCACTCTACTGTTAGGAAAGCTCTGCTTTGAGACAGTGGTTTTAATGTTGGCTGCACATTGGAATCCCCAGGGGGACTTTCAAAAAGGCTGATACCTGGGTCCCCGACCTGGAGTATAGACTGGGAATGAAAGCCATGCCCCATTGCACAGAGGCCTCCCATCTTAGACCCTCAGACCAACGCTGGTGGGGGATGCTGCTACCAAGGCACCATCCTCAACCCTGCCTGGCCTGCCCGACCAGTCCAAACTCTGCTCCCGGGGCATTATCAGGCTCATTATCAGGCTCTCGTGTTTCAGACTAGTGAGGTGAGAAGGGGGTGGTTCTCCTGCCAGGTCTACAATCCTGCCCAGAGCTGTGACTCTGAGCTGGGAATCCAGAAACCTGGGCCCTAATCCTAGTTCTGCTGGGTGGCCGTGGGTAGAGCAATTTCTGTCCTTCTTTGAGCTTCAGTTTCTCTCTCTCTAGAATGGAATAGTCAGAGGCTATCCCATTGAAAGAATGTCTAGTGTTCCTTCCAGTATTATACACATACACACAGATTCTCAAAGTTGAATCGGACCTTGGAGATTATCTAATTTGACCTTACTTTCATACAAATGGGGAAACTGAGGCCCAATGAAGTTAAAGGCTGTCTAAAGTCAGAAATAGCATCACCATGTAGAGAAAAATTTTTACCAATGCAAACGATTCGTTGTCTAGAGCATAGTCTTCCACGTTATATGTTTCTGATTCTATGAGAGCTATGTGCCTTCTATTGTCCCTGAAGTTACAGATAAATCATAACAATGAAAAATAATCTTTGCCTACAGAAATGTAAATTTTTTCCCCTGTGGATTTTAAATTGACTTCCTTCTCCTATAGAAGAGGCCAGTTTTGCCTTGATTTGCACATTTATCCCATTGTTCCCAATCTGTAAATGTGTTTGTACTTGAACTAGTTATAACATCTTATAGGTTCCCTCATTGAATGAGTTAAATAAAATCTTTAACACCTGTTCGTTTTATATGTGTATGGGAGTTATGATTTTACCTTCTTTTTGAAAATTGTCTTTTAATAACAAGAATAACCAAAATTTAAAAGCAGATGTCCTGACTTATTTTGGGATTGACACCTCACAGGGACCAAGTGATAACAAAAATGGGAGATGTATATCCTGTAGTGGCTGTGGGCTATGAAGCTCAGCTTCAGTGGGCCGTTGCCCTGTGGGAATGCAAGCAGGTGTTTCCAGATTCTCTGATTTTTCAGGATAAGCTGAAAACCCGTAATTTAATGAGAAATCACCTTTTAAAATTTTACCTTAGCAACTAAGTAAAATTTTCTAAGAAACACCATTCAGACAAACAAATTATGTTTGAGGCTTGCATCACCTATCTGTGATCTCTACATGTGACCCACATGTCTGCTGCATACATATTTGAGGTGGTAAGTACTCTTTACAGGCAGGGCACGCGCGCGCGCGCACACACACACACACACACACACACACCAGCCTTTGGATACATGCCTGGTCCCCAGTTACACTCACCGTACCACACACAAGCGTGGTCGTCCTGGGCCATATTATTCCAAGGCCCGGACCCAGTTCCCCCTCCAGGAAGCCCATTGTCATTAATAGTAAGGTGGTAACAATTTCCAGTTTTCTAACCCATCACTCCTAAAACCTGAGTTCTTTAAGGACAGGGACCTTGTTTTAGTAATTGCCACTTTTGCGTATGTGTGCGCATATTTATGAATGCCTGGTGCTTTATATCACTGTATGTCAACCTTGGCTGAATATTTGAATCACCTGGAATTTTTTAAAAAGCATCAATAGTTAGGTCCCATCTCCAAAGATTTAACTGTCTAGAGTGTGGCCCGTGGCTTGGGATTTTCAAAAGCTCCCAAAGGACTGCAGTGTCTAGCCCTGGAACCATGGCCTAACCAGTCTTGACCATATTTACTCTTCACATTGGCTCTTTTCCTGAATGTTTCTCATTTCCCCCAAGGATGCTCAAAATCCACCTCCTCAGAGAGTGGCAACCCACCCCCCACCTGGTATTACTTGAACCTGATTTTCTGTCTTCTGGTATCAATACTTGATGGTGCCATCTTGCTGACTGCTCTTTGCTAAGACCCTAGTCTTACTGGGGCTGTGAGTGTGTCGGTGGGGGTAGGGCAGGCCTTTATCTTGTTCATTTGTTGACTCTATAAGTGAATAGGTGACTAGCTTATCATTGAGAGGTAGTTTCATTATTATTATTTTAAATCCTTGTTTTGCCAATGATGAAACCGAGGCCAGAGAAGTTAAGGCCCCTGCCCAGGCTCTCCCAGCAGTAGCCGGCAGGGCCAAGGTGCAAGCAGGTCTACCTGACTTGGAGCAAGCACTCTGAACAAGCCACTGTCTCTTCCCTGCTTCCATCGTGGTGGCCTTGGTTTCCAGTTACAATGTCTGTGGCTTTCAAGAATTTCCTCCAAAGCCCTTCATATAGAAATGCCAACTACTCCAGACTGAAAGGAATATGCCAGTCCATGGAGAGGTCGTCCAAGGCATCTGGGAAAGTTCAGCTTTTACTGCCCAGGGTCATTGACCTCTTGTGTGCAGATGGAGTGTGTCTGAAGCTGAGAGAATGGAGTATTCAGGAGATGGGAGGAAGTGGGTAATGGGGCGGACGGGACTTGGCTGCTATAAAGATGAAGAAGGAATGATGCTGGAAGGGTCTGCAGCCCCCTTCCTATTTCCCAGTGAGGCCCCAGGGCATACCAGTGTTGGCACCGGGTTCCCCCGCCCCCACATACACACGTCCACCAAGGAGGAGCCCCATGGACCCCTCTCATATAACCCACAGAGCAACCTCAGGAGAAATGTGTTCCGGTTCTGTTTCTGCAATGTGACATCGGGCAAGCCCTCTTCCTCTCTAGACCTCCAGTTGCACTTGCGGTAATGAAGAGGTTGGGCGAGAGGAGAGAGGGAAGAGCTTATCAGAATGGGAGGATTGTTTGGTAAAGTCTAGGGTTTGGTTAATAGTGACCAATGTTGTCAATGGAAAAAAGCCAAACTCTGTAAAATAATTTTAAAGAGATTTAGTCTGAGCCAAATTTGAGCATCATGACCCGGAGCCACTCCCAAGAGGCCTGGAGCAAGTAGACTTGATGTGGTTAGGTTACGGTTTGGTTTTATACATTTTAGGGAGATAGGGGTTACTGGTAAAGTCATCAATCAATACATGGGAGGCATACATTGGCTTGGCCCAAAAAGGTGGGCCATCTCTAAGGGGGGGTGCTTACAGGTTATAAGTAGGTTTAAAGATTCTTTGGCTTGTAATTGGTTAGAGACATGAAGCTTTGTCTAAAGGCTTGGAATGTTTCAACAAAAGGAGCTGTTTATCAGATAAGCCACAGGACATAGATTTGTTGTGTAAATTGAGGACCCGTAGGTTTGTCTTGCATGCCCTTAGGCCTGTTAATGGGTTACAAAGGATGTCCCCAAGAAGGGAGGGAGCCATGATCAGGCATGTCTGACCTCCTTCCTCCTGGGAGATAATTTAGTTTTAGGATATTCCTTTGGCCACGAGGGGGTCCATTTAGTCAGCCGATGGTGGTGGGGTGAGCCTTAAAATGTTACTTTAGTTCACAATGCCATGTTCTTAGCTTTTATGAAAGTACCATGATATCTTAATGTTAACAATGTGAGAAACTGGAAGAGAGTTTTGTACTATTTTTGCAACTTTCCTGTAGACCTAAAATTAATTCCAAAATAAAACCTTGACATAAAAAGAGATGACTAGATGAGCTTTAAATTCTACTCATGTATTCATTTATTCAACAAAGATTGATTGTCTATCATGTGTCAGGCACTGGGCATACATTAGTGACTAAAAGTCACGATCCCACGCCTCGTGGAATTTACAATCTACGGGTAATTTGGCAGCAATAATATTCTTTTTTTTTTTTTAAAGCAAACCTCAACTAGTGTAGAAACCTAGCAAAATCTTGGCTGAGGGCTCTATTAGCAGAATCCTTGCTCTACCACTTCCTGGCTTTGTCGCCTCAGAGCTAACCTCTCTGTGTATCTTTTTCCTCAGTGCTAAAATAGAGGAAAAATGGATTCCTTCCTAAGTCCTTGGCATGCCTTCAAGCACTTACTAAATGTGAGTGATAGTGATTATAATAATTATTAAAAAGGCACAGTGATTCGTAACACGGATACGGGGAAGCGTAGCATGGGCAGGGAGCGTGACAGTTTTGTCAAGAAGGGCTTGGGTGTGAAAACCCCGGAACCGCGGGTTCCTAAAGGTCCTTCCGGGGGTGACTGTCACAGCGCGAGTTCCGAAACCACAGCCCCGCCCCTCCGCCGCTCAGCCCCGCCCCTTACCCCTGGCCCCGCCCACGCCCCTCCGCAAAATGGCCTTGACACCCAAGCCAGGGCGAGAGCCTGGACGGACCGGAGCCAGGGGGCGGAGCCAGGGGAGATCCGTCACAGTCGTGGCCCGGAAACGTCTGGCCCGGGCGGGGCGGGGCGAACCTGCCAGTGGCCGGACTCGGCTTTGCATAGCAATGCCCAGCTTTGCATAAGCAATGCAGGCAGGCATTTAAAGGCCCGCGCGGCGGCCAGCAGGGATCCTGTAGCTAACTCCGTGCAGACCCATCCTTCGCGATGCGGCCCTTGTTGCAGGCTCCGCTGCTGCTGCTGCTGGCCCTGGGCTTGCTTCTCGCCGGTCCTGCGGCCCCTGCGCATGTCCACCTGAGGCAGGTGAGTGCCCCCTCTTTTGAAGAGGTTGCTTGCAGCCTCCTGGCCCAGCTGGGGTGTGTGCGGGTCAGGGTGGGATGTAAGGGTGGCCGCTGCGTTCTGCAGAGTTGCTTCTCTGCCGTAGAGCCTCCCCAGGTCACTAACTATGGGACTCTGATCTGTACAAGGAAGGGGGGCTCTAAAGACTTGTTCTGCGCCCGGGCTGTTTCTGGAGACGTTAATCTCTTTCACGTCTGCAAACCTGCTCTCGCTCCAAGCGCCTGAAACTGAGCAGAGCCGCCAAAGTCAGTCACTTCCCAGGGCCGAGTTCAGTCCTGTTACCCTGCTCCTCCCTGAAACGCCCAGGTCCCCGGGGTAAGGCCTGGTGTCTTATCTCTTCCCCTGCTCCAATGGTCTAGCTCTTCCTGAGGGGTGGGTGGCTTTGAGAGCCCCCACAGGCCAGAGGTCCAGACTCTCCCATCTGGAGACAAATGTCCAGCCCTGTGAGCCACTGAGAGACCAGTTCCCCCAGCCTCCAAGCTTCCCCCTTCACTTCTCATTCACAGCACGCTCCAACCTCTGGGAAAGGGAAGTTCTGTCATTGCAAGACTCGAAAAAGCCCAGTTCTAGCATAATGTCCTCCAGGTTCATCCATGTTGTTGCAAATGATAGGAGTTCCCCCTCTTTTAAAAGCTGAATAATATTCATTGTGTGTATATACCACATTTTCTTTATCCATTCAATGAGATGATAATTTCTTTATCCATCAAGTGTCCATTGTTGGCCACTCAGGTTGTTTCCATATCTTGGCCATTGTGAGTGATGCTGCAATGAACATGGGAGTGCCGATATCTTTTGAAAATATTGATTTCAGTTCCTTTGGATATACACCCAGAAGTAGGATTGCCGGTTCATGTGATATTTCTATTTTTATGATCTGACTTATATGTGGACTCTAACGGAGTTGAAGTTACAGAAGTAGAGAGTGGAAGAGTGGACACCAGAGGCTAGGGGGGTGTGGAGGGAGGGAGTGGAGAGTTATTGATCAAAGGATACAAAGTTTCAGATAGACAGAGGGAATGGATTTTGTGATTTATTGTATACCAGGGTACCTGTAGTCAATAAAAATGTATTATATACAGAAGTTTCTTGACTTACAATGGAGTTACGTCGTGATAATCCCATTGTAAGTTGAAAATACCATCAAGTCGAAAATGCATTTAATATGTCTAACCTACCAAACATCATAGTTTAGCCTACCCCACCTTAAACAGAACACTTACATGAGCCTACAGTTAGACAAAATCATCTAACACAAAGTCTATTTCTCAATAAAGTGTTGGATGTCTCATGTCATTTATTGAATACTTGAGTGAAAAGCAGAGTACAGATACTCAAAGTTACAATTTCTACTGAGGGCGTTTCACTTCTGCTCTATTGTAAAGTTGAAAAATCGTAGGTGAAACCATCCTAAGCCAGGGACTGTCTGTATTCCAAGATAACTAAAAGAATAAATTTCACATTGTGCACCATAAATGTATACAACTATGATTTGTCAATTAAAAAAAAAAGGCCGGTTCCATTGTGTCTTGGCTACATAGCTGTGGACAAGACATTCAGCACCTCTGGCAGCAAAGAAATAGGTCTACCCAAGTCCTCTCCCTCCCACCCACCACCTTGGAAATGCTTGTCAGAGAGCAAGGGACAGTGTGGTGTAGGGGAAAGTGGCTAGGACTGAAAGCAGGGAGGCCTGGCTTCTGTCCTCTGTCCCAGTCTATGGACTCCCTGAGCCCTGGTCTCATCGTCTGGGAGGGGATGTGATGATGGCAACCTGCATCTCGGACAGTTGCTAGTGAGGGGAAATGCTGTCGTGGGGAGAAGCTCTAAAATCTCAAACAAATACAGCCATGTACACCTGTGGCCTTGGCCTTACCCTGTTGCAGAGGCACAAAGTCTGTTTTGCCTGTTGAATGAAGGAGCAAGGACCTCTTGGCCTAAATTGCTGGGAGGATTTATACCTTGTCCCTGAGCGTAGGTTGAGAATGTTTCTCTTGGCTCCAGGGCTGGCCGCTATAAGGTGGAGTCTGGATAGCAGATTCTAGCTTGCCGTGTGTCCCCATTCTCCTATCTGCCTTTGCTGTGGATGTCACCCCAGACTAGAGGGTCTTAGATTGGCAGTTTTGGAGAGGGCTCGAGATGTCATGGAAGTCACCCCAAATCACACAGCACCTACATCTTTTCTGGGCTCATGTGATTCAGAGGTCTGACCCTGAGACCATGGCCCAGATGGAGGCTGTGGGTGTTTGAACATCAGAAAACTTGAATTTCAGTTCCTCTTCTAGCATTAGCTGGTCTTGTGACTCAGGGCTGTGATGAGCGTTAGATATCAGGGGAGGATGTCTATGGGAGGATGGGCATATAGCAGGTGCCTAAGAGACTCCATGATGCTGTATAATGGTGCTATGCTTTGAGCCATGTGCTTTTTTCCTAACAAACTTTCCATCTCGAAATAATTTTAGATCTACAGAAAAGTTGCAGAGGTAGCACAGAGTTCCCATATACTTCTTACCCAGTTTCCCCTGTTAGCATCTTCTATTTCCAGTGTACATCTGTCAAAACTAAGAAACCAACATTGGTACATTGCTATTAACTAACTCTAGGCTTTGTTTGGATTTCACCAGGTTTCTCATTAATGTCCTCTTTCTGTGCCAGGATCCAATCCAGGGTACCACGTGGCCATTGTTGTCATGGCAACACATCATTGTGACATTGTTGCCCCCACTCTCCTCTGGCCTGTGACAGTTTCTCAGTTTTTCCTTGTTTTTCATAAGCTTGGCAGTCTTGAGGAGTTGTGCCCTGTATTTTCTTTATACAAACTTCTTACTCTCACAAGAGCTTTGTGAGAAGATATAATTTTGCCCCTTTGAAGATGAAGAAATTGAACCTCTGTCGGGGGTTAACTTACCCATGGTGTCAGCTAGTGAGAGGAGCTGAGCTGTACTTTCAGCTCATGACTGTAATTTGTACCCATATTTCTACCTCTTGAGCTGCCTCCATTTGCTGCCTCTTCCCACGTGTCGGCCTAGGCTGGGGATAGCAAATACCTCATGCCTGGCCTGGCCCTCAGTGCGCATTGCTAAGCCATCACCTCTTCTCGTAGGGTCAGACTTGTAGTGTGGGCTGAGAACGAATTCTCAGCATAAAGATTAGAATAATTTTTTGTTTGTTTGTTTTTGAGACAGAGTCTCACTCTGTTGCCTGGGCTAGAGTACCGTGGTGTCAGCCTAGCTCACAGCAACCTCAAACTCCTGGGCTCAAGTGATCCTCCTGCCTCAGCCTCCTGAGTAGCTGGGATTATAGGCATGCGCCACCACGCCTGGATGATTTTTTTTTCTTTCTGTTTTTAGTTGTTTGGCTAATTTCTTTCTATTTATAGTAGAGACGGGGTCTCGCTCTTGCTCAGGCTGGTTTCGAACTCCTGACCTTGAGCGATCCTCCCGCCTTGGCCTCCCAGAATGCTAGGATTACAGGCGTGAGCCACCGTGCCTGGCTAAGATTAGAATAGTTTTAAAGAAAGAAGTTTATTTTTACTTCCCAGGGGAGGGAAGGGCACAGCAGGAAGGAAAGGAGAAGTACCACCCCAAAGGTAAGGGGTCTGGGGTTTGTACTGGGGGTAAAGGGAAGAAGAGTTATTGCTGCAAGTTGATAGCAGAAGACAGCTGTGAAGTGGCTACATATGTTTTTCCTTTTTTTCCCTCTTCTCTGTGAGGCTGACTTATCAGTCTCCCCAGAATGTGGCTGGTGGGAACTGGGGGAGATCACACTCTTTCTACCTGCTCAGTTCTTTTCAAGTGTTGTAAACAAAACTCTTTTTTTTTTTTTTT
>VBSM01003214.1:2337090-2367862 GCA_008086735.1 Cheirogaleus medius
CTCCTGACCTTGAGTGATCCTCCTGCCTCGGCCTCCCAGAGTGCTAGGATTACTACAGGCGTAAGCCACCTCGCCCAGCCTAAAAACAAACTCTTAAAGACCACAAGTTAAGCCACAGGTGGTTAGTCAAACAAAAGGGCCGTTGTGAGCTGTGATCTTTCTCTCTTTTTGTATTAGTTTGTTTTTCTCTGTTAGATAGTTTATTAGCAATGCCATCCTTTCCCCTTCTTTCCCTGATGAGCCCCTACTCAGCGGGCAGAATTCATGGCCACAGGGACAGCCACCCAGGCACTACCCTCAGGAAACCACCTTGTCATGGTCTCTTCCAATGCCTGGGGAGAGGGGAGAGGGGAGAGGGTTCTTCAGCTCCTGTAGGGCACTCTGGATACTTCCCGTAGCCTGCAATCAATCCTCAGCACTGCCTTAGAATCTGTGAAAGCAGCTCCAGAAAAGGGCTAGTCCTACCCACCCCTCCAACCTGACTCTTGGTTCTAGGAATTCTTTCATGTGACTGTGGCCTCCTGACCAGTTTCTCCCCTTCCAGTCTTGTTCCTCTCCAGTGTGTTTACAGACATCCATCAGAGCGTGGTATTGTCCTTCAGCAGGGCTGCATGAACTGATGGTGAGGTCAGCCTCCTGTTTACGGCCTGGAAAGTCTTGCTTTGAGTGGCCCTGCCACCCCTCCCACCTCCTCTGGGTCCCTCATCCACTACATCTAGCCCATGGCTTTCTCGTCCCGCCTAGAACAGCTAAGCTTCTTTCTGCCTCAGGGCCTTTGTCCTGGTTCCCCTGCCTGGAACATTCCTCATCTCTGTACTTACATGGATGACTCCCCGTCCTGTGAGAGTCCAGCTTAAGTATCACTTCCCCACCACCCACTTTAAGTCATCTTTTGTTCCTCTCAGTGTCACCTTCTGCTCGTTCCCTTTGTGGCACTCACAGATCATGGTGGGTGACGTTTATTTCCATTAGACTGTAAGCTTCTCATGGCAGGGCAGGAACCAGGTCTAATTGTTTACCACTATTGACACAGCGCTTAGCCCTGGGCCTGTCATGGTTGCTCCATAAATATTTGTGGAGTGAACGCTGAAGGAAGCATTTAGTGGCACCCATCCTGTCCTGCCTCTCTTAGTCATGGCACAACCTTTCATTCCACAGAATAGAAATCCATTCCAAGAAGCTCAAGAAAAGGGGAGCTTTATTACAGATCAGCAAGGCATCTCATGGAGCAAATGGCAGGAAGCGGAGGCTGGGGCGTCTGATGGCTCCCATGTAGGGAGCCACTCATGCCCGGTGCCTGGCGTTGGGTTACAAGGTTTACGTACCTGCTCTCGCCCTTGCAGCAGCCCTGAGAGGAAGGTAGAAATGCCTCCAATTAAAAGATGTGAAACTGAGGCTCCAAAGTGGTAACTGGCCTATGGGATCACATGGTAAATGTGGCAGAGCTATGATTTCCACCCAGGTCTGTTTGACTGTGTCTCACTCCAAAGCTAAGCCGTCACTGCTACGCCATCCTGCTCTTTTAGATAGGGTAGGGTGACTCCATCTGTTCCTTTTTCTCTAGTCCCATAAAGCCCTTAGTTCTTATTCCTTCTTCAACTTCAGCTTGGTCATTGGTCCCAGGTCTAGGTGCTTTGCCCCCAAAATTATGACCCAGTGACAGTGCAAAGCCACACGTCCTCAGCCTCTGGTGCCAAAATCCGGCAGAGAGAGTCTATCAGCCTAGCTGGGGTTAGGTGTCCCTTTTGATCCATCGGCGCTGGGCATGTTGAAGATGGGGTCAGCCTGGGCATGTGGGACTGGCGGGTTTTCTTTCTGAGATGGGGTGTGGATGGTGGGTCTCCTGCAGTTGGCCTGCCGGGGGCTGGGAAAGGTGTGATAAGTGGGCAGAGAGCCTGCGCAGTGCAGGGAGTGTCAGGATCATGAGACAGGCAGATGGGGCCCTGTGGGAGTGGGAGTGGGTGGTCACATGGCGTTGGACAAAATGGTGGTGGAATCAGGAGACCTCCTGGGGGATGCGGAGGAAGAGCAGAAGTGGCTCAGCAGGGGGTGGAGGTGACTCAGGTCGGGGACATGGCATGAGCAATGGGATGGGAAGAAGACAGCACTGGTTAGGACTGGGGAAGTCTGTGCACTGGGAATTATTCATCAACAAGTGACCCACTTATGGATGTTCGCATGTGTCCCTATTCCCTTCTGGGTTAGTTGCCTGCCTTGAGGGTGGGGTTTTGGATGCTGTTCTGTTTCCCATTGTGTTTTGCGTTTCCCATTGTTCCTGGCCGTGGATTGAGCGTGGGGTGTGACAAGAACAAGGTCCTGGGCATGGGCTGCAGAGGTGAGCCCTCCAGGAGCTTGGATCCCAAGACTGGCTGGAGAGGAGCGGGCAGCAGGGAGGTGGGAGGTCGGGGCAGGTCACCACCAAAGGCGGATAAAGTCAGTCTTCTGTTTCGAAGTTCCAGGTCTGATATATTGTTCCTTACAGTTTACAGCACACTTTTGGGAGATCGTGTCTTTTGAGTCTTTTAGTTTAGTCCTGCCTCCAAAATTGGTGGGACAAGGTTCCTAGATGTTCATCCCGGGTTCACAGGTGTGGACTTACAGATGAGGCTCAAGGAGGCGGGGACCTTGCCCATGGTCACACCACCAGGAACCTGTTCTGTGGGCTCTTCTGACCTGTGATAGTCGCTTTCGTCAACCTGTCTTTTCTCCTCTTTCCTTGCTGCCTGATTATGCCTGGCCATCCCAGCTTGCTAGCTTCTCCTGGGATAACTGTGACGAAGGGAAGGACCCTGCGGTGATCAAAAGCCTGACTCTGGAGCCAGACCCCATAGTCGTGCCTGGGAACATGACCATCAGTGCCAACGGCAAGACCAGTGTCCCCCTCAGTTCTCCTCTGAAGGTGAGTCTGGGAGGGGAGGGCGGTGCCATGGGCTGCTAGCAGGGGTGCCGAGGGGTGAATGCTTAGGGAACTGTGATCCCGGAGTTATGGGGCAGCACAGGATGCGTAGCTTCAGACTCTTGCTTGGGTTCGTGGAATCTCACAAGCAGGATTGAAAGGAATCTCTGATGTCAGCCCCAACAGCTTCCTGGTGAGGGCAGGGATGGATGACTGACATCTCATGCCTATCGAAAGCGTCCCAGCCTTGTCTGGAAGCGATGGCTCACTGCTCACCACTGTCTGACAACTCTGCTTGGGCATTTTAATTCTGTTGCTGCTGCTGTTGTTAATTATAAAATAGGCATCAATTAGCCAGTAATACCTATTAGCCATTAATATCGCTTTAAAAAACACAAATAGTCAAAAAATGAATAGAAGAAATCACCTGAAATCTTACCACCTAGTGATAACAGATAAGGACTTTTAACATTTTGGAGTCAGACGCGCTACCATTGCGCCATGAGGTCACGTGGATTTTTAACATGTTGTAAGATACACTTTGCAACTTTCCCCTATACAATCACATGTATAACATACATGTTTCCTTTTAATGGATCTATATGAAAATAAGCAGTGCTCCTTGTAAATGTCCTCCTGTAATCTGACTCCTCAAGAGAATCACTGTTAGCTGTTTATATATCCTGTCAGGTTTTTTTTTTTACATTTGTGAATATATACGCATTTATACTAATGAATGGGATTACATGATATGTGCTACCGGTAGTAAACTTACTTTTTTTTTGTATCGCATCATGTGTTTCATACTTCTTTCCAATGATTAGGTAGGCTTGCCCAATCATTTTTTAACCTAATCATTTTTAATAGTAGAAATATTCTGTTGTGGATCTTTCATAATTTATATAAAAAATCTATTGTTGGACATTTAGTTTGTTTCCAGGTTAGTTTTTGTTTGTTTTGTTTATTTATTTATTTGCTATTATAAAGATCTTTGTAGAAATTTTTCTTATAATGCATCTTTTTAGAATTTTCTGACTATCTAGATACAGACTTTTTAGGTCTTTTGATGTACATTGCCAAAGTGCCTCCCAGTATTTGAACCAACTTGTCCCCTGACCAGCAACATTGCCTTTTTCCACACATTTATTAACACTGAGCATTTTTAAAAAATCTTTGCCAGTCTTTTATACCATTCCTAGTGAGTTTAGATGACAATTGATAAGTTCATTTGCCTTTTGTATTTACTTTGGGAATAGCCAGTTTATCTCTGTTCATTGCCTAATTTAGGGGTGGATTTAGGAGAACAATAAAAGTTTTCTATATATCCATTGCAACACCATTTATTGTAGTCCTTTACTCTGTAGCTTAAATTGCCATCTTCATATGACGTTCTAACATGCCCTCCAGTCTGTTCCTGGTCCAGATCTATTCTGGCAGTTTTGTCTTAATTATTTGAAAGATTCCTGATTTGGAATCTGTATCCCTGTAACTCCCTTAGACCTAGCTTAATCACAGCCCCTACCTTACAGGTTTCCCTTGAGCAATACCTGAGTTAATAAATAATGTAAAAAGTTCCCTACACAGGGCCCTGCACCCAGGACAAGCATAGTACACGTTTGGTCTTGTTAACAATGCAATTAGCACGCGTCTTTCCCTGCAGCCCTTCTGGCCCAGACACAAGTCCTGGCTGTGTAGCAGCTCTCAGCTCCCCTGCACTTGCTCCCGAGTCTTCTCCCGGCTGGGCCATTGCAATTTCTTTACTGTTCCTCAAGTGATAGGGGGCAGAGAGACAGAATCATTCCTTATGTATGGACACTGGGCTGTCACTCTGCCAGGGTCACAGAAATACCACTTGCATGCCCCCTCTGCTGAATCTGGGCCGCAGGCCTGCAACTATGCTCGCTCTCCTGCCACCTCCTGCCTTTGCCACACAACTGCTGGTGGCATTTCCAGGAACACCGAGGCTGTGCAGCTGACCTGGAGGCAAGAAGATGGCGAGCCCCCTCTTCTGTCCTCACCTGCCTTTCCTGGCTTCTTCAGAAGCTGTTAAGATGGATTTTATACCTGTCATAAATTTGGGCCTAATTAATTTCTTTTGTTTTTACTCTCACTTTTGCTTAGTAAAAATTGGCCTCAGATCCCCTTGGCTCCTTCCCTTCCCCCCACATTTCTCTTACCTACATATTTTTGGTCCAGCTCTTTTTTCCTTTCAGGGTAGTGCACATCAACTATTAGATGCAAGCCTCTCTGATGCTTGCTAGGGAGAAAAGACGACAGGGATACGAGGCTCAGGGACGGGAGCCACTTGCCCAGGTCGTGTAGCTAGATGTTAGCAAGGGCAGGCTGGTGTGTTTGTCTTGTGGGTCCTGCTCCTGAGTTCCTTCTGGCAGCAGGTAGACTTAATGCTTGGTGTGTTTGCAGGGGAGTTAAGGGAAGTGCTGCTGCAGGTTTGTTTCCAGAACATTCCACTTCCCAGCAGATCCCCTTATGAGAGCTGCCCAGACCTAAGCACTGTTTGAGCCTGAGAGCTCTGGAGGTCCGTGGGGCTTCAACCCCTCGTTATACTCAGTACAGAGGGGAGGGACCAGCCCAAGCACATGCAGCCTGTTAGCGATAAAGCCAGAAAGTAACTCAGATCCTCTCCTCTGACCTTGCTGTAGTGAAATTTCTTAATCAGAAGTCTCATCTGGGACCTAGATGGTTTTTACCCCAGCCATGGTTTTTAACGTTGGATGCCCCAGACTCCACGAGCCGTGGGCCTGCTCTGGAACTCCCTTCCTCTTCTGACGTGGGAGCTGGCATAGTTTATAAGTCCCACTGGCTGGCCCTTCCTCAAGTTTCAGCCTGCGGACTCTGGTTTTCCTATCCTCAAGTATTGTGAATTGTCCCTGTTTTTGGCGTGTATACTTATTTCAGGCTTTCAGGCCCAATGATATGGTCCCCCACCCGCCAAAGTCTCACGTATTTGCAATGGCCCCTGCCTGGGGCCTGTGTCAGAGATACAAGTGCCCCTCCCCAGTCTAATCAACAGCTGCCCTTCAAGTCTCTTGCTGTCAGTGAGTCTTTATCTAGGGACTTTGTGTGAGTAGCTGTACGTAGGGACCAAAAGGAGAAGTTTTTTTTCCCCAAACTACAAGAAACTGACTTTTAGGATGCCATAACAAGCAGGTACCTGATTGTCAAGATGGAGAAACAGAGTCCCTGAGAGGGGAAGGGACTTGCTTAAGGGCCCCAGCAGGTGCGTGCCAACCTAAGGCTAGAACCTGAGATCCCTACGCCAGGTCCCATGACACAGAAGAGGGTTTTCAAGCTGTGCTATGGAAGTCCCAAGGAAGTCCTGGAATTACCGAGCCCCGCTTGCTCTTCTGAGCCATCCTAGCCATTAGACTAAGAATCAGAAATGAGTCATAGTTTGTAATCCCTAAATGGTAGGCATGGCTGCTGCCTTAGAACCATCTATGGACTTAAGTTCAGCACCCCTCCTATGTCACGCTTGGGCTGGGGGTAGGAGTAGGGGTGAGGGAGGCGCTGCCCCCTCTAGACCATGCAGCCCTATGGGACTTAAGCCTGCTGGGAGGAGCCAGGCAGGATGCTGCTCTCTGCTGGCCCCCTCAGCTGTGTGTTCTTGTTCAGGGCATAACTGGCTTGACCATGTTTATTGGGGCGTTGGGGAAATGAGGAGAGGGTATTAATTTAAGGACGGAGGTAAGGTGCAAGTCAGGTAGGAGGCACTTTTTGGATTTCGGGCACTGTGTTAGGTGCTGGGCAGTTATTGTCTCATTGGATGGGACCTGTGTGAGAGGGAGGCGCTGTGAGATATCAGGCTTTTGAGGACGAGGAAATAGACACTCAGAGGAGAAAAGTAACTCCTGCGAGGGCATAATGCTAGTGAGTGGCAGAACTAGCATTCCGACCCAGGCCCTCTGGCTCTAGGCAGAGGGCAGGTGGGAGCAGGTTTGGCAGGAGAGAGGAGAGCTGGGAGGGCACTGTGTGAGTGGGAGTGAGGGTAATGGGTATGTGTCAGCAGCAGTTTGGAGCAATTTGAAGTTGTCCACTCGAGATACGGGGTGTGTTGACTTCTGCCTTCTTCCTGGGCTTGGAGGAAGGCAGCCAATATCCTCCCATCTCGAACTCCTGACCTTGAGCGATCCTCCCGCCTCCGCCTCCCAGAGTGCTAGGATTACAGGCGTGCGCCACCGTGCCCGGCTGGCAGCCAATATCCTGACATCTGGGGCAGGTGGAAGACTCGAACCCATAGCCCGGGGATCCAGCCTGAGCCCAGCAGGCTCTCGGGGGAATAAGTGCCCCTTCAGCATTCGTCTCTTAGAAACAAAGCCCCAGGGAAAGTGAGCCTGGAGGCTGAGACTCATAGAATGCTAGAACGTCAGAGCTGAAACGGATCCTAAAAATGTGGCTTCCTGCCACAGCACCCACAAGGAATCAGAAACTTGAGAACCCATTTCCTACTGCCCTTCCCTGAGAGTTTTCCCTTGATGCTTTTGCTGGGGCATGAACACGGTTCTAAGGAATAACTCATTTGGCACGAGAGACAGCTAATAAATGGTGAGTGCACAGCACGTGCCAGGAACAGCTGGGACTGTCCACCTTGAAGTCCTGGCCACTTCTCTCCCAGTTCAGCTTCAACCTCCAGAACAGGAGGAGAATCATGACAGCATTGGAGGTGTGAAGCATGTTCTAGATCTTCTCATCCAGCTTCTCTCTGGGTGCAGGGGTCCTTCTGCAGCTTCCCCGACTGAGTCCAGGGAGCCACCACTTCTTGGGGTCGTTCCATCTGTTGTAACCTAGCTGTGATTAAGATTTTATACCAATCTCAAAATGATCTCCCTGTAAGTCCCTATTGTTCTTATTTCTGTCTTCTGTGCCTACACAGAGAAAATATGATGCAGGAACAGCCAGTGAATCTTGGTAACCAGCTACAGTCAGTCGATGGCAGCTGCCTGGAGTCCTGTGTAGAAAAGGGTTCTTAGGCCAAGACTGGGTGTGGAGGGAAAGTGCTGGAGACAATGAAGTTCACCAACCAGCAGTTAGATGACAAGTGCATTTCCATGCAAGTGTTACCTCTAATCAATGGTTAGTGACTACCTAAAGAATTCTAGGACTGTGTGTAATTCAATGAGGGGGGGGGAAATTCACATATTCAGTTATTAATGTCTGCAATGGGCACAGGAAAGAGCCTGTGCCACAATACTGTCATTCTTGGAACAGAATGTCTCTAAGGTCCCATCCAGTTAAAAATTCTGTGATTAAAATATATTGCAGACTTTTTTTTTTTTTTGAGACAGAGTCTCGCTCTGTTGCCCAGGCTAGAGTATAGTGGCATCAGCCTAGCTCACAGCAACCTCAAACTCCTGAGCTCAAGCAATCTTCCTGCCTCAGCCTCCTGAGTAGCTGGGGCTACAGGTGTGTGCCACCATGCCCGGCTAATTTTTTCTATTTGTTTTAGTAGAGATGGGGTCTCACTCTTGCTCAGGCTGGTCTCGAACTCCTGACCTCAAGTGATCCTCCTGCCTCGGCCTCCCGGAGTGCTAGGATTACAGACATGAGTGACCGTGCCTGGCCTATTGTTGACCTTTTAAAGAGACAGAGAGGCTGGTATGTTTGCCCTGGAATTTACACTTGTAACCTTTTTCAAACTGTTTTTCACCAGGTGGAATTAACTGTGGAGAAGGAAGTAGCTGGCTTCTGGGTCAAAATCCCATGTGTGGAACAGCTCGGCAGCTGTACATATGACAACTTCTGTGATGTGCTTGATACTTTTATTCCCCCTGGGGAGCCCTGCCCAGAGCCCTTGCGCACCTATGGGCTTCCCTGCCACTGTCCCTTCAAAGACGTGAGTACTTAGGGAGGGGAGAGCCTTACTCCTGTGACCAAAGAGATGGGGTTTAGACAGAAGGGTCTTTGCTTTCTCCTCCTGTAGATCTGGATGTTTCTGGATATGCGAGTTGGTATGACCTATCTGGAATCACTTAACTTTTTGGGGCCTCAGTTTATCCATCTTTGAAATGGGAGACTTGAACTTGGAGGTGATCTCCAAGGCCCTTTAGCTATAATAATCTGTGCTCCACAGAGCCATGGCAGTCTCTAACCTTATGTTGCTATAATCTTAGCGGTGGCTCCGGGAGAGAGAGCCCATCAGTAGGCCCCCACTGACTGGTGGTCCACTGGCTTTCCCGCAGGGCACCTACTCACTGCCCAAGAGTGATTTCACCGTGCCTGACCTGGAGCTGCCCAGCTGGATCAGCACCGGGAACTACCGCATTCAGAGCATCCTGAGCAGTGGCGGGAAGCGTCTGGGCTGCATCAAGATCGCCGCCTCTCTAAAGGGCAAATAGCGGGGCCCCAGCCGGATGAAAGGGTATGAGGAAGGTCTCTCCTCCTCTTCCTTGTGATTGCCAAGGCCAAATTCTGACTCTGCCCTTCTCCAGCTCCTTTCTACGATGAGTCTGCTACCCTCACTGAAAATCATCTTGCACCACTGACGTTTTAGGCTGGGGCAAGCAGCCCTGACCCAGTGGAGGTCGAGCCTGGCAGCTCTTGATAGCCCAGGACATCTGCTGGTTCAGCCTCGTCACTTCCCCCACCTCTGTCACGTTCTTTCTAAAGAGCTTCCTTTGTTTCCCAAACAGTCAAGGAATGGGAACCAATGTGTTTGGGGACCTCCAGTTTAGACTGACCCAGTCTTGGCCTCCTAAAGTACCTTTATGACTTTCTTTTTTACTGGTTACTAACTTAAAAGCAGAGTGAGCGTATTAACATTTTCGTTCTACTCAGCCCCCTTTTGCAATGAAGAGGCTTAAGCAGTTGATCTTAGTCTAGTCCTCCATTAATTTCTGTGATTAATTTTGATTCCTTTTCTAGGTTTGCCCAATTAACCCTGGGGCGCAGTGTGGCCCGGAGAGGCAGGGTGTGTGTGGAAAGTCCCTGGGGGGAGAGATTTAGGAACTCGTTTACAAACTCAGGTGCCGCAGGGTCAAACAAGAGACTTCAGTGAAGGACAAGGACTACTAGAAAAATGTTGCCTCCTTTTTTGATAAAGATAATACACACAATGGGTATGGTAAATACTTCTTATACTACACAAAAAGAGCATAAATGCATTGATACCAGGCAGCCGAGCCTGGGCTGTGGCTGCGTCTAATTAAGGATGGCAAGGACTGGCATAATTTGGAGAGTACACAGCCAGTTCGTAAGGACGACCCAGCTATAAGCAGGCAGTGCCATGTAGAAATGTTGTGGGCCTAGTATTGCCAGATAGTCTCAATTTTTTCTCCTAGAGAAGCCAAAAATCCAGAATTTTATATGAAATCTTACAATTTTTTAAACATTGGCAGCTAATTTTTTTTTTTAACACTGTGGGCCAAAGGGGCCAAATGGACATGTTGGTGGGGAAATTTGGCTTGTGGGTATTCAGTCTGGAACCTCTGATCTAAGACCGTGCACACCTTGTCCTCTTAAGACAACTCGGCACCATTTCTCCCTCCGTAGGGCCAAATCCATAGTGTCAGGTTCGGAGGAGAAGGCTCTTCCATGCCAGGGGAGGTGCAGGTGGCCTCTCAGCTGTGAGCTGCGGGGACCACGAGGCTGGCTGCCCCAGCCCTGGAGACCCGTCTGGGTGAATGGCGCAGGTGCGGAAGAGTCGGCCCCACAAACGGCTGCTCCGTGGGGTGCAACGAAGAGAGGGTGGACTCGATGTCAGGCGGCCTGGATTTGTCCACCACCCTGTCATGCCACGACAACTTCCTGAACCACACACCAGCCCAGCATTCTGGGCCCTGTGAAGCCTGGGATGGCAATAAATCTTTTTAACTTGCTGAGAATTTCTCCTTTGTCTTGGCTGTGTATTTCCTGTGCACATCTTGGGATCTCAGAAGCTTGTTTGGGTGGGCTGTTTGTGCTGGGAGGATTTGTTGCCGTGGTTCAGGTAAGACGTGGCAATTTTAGAGACCAGCCCCTCTGCTTCTGTCTCGTGAGCCACTTGTTGTCTCTGCTGCGTTCTGTGTTGTCACCATCTGGCTCCTTCGTGTGCTGGTTTGCTTTCCCATTACATCGTAAGCTCTGCTCCAGCCTTTTTCCCCTGTTGGATCTTTCTGCCTTATTCTCACCATTGTTTTTTTTTTTTTTTTTGAGACAGAGTCTCACTCTGTTGCCCAGGCTAGAGTGCCATGGCATCAGCCTAGCTCACAGCAACCTCAAACTCCTGGGATCAAGCAATCCTCCTGCCTCAGCCTCCATGTAGCTGGGACTACAGGCATGCGCCACCATGCCTGGCTAATTTTTCATATATATTTTTAGTTGTCCAGCTAATTTCTTTCTATTTTTAGTAGAGACAGGGTCTCGCTCTTGCTCAGGCTGGTCTGGAACTCCTGACCTTAAGCAATCCGCCCGCCTCCGCTTTCCAGCGTACTAGGATTATAGGCGTGAGCCACCATGCCCAGCCTCACCATTGTTTTTTAGTTCACATTCTTGAATCTTGGTGGCTTACTTGATCTTTTCATATCTGCTGTGCCTTTGGGTCAAATGTTCCTTGAGGTCTCTTGGGGTGGGAGGTGAGAAGTGGAAGGTGTCATCTCAAATCACAGGGCAGGTGGACTTTTTAATAGATGGTGCTGAGCCAACTGGAAGCCATTTGGGAAAGTTGAAATTAGAGCCATACTTCATACATCATATGCAAGAATGAACTCCAAATGGATCTAGGATCCAAATGTAAGAAAATGAAACCATAGAAATACTACAAGAAAACCAGGATGAAAAAATCCAGAGGCAATAAAAGATCGATAAATTAGACTACATAAGGAGGGAAAAAATGCTTGGCAAAAAGCACTATAAAGTCAAAAGACAGGAGAAAATACTTGCAGCATATATCACAGACAGAGTTAATATTCCTACTACATGAAGAATTAAAAATTAACAAAGGACCAAAAACTTGATAGAAAAATTGGGAAAAGACACGAACACACACTCACATAGTGATGTAAAAATGCCTCTTAAAAATGAAATGTTCAGATCCACTCATGATTAGAAAAATGCAAATTGGAATAATACCGAGTTATTGTTTATCACCTTAGATTGGTGAAAGACAAAAAGTACCACACATTTTGTTAGGGAGGGCTGTAAGGAAACAGGCGCTGCTGGTGGGAATGCAAATTGATATAACCTTTCTGGAGGGGAACTTGTCAGTACTTAACAAAACTACCGAAGCACTCACCCTTTGACCTCACCATTCCACACCTAGGAATTTCCCTTGAAGAAACACCTCCGACAATACAAACACATATATGCACAAGATTATTCATTGCAGTATTGTGAGTGCAAAGGTTGAAGCAACATAAGTATCCATATATAAATAAACAGCTGAATAAACTGTACCCACATGATGGAATACTATTTAGCTATGAATATTTCATAGCTAATAATTCATTATTATGGAGTTGTTTTCAGAATATATTGTTACGTGCAAAAAGTACAATGTGCTATTTTTCATGTTAGAAAGAGGATATAAGAGGATACATGTATCTGCTTGTCTGTACAAAATAAATAAGGAAAGATTAGCCAGAGACTAATGAGATTAGTTATTTGTGGAGGGTGGGTGGGAATGGGGTGGAAGGAAGGGGAAATAACAAGGTATAAAGGATGTACCAGGTGGGACGCTTGTGGGTATATCGGAGTGTATTTTATATAGTTGTGATTCTTAGAACCATAGTAGTGTTTCTCATAACCCCGAAATAATTAAAATCAACCAGGATATGAGAATTCAAAGTGAAATACAAACAGTAATGAACGAACGATTTCAGATGAATAATACAACCACACTGAAAGGGGTGGGGAAGAAAAATAGCTAACCGAAGTTAATAGTATTTTAATGGGATACTAGAAAGGTAAAGGTAAAAGGTACTGTACACAAATAGGGTATTCTGGTCAGTCTATTTTTCACAGGAGTAGGAGTTAGCAATTCAGAAGGTATTCCATGTATATATTTGGATTGAGAAAGATATAGGTAATGCGAGCATGCAGGCATGCTGAAATGACACACGAACCAACTTGAAGGGCTCTCAATGGCCAAATCTGGGGCAATCTGAATAAGAAAATAATGACCATGGGTTATAATCTACTGAATAAAAATACACAACAGAATCCCATACACAATAGAATCTCAATTAAATGTAGAATAACGTAGGGATAAAGCAGAAAAGAAAGGTTGAGAGAGCCTGAGTGCAGGCACTGTGACCGATACCAGACCCTAACCACCCTGAACAAGTTACCAGGAAGATGTCTCCAGCCGGAGACCACCTGGGGATGGATGAATTACTAAGCTGATGCCTTAACAAACTGTCTGTGCTTACCTTTCTGTGACAGCAGTTTATGATTAAACTTTATGGTCTGACCTCAAGACAATGTTGATCATGTACAGCTATTTCCTAACAGAGTTTTTGGGCATTTAAAAGTGTTACCATTGCCCCATAGGGAGTCCCCCTTCTGCTCAGGAGAGGACATTGTTCTGTCTGTGGGGTAGGATCTATTGTCTGTCTCTCAATAAACTTTCTGTGGCTAGTTGGCTGGCTCTTGAATTCCTTCCTGTATGAAGCCAAGAACCCACTTGGTGAGTTCAGGGGAGTTCCCTCCCCTCATATTTGGGACACCCCTTGCATCAGAAGGAATGATAAAAATAGAAAGAAAAAAAAAAAACCACCATTAGGCAAACACCTAGGGAATAATTGTTGCGGACAAGGAACATCTATGGATGCAAAGTTAGTAGGTAAAACCATGATGGGAAACAGGACTTTGCATCATTTTAAGATCTCACGAGATATTAATTATAAAAGGAAAAATAGTCACTTTATAGTAGAGAAACCTGGCAAATGCCACCTTAACCAAGTGATCAAGTTAACATCAACACTAATAAGACACATTGACATCATGCACCTCCTAATTATGATGTGCTGAGAAGGGCACAATGTCATTTCTGTGGTATTCTTGTCAAAAATGTGTAATCTCATTGAAATCGTGAAAAAAGATCAAACAAGCCCAAACTGGAAGAAGCTCTACAAAATAACTGGCCAGTACCCCTCAAAAGTGTCATGGCCATGAACAATAAGGAGAGACTGAGGAACAGGCACAGACTGGAAGAGAGTAAAGAAATATGGCAACTGAATGCATTGGAGATCTTGATTTGGATGCTGGCTTAGAAAAAGGACCAGAGACCAGGTGCGGTGGCTCACACTTGTAATCCTGGCACTCTGGGAGGTTGAGGTGGGAGGATCACTTAAAGCCAGAGCTTGAGACTAGCCTGAGTAAGAGCAAGACCTCGTTTCTACAGAAAACTAGAAACATTAGCTAGGTGTGCATGCCTGTAGTCCCAGCTATTCAGGAGGCTGAGGCAGGAGGATCGCTTGAACCCAGGAGTTTGAGGTTGCAGTGAGCTATAACAATGCCACTCCACTCTAGCCTGGGCTAGATTTCACAGAGTGAAATCTTGTCTCAAAAAAAAAAAAAAAAAGAAAGAAAGAAAGAAAAAGAAAAAAAAAGAAAAAGGACCAGAAATAGAATTTCACTGATGTTAATGACTTGCTTTTGTTAATTGTACTGTGGCCACCACACCTGGCTAAATTTTTCTATTTTTTTCAGTAGAGATGGGGTCTCGCTCTTGCTCAGGCTGGTATTGAACTCCTGAGCTCAAGCAATCCTCCTGCCTCAGCCTGCCAGAGTGCTAAGATTACAGGCGTGAGCCATAGCACCCAGACATATTTTTTAAATATACTTTATCAGGAAGTTCCTTTCTGTTCCCAGTTTACTGAGACTTTTTACCAGGAATGTAAGATGTTAACATTAGTAAGAGCTAGGTGAAGGGAACATGGAAATGCTTATTATTTTTGCCACCCTTGTAGGTCTAAAGTTTTTCAAAATAAAAAGTTGTAAAAATATACTGCTGACGTTTCTGTTTTGAGAAAAAAAATAAAGCTATGAGCCTGCTCTTATATAACTTCAGTACAGGAAGGGAGAAGAACATTCATGCAAATAAATGATGTCACAGAATAGAGGCTTGTGGAGCGCTGCGTAGTCTGGGTTAGTGGTTGAGTGGCAGACAAGATCTGAAAAATGAAGAGGAATTAAGTAGGTGAAGAGAGGGCAAAAGCGTTCCAAATGGAGGGAATAGCGCAGGCGGAGGTCCTGCAGCAACGGGAAGCATGGTGCTTTTGGGGAGCTGGACAAAGGCCAGTGCGGCGGGAAGGAAAAGATGTGATTGGTACCAGGAAAGCTGGAGAGGTGGGGAGGGGACCAGCTCACACAGAGTGTCCCTGACCAGCACGCCCAACCTCCTACGTTTGAGTCCATCTGAGAATTTTCCCTTGAGAGGGTCGTATTCCCAGAGCCATTTCACTTCAAATGGACATTGGCATGGCAGGGAGAGGTTCTGCCTTTTTGTTTCTGACTTTTGAACTCAGATCAGGGAATTGCTTAAAGGGGCTCCTGTGTGGGTTTGAGTCAGACACAGCCTGGACATTCAATAACAAATCTTAAAGATCCTTAGAGAGTTGCCTTGCACGTCAGTTTTATTCCCGGGGGCACTGCAGTGTATAAACCACCGCGCTTATGTTATTTATGTCTACTTGGTAGCCAACTCTTAATGCCTCATACGGGTGATCCCTCCCCTTAACCCATATGCAGGGCTTTTGTTGCTTAGCAATCTCAACGCTCCCGTTCCTTTCTGTTTCTTTCAGTGGCCTTGATGAAGATCAGAATTCAGCTTCTTAAACTGATTGCACATATCATTCCCCTCTATGCCCCAACTCTTGTCCAGCTCAATCATAGGGAGATAGAGCACATTGGTCCAGTAGAGAAGTGCAATAGGAAATGATTCTGAAGGTCGTGGGGGTCAGGAATTCCATCACATTCTTTGTATCCTCCCAAATATCTCTATTCCAACTACCAGGTCCCAGTTTTTGCCAAAGAAGCATGTGGCAGCCGAGAATTCAGCCTGTGTTGTCACAACTGGAATGACCAATTTAGTTCCTGTCAGTGACAGAGTGCTGATTGCAATCAGAAAGTGTTTTTTGTACCAGTTACGTGGTGGCCTGAGTTTCTTTATCTGGTAGCTTACCTCCCTTGCCTGATTTTGCATGTTGCCCTGTTCTGCATTTAAACCTTAGTGCCTGGGTTGGCTACCTACCATCTGCAGATCATTCAATGCTATGAGAATCAGAAATTCTTGCATTCCTTTTCTCCAGAGGTTCTTTTACAACCCAGGGTTTAGTCACTCCACTGGGTTTGTGATTGTTCCTGTAATTGCGCACACAATGTAGCATGTATACATGTATGTGAGCTTGAATTTCATGGAAGGAGGAGCCATAGCTTTTATTAGGATCGCAGTGAGGGGTATGACCACTTCCCCCAGAGTCATAAACCACTGCCTTATCTCCATTTTATTGCCCCATATTCTATAGTAAGGCTTCCATGGGTTCCTCAAAGCCTCAACTTCTCCAGGCTCCTGGTCTGGGTCCCCAAAAGAGCAAAGACTTTGTTATTGGCTTATAGCTTCCTATCTAGTGGAAGGATGCTCCTCTCCACCTCTCCTTCATGACACCACAGCTACCTCACATCTCCTCTGAGAAGTGGTTGTTTGATATCTGACCATTGGTAAATGAGTGATATATTACAGGAGGGGAACTCTGCTAACTCCAGCTGGAATTCCTGTTATTCAAGCCACAATAATCTAATAGAAGGTGATGTTCTCTATAAATATTCATCATACTGTAGATTGATGCTTTACATGATTTCATAGGTGTTATAGTTCACAACAAAAAGTTTGTAAAAAATGTATTTCCATTACGAATCATTAATAATGAGGGGGGGGACCTCAAATGAAGTTTATTTAGTTATAAAATCAATATATTATTTTTAAAAATGCAACAAGATAAGCAAGCAAAAAAAAAGCATAACATTCAATTCAATTCAACCCACTTAGAGAAAATTCATATGACATTTTATGTTTTGTGTATTCTTCAAAATTAGTTAACTATATGCATGTGATGGATTTAAAAAAAAAATGAAAATTGAGGCCAGGTATGGTGGCTCATGCCTGTAATCCTAGCACTCTGGGAGGCCAAGGTGGGAGGGTAACTTGAGTCATGAGTTCGAGACCAGCCTCAACAAGAGTGAGACCCTGTCTCTACTAAAAAAAAAAAAAAAAAATGAAAATTGAATCATGCTTCACATTTTTTTTTTCCTGAGACAGAGTCTCACTCTGTCACCTGGGCTAGAGTACAGCAGTGTCATCATAGCTCACAGCAACCTCAAACTCCTGGGCTTGAGTGATCCTCCTGCCTCAGTCACCTGATTAGCTGGGACTACAGGCATGCACCATCATGCCCGGCTAACTTTTCTATTTTTTGTAGAGACAGGGTCTTGCTCTCATTCAGGCTGGTCTCAAACTCCTGGCCTCAAGCAATCTTCCTTCTCAGCCTCCCAAAGTGCTAGAATTACAGGCATGAGCCACCAGACCTGGCCCACGTTCTATTTTTAACAGCTTTACTGAGGTATAATTGATATATAATAAACTACACATATTTCAAGGGTCCAATTCGATAAGTTTGGACATATGTACCCTCCTGTTAATCCATCTGCACAACCAAGGTAGTAAACATTATCCATCACTTCCAAAAGTTTCCACATGCCTCTTCGTAACACTTCCCTCTCTCAAGCAACCACTGATCTTTTGTTACTACAGATTAGTTTGCATTTTCTGGATATATATATATATATACATAGAACCATATAGTTTGTACTATTTTTTGACTGGATTCTGTCACTTGGCATAGTTATTTTGAGATTTATCCATTTTATTGTGTGCATTGCTGTTTATTCTGTTCATTGCTGAGTAGTATTCCATTGTATGGATATCCACAGTTTATTTATCCATTCACCTGCTGATAGACATGTACTTTGTTTCCCATTTTTTTGCTATTACAAATGAAGTTACCACGAACATTTGTGTACAGGTCTTTTTATGGGTATATATTTTCTTTTTTCTGTTAAATATCTTGAAGTGGAATAGTTGGATCATATGGTAGGTATATGTCTAACTTGTAAAGAAACTACAAACTGTTGCACCATTTTCCATTCACAGTAGCAGCACATGGAGTTTCAGTTACTCCACATCCTTATCAGCACTAGCATGGTTAGTCTTTGTGGTTGGAAAATAAATTAACTTCTTTTTTTTCATTTCAGAATGGCAGAGTTGACAGAGCCCTTAATAATCAATTAGCTCAATCCTTCACTTATAGACAAAGAAGCTAAGACTGAGAGAGGGGAGGAATTTGCACAAGGTCCCATAGGAAATCAGTGACAGAGCCAGCAGTTGGACAAAATCACTGCTACGTTCTGGTTTCGTTCTGCCTGTGATTCTCTCACTTAGAATAGCTAAACAGGAAACTTCCTTCCTGTTATATACACTTTTCAAAATCTGATGCTTTAAGGCCAGCTACTGCAGTATAGAGAAAATGATTTCTTTTGCATTTATGCTTGGTCTCTGTTTCCAGGGACGTAGGGGTGAATGACATCCCTTTTCCATTAAGTGAGGCTGATAATATGAATGGTTGAATGTGATTTTGGTTCAGAGGTACAAAAAAGAAAAGAAAACCAAACTAAAAAAAGGCATAGTACTGAGAGGCAGCAGTACTAACTTGTGTTATCTATGCTCCTCTTGGAAAGATAAAAAGACGCCACTAGTTAATATAGAGATGTGAGAGTTTGCTGAAGGTATACAACATCCACATGGAAGTCAAATTGGGGGTGAGAGGAAGGGAGAGCCATAAGAATAAAAATAGATAGTTATGAATAGACACCTGTGGAGTTGGCCATGGAAAGGCTGACGGGCTGGGTCAAATCATAGATGGCTTGGTATGTCCCAAATACACACCCCAAAAGGCCCAGGATGCTGATCATGATGTCCTTGGCAATGGTGACACAGCTCATGTCCTCGGAATAAAAGGTGACGATCTCCAGGAGGGGCGGGATGATGAGGGCCAGGGCGCTGCTGCTCACGGAGCCCACCAGGGAGATGACCAGGTCCAGGCGGGGGATGAGGATGGCTGAGACACCTGCGACGAGAGGAGAAACTTAGAATTACTGAATGTCCCTGCAGAAAGGGAGCTCAGAAACAAACCATTGTTTTGGAGCCCTAGAATTCCACAGCTGCCTGAGACACTGCTGGAACAGTCTTGCGCAGGCTCGAGCGGTACACCAGGGAATGCAGCCCTGGACTCCCACCCCTGTTTTAACCGCCAACACGGATGCTCTCTTTTTCTATTTTGCATATAGAATTTTTCACATGTAATCTTTATTGAAAGGGCTCCTTTATCACTTACCTATTGTAACCTCCTCACCGTAGATATGGGGAAATTTCAAGCTCTAGAGGAAACAAGACTTACTCAAATTCACATAGGGCTGAGATGAGAATCCACTGGGATGCTCGATGTAATGTCCTTTCCACTCTACTATGCTGCCTCTCATGTATAGGGAAGAACTTGGCACACTGTAGGTGTCCAATAAGTGCTTGATTCTTATCTAGATGCTGAATCAATCTTTGTACTATCTACATAATATAACCTCTGTTAGAAGCGAGGATGAATAAAAAATGGGAGATGCCTCTGTTGCTATCCAAATGTCAACTACTTATTTATCTATTCTTAAAAGGACCTTGATAGTGAAGCTTGACATAAAACCCAAAGAAAGCACTAGGCTGCCCATCCCACATCCCTCCTCTTCTATAAATACTTTTAAATTTCCATGTGTCATACATAGGATGAACATTTAGTGTCAGATTTTCCAAAGGAGTTCAATTTCAATAATGTATGAATGAGTAGATATACAACTTATTATATGATTTAATTTTAAGCAACCATATGCTTTTTTCCCAGCCCACCATCAGAACTTAACTATATGTTTTTTAAAACTATATGCAATTTTTTTATTGATGCATAATAGATATACATAGTTTTGAGGCACATGTGATAATTTAATTTATTCATATAATGTGTAAATCTCAGTGTACTTGGGATATCCATCACCTTAAACATTTCAATCATCTGATCTTTCTATGAACAAAATAGAGAAAGCCTGTTCTGGAGAGCATCTGTACAAGCTCGCTGGATCTTTAAGAAAACGTCACCTCTTTCTGAAATTGCCCTGACACGTACAGTCAGAGAATGAGAGAGGCTTATAAACTGTCACGGTTGGGAGTCCATCGCCCCTCTGATGGGATGGTTCCTGTACACAGCTCTCCTTCATTGGATGTTTAATAAGCTGCTTACAGAGAAAAACCAGCATTGTCCTCCAGGAGAGCTCACACTGAGGGGACAGAGAAGATATATTCAAAGCTCTAATGCAAGGTGGCCTGGGGGAGCGCTCTAAGAGGCTCAGTGCTGGCCATGCCAACCCACTGCTGGGAGCTCTTCCATTGCCCCCCATCGCCCAAACTCCTCGGCACAGGACCCCTTGGGACGTGGGCTCTGCCAAATGCTCTGACCTCCTCTCTCATCACTGTCTGCTGCTTTTAGTTCTCTGAAGGGGGCCTAGGCTACACAGCCCATGTTCAAATCCCAGCTCTGTCACTTAGCATGTATGACTTGGGCATGTTCCTTAATTTCTCTGGGCCACAGTTCCCTCAGTTGGTAATATTACATTGCTAGGTAGTCATGAGTATTAGATGATTCGGGAATGTCAGCACAGTGCTTGCCATATGGGAGGCATGTAGAAAGGTGATTAAATGAATGATACTTCTTTGTCCCATAAACCAGCCAGTGTATACTTTCTATGTGTAGACAGTAGAGAATACTGTGACATTACTATGTGGTAGTTCTGTTAAGCCTCATTTCAGGTGGACAAATCGAGGTCCAGGGAGATGAAGTATCTTGCCCTAGGTCACAAGGAAGGCTAGTGGCTGAGCCAATGATGGTGGGATGGCCACCAGTGTGGGCACCTTGTCATAGCTTTGGGCAAAGGGTGCCCTTTTATCCTACTCACAGGTCAGACAGACCAAGCCTGTGCGGACAGACAGGTCTACAAACAGTGCCCAGTTCTCTGACACCCGGGAGATGGCGAAGGGTATGATGATCTCGGCCGGGACGTGGAACTGGAGGGCGTAGGTGAAGAAGATGCCGATGGAGTACATCAGCTTGACAGACTGGTACAACCTGCAGACAGATGGATGGGATGTGAAATGTCACGTGGGTCCCCAGAAGAGCCATTCAGGATTCGCTCATTGCTCAGAAGCTGGTACAGGTGGAGTATCCTTCTTATGAAAAACCAAAATCAGAAATGCTCCAAAATCTTAAACTTTTTCAGCGCTGACATGACACACCAAGAAAAATACTCACTGGAGCATTTCAGGTTTTCAGATTAGGGGTGTGAATCAGTAAATATAACTGATGCAAAGATTCCAAAATCTGAAACCATCCCAAATCTGAAACACTTCTGGTCCCAAGCATTTCAGATAAGGAATACTCAACCTGTACTTGTCATTGAGTTATAGAATTGGCTAGTGTCCAATGACTCAGGCCAGATTGGCCACCAGGGCTACCTGGGAAGCTTATTAAAAGTACACACTCCTGGAGATTCTGAGTCAGTAGACCTGTGGCCCAGGAATCTATGGCTTTCTTTTCTTTTAATATTTAAAAAAAGTGAAATCTGCATAGAGTCAAATTTATAGTACAAAAGTCATGCAGTGAAAAGCATCATTTCCCACCTTAATCTCTAGTCTCCAGCTTCCCTTTCCATAGGCAATCACTCAGAGCTTTCCTGTGGCCCTTCCAGAAATAATCTGTGTAAGTACAAGTTTAATGTAGGAGTCTACACACGCGCACATGCACACACACGTGAATACACACACATAGGTGCATACACACATGCATTGCATCATTCCTCTATACACTGTTGAACTTTTTTTTCCTTCATCTAATATTTCTTGAAGATTGTTCCCTACCAGTACACACAGGTCTGGCTCTTCTATTTAATAGCTGCTTGGTATTCCAGTGGCATAGATATACTGTAACTTTATTAATTGGTCACCAATTAATGGATATTTAGATTATGCCTAGTCTTTGTTCCAAGTAAACAATGCTGCAAAGAATACCCTTGTACATATATCTATGCAAAAATGGTATACAACCTCAGAAGTAAAAATGCTGGGTAAAAGTCTATGTGATTTTAAATTTTCGTAGCTACTGACATATTGCTCATTTGTTGTCCTAGTATATGAAAGGACCTGCTTCCCCACATCCTTGCCAAACAGTGTGCGAGGACATGCTGGTCTTTGCCATTGGATTTTTTAAACTGGCATTTCCATTATATTTTCAAGCATCTTTTATCTGGCCATCTGGTCATCCACTTTTTTGTTTGCCTGTGAACTGTTTGCTCATGCTCTTGGCCCATTTCTTTTTGGGTTATTGGCCTTTTTCTTATTGGGGAGAGATATTTGTTTAAAGCTCCCCTGAAGAATATGATGACCAGCCAGGTTCACACCAAGAGGTACGAAGTCCTGATGGAGTTCAATGGGAAAGTGCCCTGCCCCAGGTTGCCAGAGGCAGCCCAAATTGCCCAGAATCAGAACAGCATATTGGGATGATATCTTACTGGTGCAAAGGTACAACTTCAAAGGAATGCCACGTTTATGATCACATCTAGTCATTGCCCCAACACAGTGACATGGGCGGGGCTGGTGACATTTTTCTCATTCTACAGCTCTGGCTTTGTGGAAAATGAATGCCCTAGCATCCTACTCACCTCGGAAAGACGAAGGCTGCGGGGACACGTACCAGTGATGACAGCTAACACTCAGTGAGTGCCTACCATGTGCCACGCATTTTCCCAAGCCTTTTCTGTCAATTAAACCAATTAATCCTCACAGTCACTTCATGAGGTAGCGTGGCAGTCATGTGTGCTGTCCACCAAATGCTTCTAGGCACGTGGTGGCATTGTGCTTCCCTGCCCCCTCGGAGTGAGGTGTGGCCACATGACTTGACGGATGAAGTGTGAACAGGAGGGATGTCTGTCACTTCCAAGGAGGCTTTGCCAGCTTCATGGGAAAGGGCATGGCTCACGGTGCTCGCTGCTCTGGCAGCCGCCAACACTTTAGAGAGTGACTGGGCCCTGGAGTGGGGATGGTGCGTAGCGTCATCCCTAGCCACCCTATCATGGGCATGAGGCATGCACACAGGATTAAGCATTTGCATGTTCAGCCACTGAGATTTTGGAGTTATTGATCATTGGAGCGTAACCTCGTCTGTCCTGACTGATACACGTGGGCATTAGCATTACCCTCATCGTACCGACGAGGATGGACATGGGGCCTACGATATTAGATAGCTTGCCCAAGGTCACATAAGAACCAGGGTGCAAATACCATTAGTTAGCTTTAGAACCTTCGCTCTTAAATTCTTGGCTATACTGACTTCTTAGTCACTATGTACCCAATATCACCATAACAGTGACAATAACTAACACGTGATGAGTGCACTATATTTCCTGGATGAATGAATAATGATTGAATACAAGGATTGTAGACCAAGTTCTAATGGGGGCACAGCAATGCCAGCCTAGGTGCATTTCTGGAATTGGAAGCCGAGCAGTAGTCCATCTTGGGGACTCCAATCCTTACTTTGTACTTATAATTTTTGTTGTGGCTGTTTCTGTTTCTAAAACATTCCTAGATCATTTCTGTTTTTAGGGCCTTGGCACTTTGTTTGTTTGTTTATTTTATTTATTTATTTATTTTGAGACAAAGTCTCGCTCTGTTGCCCAGGCTAGAGTGCCATGGCGTCAGTCTAGCTCACAGCAACCTCAAACCCCTGGGCTCAAGTGATCCTTCTGCCTCAGCCTCCCGAGTAGCTGGGACTACAGGCATGCGCCGCCATGCCCAGTTAATTTTTTTCTATATATATATTTTAGTTGACCAATTAATTTCTTTCTATTTTTTAGCAGAGACGGGGTCTCGCTCTTGCTCGGGCTGGTTTCGAACTCCTGACCTTGAGCGATCCATCCGCCTCAGCCTCCTAGGATTACAGGCGTGAGCCAACATGCCCGGCCTGTTTTTAGGGCGCTGGCACTTTAAAGTCAGATAGATTGGATTCAAGTTTCAGCTTCTCACAAACAATGTGAGTTGGGAAAGTGACTTGCAGCCTCACCAAATATCAACTTATTCATTTATTCACTGGAGTTGATAGTAATAATGCTAACTCATAGGGCTTTTGTAAGAATCAAATGAGGTAATGCACAGTGCCTGGATTATCAAACTTACCTGTTACTATAATGAATGCTAATATTAACTGTAAATATTTAATGGTAACGATAACCCAAGGGAATGCCCCACTCTGCTGCTCAGGTTCAGCTCCCGTGCCTCTCCCCACCCCCAGCCAAAGAGGGCAGGGACGTACCAGCAATTGGGCAAGTTGAGGGTGATGCTGGCCTGGGTGTCTGACCCGAACTTCATATAGCCCAGTGTTCCCAGGCAGATATAGAGGCTGATGACAATGGACATCCCCATGTACAGAACAAAGGAAAACTGCTGTGGATCCTTCATCTGGTTTTTGAGAGGCAGAACCTGGAGGTGAAAAGAGTTTGGGGGAGACGAGGTGGAAATGTAGCCCCTTGTGAGGGAGCAGGGTCCCCCCACAAGCACATGGGCCCAGGGTCGGGAAGGGGCCTTTTCGCAGGACCACGCTCCCTTTCATTCCCTCTCGAGTTGGCTATTTCCAGGGACACCCTGCTCCACCTGGGCTGACCGGCGGATCTCACTCGGTCTCCATGGCTTAGTGCGGGGCGTGGAGCAGCAGGCACCTGCGTGCGGGCTCTGGCTTCCCCTCCGCCAGGAGAGGATCATCTTCCGCACTTTTCACAAATACTATTTATTTAGAAATCGGGAGCCAAAATCGGCCACTCTGCAGAGCACTAGGAACTGTTCACTCAGACCCCAGGGGTCTTACCATCCCGACGCCTTCGAACGTGAAGATGGCTGTACCGAAGAACAGCAAGAAGGTCTTCCAGTTCGCCATCAGAGGTAGGTTGCTGGGATATGGAATCCCCTGAAACACAGTAGGACAAGGGCATTGGCTCTGATCCCAAATCTTTGCCTGGTGGAAAGCTGGGTCACACCCGACCTCAACAGAGAAAAATCCGTGTCAGGAGCACCCAATTAAGATATCTAGTGGCCGGGCGCGGTGGCTCACGCCTGTAATCCTAGCACTCTGGGAGGCCGAGGTGGGCGGATCATTTGAGCTCAGGAGTTCGAAACCAGCCTGAGCAAGAGCGAGACCCCATCTCTACTAAAAAATAGAAAGAAATTAATTGGCCAACTAAAATATAGAAAAAATTAGCCAGGCATGGTGGCGCATGCCTGTAGTCCCAGCTACTTGGGAGGCTGAGGCAGAAGGATCGCCTGAGCCCAGGAGTTTGAGGTTGCTGTGAGCGAGGCTGACGCCACGGCACTCTAGCCAGGGCAACAGAGTGAGACTCTGTCTCAAAAAAAAAAAAAGATATCTAGAGCTCAGTCAGCTTTCTCATTTTTAAATAAATGCTTATTTATTTTTTTTATTGTGGCAAAATATACATAACACACAACTTGCCATTTTTAAGTGTACACGTCAGTGGCTTTAAGTACATTCACTTTGTTATGTACCTGTCACCATTATCTGTCTCCAGAACTGTTTTATCATCCTAAACTGAAACTCTGTATCTATGAAATATTGATACCCCATTGCCCAGCCTCCTGGTAACTCCTTAGATTCCACTTTCTGTCTCTATGAACTTGACTGTTCTAGGTACTTCATGTAACTGGAATCATACAACAGTTATCTTTTTATGTCTGGCTTATTTCACTTGACTTAATGTCTTTAAGGTTTGTTGATGTAGTAGCATGTGTCAGAGATTTATTCCTTTTTTGAGGCTAATATTTCACTGTGCGTGTATATATAAAATACATATCTCAAATTTTGTTCATCCATTTATCAGTGGATGGACATTTGAGTTGTTTCCACATTTCGGCTGTTGGGAGCCCTCCCGTCTTCCTATGTGGAGAGAGTGGGGCATAGTGGGGAGAAGGGAGTTGCCCAAGGCCAGGCTGCAAGTTAGTGGCACAGCCCAGATAAGAATTCAGGTGTCCCGTTTCCCAGTCCTCTAACATCTCCTTCCCATCTCTTCTTTCAGGGCTGTGCAGTCCACCAGCTGGTACAGCAGCTATCAGGGATGGAGGAGAATGATTATTTTAACAGACTTCGGTGGTGGGTAGAATAATGGCTCCCCAGAGATGTTCACATCCTAACCACCAGAACCTGTGAATATGTTATGTTACATTGCAAGGGAGCATTAAGTTTTCAGACTGAATTAAGGTTGCTAATCGCCTGACCCTAAAATAAGGAGATCATCCTGGACTGTCTGGGTGGGACAGGGTCCTGCAAAGTGGAAGGGGGAATTGGAAGGAAGATCAGAGGGACCGCAGCAGGAGAGGGCTCAGCCTGACGCTGCTGTCTGTGAACATGGAAAGAGCTCCAGGCCAAGGTACGCAGGCAGCCTCTGGAAGCCGGGAAAGACAAGAAAACAGAGTCTCTCCTAAAGCCTCCAGAAAGGATGCGGCCCCGCCAACACCTTGATTTCAGCCCAGGGAGACCTCTAGAACTGTAAAGTAAGTTTGTGTTGTTATAAGCCACGAGATTTGTGGGAATTTGTTACAGCAGCTATAAGAAACTAACACAACTCCAAAGACTTTCAGACTCAAAGAAATAAAACTATAATGGTGGAATTTCTTGGCCTGTGATGAGAGTATAGCATGGGCTTGGGAGGAAAACTGACTGAAATTAGTGAAAAAGTGACTTTGTTTATCCATTTCCTTATCTATAAACTGAGTATAAAGATAGTACCATGGTTCCTTGGTATCCACAGGGGACTGGTTCCAGGACCTCCCTCAGATACCAAGATCTGCGGATGCTCAAGTCCCTGATATGAAAAGGTGTAGTGTTTGCCTATAATCTCTGTACACCCTCCTATACACTTTAAATCATCTCTAGACTACTTATAATACCTAATACCAATGCAAATGCTATGCAAACACTTGCTATACTGTATTGTTTTTTAATTTGTATTATTTTTTGTTGTTGTATTATTTTTACTTATTTTTCGACATTTTCTATCTGAAGTTGGTTGAATCCACCGATGTTATTGTAAAGATTGCATATGTTAATAAAAGTGAAGAACTTGTCACCAAGTAAATAAAATTCCTTTATCATCCATGTTTCCTCGTCCACCTGCCACTTTCACAATTTTTGTTGGTTATGTGAGCGATGTGTATCTCCCCAAGTGAATGCAACCTCCTCGAGAGCAGACACCCCATCTGTTTTTCCTTACCATGGGGTCCCCAGCCTCTTGCACAATGCCTGGCTCACAGAAGGTATTCAGTAACTATGGGCTGAATGACTCATTGTTATCCAATGTGATGACGATGATGGGGGGAGGATGTTGATGATGAGTGATGATTAGCTTTTATAGCTTGTGGGGCAGAAGTGTTCCTAGATGTCATATTGGCAGGGGCTGCTCAGAGCAGGGGATTCCCTTCTTCACCCTCACCTGCCCATCCTGCTAACAACCCTCCCCAGGTGTCTCCGAGACCCAGGACCTCGACCCCCTTCTGCCGTGGTTTCAGGCACAGACCTGTATGATGTACTCAAAGATGAGACCCATGCTCCCCAGGGTGGTGATATTGGCCAGTGTCGAGAAGAAGGCCAGCACCTTGAGGTTCTGGATGAACACCAACAGGACCAGGAAGGGCAGGATTGTCAGCATGTAGAAACGAATGTCCAGCATGGGAGTCAGCACCAGGCTCTTCCTGGGTTGGCAGTTGTTGGAGGTCACATGGGCTTCTTCCACCATCTGACATGCAGCATAATGAAAGGTAGTGTAGTTAGGGTGGCCAGATAAAACACAGGACACCAATCATATTTGAAGTTCAGATAATTGACATAACTGCTTAGTATCAATATGTCCCCAATATTGCACAGGACATATAGTAAAAAAAAAATATTATTCACTACTTATCTGAAATTCAAATTTAACTGGGTGTCACCTATTTTTATTTGCCAAATTTGGCAACCTTAACTGTAATGCCCATGATTGGGACAACCAGAAACCCTTAGCATCATAAAGTCCTAAGGCTGAAGGGTCCCTTTGTCATTTAGCTCAAACTCTTCTTCTCCACCAAATTTTTCTTTTGTATGTCCAGAGAAAGGGAATTTATTACACAAGAATATCCTCTTTAATTTTAAATACTCCTAAAAGTTGGAAAGCTCTACATATTGAATAAAATCTATCTACTTGATTCTACTCACTACCTCCATGAGATCACTTTTTTTAGCTTCCACATGTGAGAACATGCAATGTCTGTCTTTCTGTTCCTGACTTATTTCACTTAACGTAATGTCCTCCAGTTCCATCCACATTGCTGCAAATGATAAGATTTCTTTCTTTTTATGGCTGAACAATATTACATTTTACATATATACCACATTTTCTTTATCCCAGAGAGGTTGGTTAATGGGTAGAAAAATACAGTTAGATAGAAGGAATAAGTTCTGGTGTTTGACAGCCACAGTAAGGCAACTGTAGTTAACAATAATTTATTGTATATTTTGAAATAGCTGGAAAAGAAGATTTGGGATGTTTCCAACACAAAGAAGTGATAAATGTTTGAGGTGATGGATATCCCAATTACCTCTTCCTCATGACCACTTTGAGATACTTAAAGTAAATTTCACCAATCCTTTTCAGGCTAAAATTTCTCCATTATTTCCGATTGGTCATGATTACAAGCCTCTCTCTCTACCCTGGTTACCTTTTTCAGAAATTACTTTGGCTCCTCAATGATCTTTTAAAAATGGGATTCCTGAGACTGAGAGAACTTCCAAGTGTGGTCTCATCCAGGAGTAGAAATGAAGCTGTCTCCTCCCATGACCTGAACACTATACTTTTGCTAATGTAGCCCTAGGAGGAGGAGGTCTGCCTTTCTCCCACTCTGCCCAGGAGAGGCCTCTTTACCTGTTGTAAATTATCTGCCATAAACATAAAATAAACACTGCAGAAGCCCAGCTGGGTGATGATTAATAAGAAGCTGACGGTGTACCTGGGGAGGAAAAGAAGAGGTAAAACAAGTGTTACAATTATTTTTTCAGAATGTGTTTATTTTTTGAAACAATTATTTCTCTTGATACTCATTTTTATTTTTCCCCACATTTTTCTTATTTTGAACATTTTAAAGCCTATAGAAAAAGTAAAAAAAAAATAGTATAATTAACAACCATATACTCATTAACTAAATATATAAACTGTTAATTTTTGGCCCCAAATTGCATTATGTAAATATGTTTGTATGTATGTGTTCATCCAACCAGCCACACACACACACACACAGACACACACACACTTATTTTTCAGAATCATTTGCAAGTCAATTGCAGATATCATAAGACTTCAATCCTAAATACCTCAGCATATCTCTTTTAGGACTACAATAGCCAGAAAATAAACATCAATATCCTCAAATATATAGTCCCTATTTTATTAATAAATACTCACCCTTTGTTATCTGCAGGAGATTGTTTCTAGGACCTCCCCACCCCCCGTGGATACCAAAACCTGTGGATGTTCAAGTTCCTTATATAAAATGGCATAGTACTACCCCAGTTTGCTCCAAAATATCTTTTGTAGCTGCTTTTTTTTTTTGATTCAGAATGTAATGAAGGTTTGTATATTGCATTTGGCTATATCTTTTTAGCCTTTTTTTTTTTTTTACATTAAACAGCCCCATATATATCTATCTTTTTGTGTTTTTCATGACATTGGCTTTTTTTTTTGAAGAGTCCAAGCCAATTGTCTTATAGAATGCCCCACATTGTGGACTTGCATGATTGCTTCCTCATGATGAAATTCACTAAGAGTGATATTTTGCACCTCTATTTCATCATAAGAAGAGGCACATAAGGTCCTGCTGTTCTACTACAGTGGTGACTACCAGTTCTCTCCATTGTAAATGTCCTTTTTCCTTTTATAATCTGTGGGGTAAAACTTTAAGATGGCACAAGTATCCCATTTCCCCCAAACCAATGGTTTTAACATTCATTGCCTGAATCAATTATTTTATCAGTGGTTGCAAGGTGGTGATTTTCTAATTATATTTATCATTTCTTCTAAATTTATTAGCTGGCATTTAAGAGAGATATTGTCTTCTCTTTGGTATCACGATAGAATCATTAATTATTTTTAAAATGTAATATCTTATACTCTGCTATTGTCATTATTCTTTTGGATTCTTAGTGTTCCAAATTTGGAGATGCATTTATTTTTTAAGGGAACAGAAATATGTTCCTTTACTTAGATTCTAGTGTTTAGATCAGTGTTTTTCAAAACTGGGTTGTAATACCAACCAATTTGTTAGCTGAGATGTTATGTTAAAAATACAGACTCCTGGTTCTTACATCAGCCTATTGTGTCAGAATCTTGGCATGTCACATGAAACCCCAGAACAATGTTTTTTTTTCTGCCTTTATTATGGAGATTTTCAAACATACACACAAACAATAAGAATAATTTAATGAATCTCCAGTTTCAACAATTATTAACTTTTTGCCAATCTCCTTCTATGTCTTCATCTCTACCACACACAGACTTAATTTGTCAGAGTATTTGTAGCAAACCAAAGACCTCAAATCATTTCCCCTAAAAATAACTCAGTATGCAGCTCTAATGGATAAGAATTTAAAAAGTATAATCATCATACCATTATTATCCCTTATCAAATTAACAGTGGTTTGTTTTTTTTTTTTT
>VBSM01003214.1:2370864-2433672 GCA_008086735.1 Cheirogaleus medius
ACCTCAGCCTCCCAGAGTGCTAGGATTATAGGCGTGAGCCACCGCGCCCGGCCCGGTTTGGTTTTTTTTAAATGTGAAATCTCCAGATTTTTAAACATTGGCTAAAAAAACAAGACAAGACAAAACTGTGGAAGTCACCTAAAACATAACTGAAGACCATAGCCAGCTCTTAGGCATCACTCTGAAACATCTGCATTAGAAAAAAATGAAAGACAAGTCATCAGAAAAAAATCAGAGAAGGGTTGTCAGGAACCGCCAGATGTCAGACGCCTGCGTGGTGAGATAATGATCCCAGTAGGGAAGAGAAGCTTTGCAAAATGGTTAGGAGCGGAGTCAGATAGGTCTTTGAATACCGGCTCTGCCACTTCATAGCTGCATGACCCTGGACAAGGCACTTAAGCCTCAGTTCTGTAAAATGGGACTGATGAGTAAAGAAGGCTTGCAAAGCTCCTGGCGGGGTAATCTGGCACAGTGTCATTGCACAGTAAATTTAACTGCTGCGTGAGTAAACTGCTCTTAAAGATGTTTTGTGAGCTGGAAAGTGCTCCGAAAGTTAGGTGTGACTGATGCATATTCTACATACGCCTATTTGAATCATGATAATTTGGCTTCAGGAAGAGTTTCATTTACTATCCCTATTTTTTTTTTTTTTTTTTTGAGACAGAGTTTCACTCTGTTGCCCCGGCTAGAGTGCCGTGGCATCAGCCTCGCTCATAGCAACCTCAAACTCCTGGGCTCAGGCGATCCTTCTGCCTCAGCCTCCCAAGTAGCTGGGACTACAGGCATGTGCCACCATGCCCGGCTAATATTTTCTATATTTTAGTTGGCCAATTAATTTCTTTCTATTTTTTAGATAATTTCTTTCTATTTTTTAGTAGAGATGGGGTCTCGCTCTTGCTCAGGCTGGTTTCGAACTCCTGAGCTCAAATGATCCGCCCACCTCGGCCTCCCAGAGAGCTAGGATTACAGGCGTGAGCCACCGCGCCCGGCCTACTATCCCTATTTTGATTTTCACGGACTTTCTTCATGTTTCCAAGGACCTACTTGGATTTGCATGCCTTGGGAGCAGCCAAGCACTGGGCATTTCAGCATTCTTTGTCTTCATTGCATTTGTGTTTTCTTTCTAAAGTTATTTTTGAATTAAAGTTTCAAATAAATATTGAGTATTATATATGTTTTGTTAATGACCGAAGTCATTGTGAACTTTTCATTTTATTGCAAAGTATGTTTCTTACTTTTACTAAATTTTCCCTAAAGCAGTTTGCCTGGAACAAATTACCCTGACGAAGGGTCTGTATTGGGCTGGGGGAGGTTGAGGGTGGGGAGATTAAAAGGAAAAGAAGGGTGTCTCTAACTATCTTACACATATATACGATAGTTTACATAGTATTTTTTGTGTTTTTTTTTTAAGACAGAATCTTGCTCTGTCACCCCTGGTAGAGTGCAGTGGTGTCATCATAGCCTTAAACTCCTGGGCTCAAGCAATCCTCCTGCCTCAGCCTCCCAAGTAGCTAGGACTATAGGTGCACCATGACGCCCGGTTAATTTTTCTATTTTTAGTAGAGACGGAGTTTCACTCTTGCTCAGGCTGGTCTCCAACTCCTGAGCTCAAGCAATCAGAGTGCTGGGATTACAGGCATGAGCCACCACACCAGGCCTACAGAGTACTTTTATCTTTTCAATGCTCCCAGGTAAGGAGATTTAGGCTCAGAGGAGTGCAGGGACTTGACACAGTCATTCCACTTGTTAGCCTCAGAGCTGGATTTCCACCTGGACTCTCCAACTGGGATTCTTTCTCACCCCCTCCAACACCTGCATAGAATCCAGAGTGGCGGGGTGGCAGCCTGGAGAAGTGGCCAAGTTACTTGGGTCAATGGTCAAAAGAAACTGAACACACTCTTGGAGGGGCCCCAGCGTTGGGATGAGAGAGAAGCAGGACTCTCACTTCTGACTGAGGTGCTGAGAACAGTTGAGCAGGATGACCATGCAGTGCACCGTGAGGACCCCGATGGCCAGCATGCTGATGGGACCGACCTGGAGGGAGAGGAGAGACAGGGACAGTGAGCCACACACTGACCATTCCCTCATCCTGGCCCTCTCCCGGTCCAAGTGCTTCGGCCCCTCACATAATAAACCTGTCTGTGGATGAGAGACCCTGTCTGAATGCCCTTGTTAGCCAATCGCTATAAAGTGGCTGCTCGACCTCTGCTAGAATAATTCCAATGACAGAGAGCTCACTGCCCATGCATTTTCTTATCTGCCATATCTACCCTTTTAGAGTCCCTCTGTAGTAAATTCCTTGTACACACCCTGGTCTTCATCTCCGCCAAGATGCTTGAAGACCAAGGTTCCTCTTGTGACTTAGTTTTCTTCCTCTAGTACAGAGTTTAGCAACAGTGGAACTATGGACATTTGGGGGCAGGTGATTCTTTGTTGTTAAGGAGCCGTCCTGTGCACTGTAGGACACTTGGCAGCATCCCTGGGCCTCTACCCACTAGGTGTCTGTGTCCCCCACCCGCAGGTTGTGACAACCAAAAATGTCTCTAGACATTGTAAATGTCCTGGAGTGGGGCACAAAATTATCCCAAGTTGAGAATCACTTCTAGTGCATCTAATTTGTCAATATTCATTTTAAAAAGTAGAGGTGATTATTAATCATAATCTTCCAGATGTGATCAGAAGGGCACAGAATAAAGAGGGTCTCTCTCACCTCCATCATTCTGGACACTCATATCTTTATAGATGTGACCTATCACAAAGAAACAAATGAGTGATCAAGAGCAACACTAGACTCCACTAGAATGTAGCCTCCATGTGGCAGACATTTTCTTGTCTTGTTTACTTCTATACTCGTAGGGCCTAAAAGTGCACATACTAGGTACTCTATAGATATTTTTCAAATAAATCATGGTCAGAGGTTCTGGTGGGAAATTGAAGATGAAGAAAATCATCAAATGCCTCTTAGGAAGCAAAAATCAAAGGATATAAGACCTGTCTTAAAAAACAAATACCACACTGGCAAAGAGAGTTTGGCTGAAGGTCTTCTGCAGAAGTTCTAGAACCCAGAGTTTTCCAAAGGGGAGAGTCTCATCTCCGGGTTGGAACCACTAAAGATCACAAGTCATGTCAGAGGAAGCAAGGGTCTTGCTCTGCCTTCTTTAGTCATGGGGCCACTTACCAGGCTTGGAGAGAAGGAAAAAAATTCACTGCAACGACATGAAAACTGTATATTTGGTATCAATTCAGTTCAGCAGAGCTTAATTGCTTCTTGCTACGTGCCCGTCTCTACAGCAGCTACCGTGGGGAGGTGTAAAGGGAAATCAGACAGTTCACCCTCAACGCTTTCAATTAGCTGAGGACACTGGGTCTATTAAAAAACAGATATATCTCATCTTTGCAGGTACTTTAGGAATTCCAAGTGAGGTTGATACAAGTTGCAGACAAACGCAAAGTATGGTGGCATCGATGTTCGTAAGAAAGAGTAAAGTTTTGGAGAGGAGCAAAGTTCACAAGGCAAAAACAAGGGAGCTGGGGTCAACAGATAAAGAGACAGGGCAGGTTGGTGCAGGGAGAGTGTGGGATTGGTGGGGGCATCTATCCTCATACTCAAGCCACTTTCTCACGTGCCATCAAATGCTTTGAAACAGGAGGGGGATGACTGTGGCAAAGTGGAGTCTATGAGATGGTGAGTCGTTAAGTCCAACAGTCCACTCACTCCGGAGAGGCTCCGTTTGGTCTCAGGTTGGCTCCAGTGGTTTAATGCCAACAGGCACATTTCCTATTGCAGAAGGTCCCCCCAAAGTGCCCACTGATAAATAGTACGAAAGCATTCGGGACTCATAAACCCCTCCCCCAAATAGGTAAGCCTAGTTCCTGTCCCACAGATGCATCTTACCAACAAGCCGGCATTTTTGATGGCTAGGGGAAGCCCCAGGAGCCCTGTGCCGATGTTGCATTTCAGCAGGTGGATCAAGGTTTGCAGCAGCCTGAGGTGGGGAGAGCAGGGAGACAAGAGGGCACATTAGTGGGAGGGAAGGGTGGCCCAGGGCTCAGCCTGATTCCAGCAGCACCAGAGGGACAAGACTTGGGGAAGAGGGACAAGACTGGATGAAGTAGACTTGGGGGCACCTCTCCATTTTAGGGATCTGTCCTGGAACATCGGATCTAGGGCTGGTGCGAGTTCAGGAGTGTCAACTAATATTTAATACACACTAGGCTCTAAAGAAAAAGTGCATTAAAATTGCTACCATTCTGGATAACTCCCTAGTACCAGTTGGTTTGTTAATTGATCTGATGATTTCTTTCATGATTTATTCACTCAATATTTGCTGACACTTACTACACTGTCTACCATTTAGATAGACAAATGAAAAAAATTAGTCATAATTGCCTCAATTTGCAGAGTATTTATTGGCATCAGGTCATGTATTAACTCACTCACTAGAAAAAAACATAATAACCCTCTACCACATATAGGAATATTCACTGGTTCTAGTTCACTTCATCCATTTACTCAATCAATATTCATTGTGAATATGAATTGCTATATATATATATAAAATCCATGAATTACTATGTAATATATCCAGGCTATGCATCAGATAAAATGTAATAATTTATGATGGTTACTAGTGTGCACACAGAGTGCTTACGATGTGCGGCAGGGTGCTGGGTACCAGAGGTCTTTGTACCTGCGCTGGCAGCTCCTGCCCAGGCAGCTCCAATCCTGATGGGGATTGGGGGTGGGCAGTGGGAACAGGACCATGGGAACAGAATCAAAAAGGAACTTGCATGAAAAGTGAGTGCAAGAGCACTGAATCCAGAGGTAGGGGCACTGGATTCTGAGTTCTAGCTCTGCCATTGATCTACTGTGTTTGGTTACTACTTTGGGAAGCTCCTTCCAGTCTGCTTAGACCCTGATTCCTCATCTGCCAAAAAAGGAGAATCATTCTAGCCCTGCCTATGTCCCAGGGATGTGTAAGAATCAAAAAAGGAAATGACATGAGTCTTGAAATCATGAAGCACTTCACAGATGTGAGCTTCATCGTCATCATTGCCACCATCTTGGATTTGGCCTTCATGGGGCTCACCTGTTGGAAAGGCCCTCCTTGAAGAGGAAGCAGGGTTGGGTTGGTAGAACAAAGGCAAGCAACGGCTGGTTTAAGCAAGTAGAGGTGCCCCCTCCACCCAGAACAAAGGGGTGCCCTGAGGAGGCCATTGGAGGTGCAGTCCAAGTCTCCGGCCAAGACAGAGAACCCCTTCTGCCACCCTCACACTGTCTGGAGGTGGCCAGGAGAGTGGAAACCAACAGCCCAAGGTCACACAGTGAGTCTGGCAGAGAGAGTGCTTGGGTCTATGTCTCATCCCTTAGGGAGTCAGGACTAGGGACTTTGAGGAGGAGGCTGCGCAAGGCCTTTGCATTTCATCCCATCCACCTGGGAGACTGTCAGATGGAGAGAACAGGCAGGACAATGGGGACCTCTGTGACTTCCCACATCTCTGCTAGGTCAGTCAATTCACCTAAGGGGAGGGGGTGGATGGGAACCTGTTGTCCTTTTACTTCCAAGAAATCCATTTTATTTCATAATAACTGAAATTATTGAAAAATATGTCAAAGCAAAAAACTATCTATTTTTTCCCTTTTCTCAATTCTTTAGTAGCAATTTCTTCAAAAGATGTGCTCTCTCTCCCAGCTTTCTGCCCTCCTTCCCTTCATCTCTCACTTCTTTGCTACGACAGCACCTTTCCCTGCTTGAATCCGATCTCACGGGAAAGGTGAGACAAGGTTTTGGGGAAGCCATTGAGCCTTAGTGAACAGTATTACACGTCAGGGCCTTGGAGCATAAACACATGGGCAGCTCCTCTGGGCCTTTAAAAAAAATTAGCTTTATATTTTTTCCTTGACAAATAATACATTGCTATTATAAAAGGATATTCCAAAATCCCACCAATTGGAAATAACCACAGACTATGATTAATATTCCTCTGGGCATCCCTATTTGTTTCTAAATAAATGCACAGAATTTCACACAAGGAGGACTGCTATGCATGCTGGATCCTAAACTAATTTTTTGTATGAATAACATGCACTACACATTTTCCATGTCTATAGATTTTCTCCATCACTTTTATTTGCTATATTATATTCTACTGTATATTTGTACCATACCTTAGCCATTCTTTAATTTTTTTTTTCTATTTTTAGTAGAGATGGGGTCTCGCTCTTGCTCAGGCTGGTCTCCAACTCCTGAGCTCAAACAATCTACCCACCTAGGCCTCCCAGAGTGCTAGGTTTACAGGTGTGAGCCACCGCGCCTGGACTATGATTCTCTTAATGTTTCTAAGTTTTCACTATTATAACTAGTGCTTCAGTAAAAATTATCATGCATACTTGGGCTATTATTTCATTAGGAAAAATTCCTAGAAGTGGTATTATTGATCAAAGAATATATTTATTTATATTTAGTTAAACTAGGTAGGAACACTTAGCGCACAAAATTCAAAGGGTAAAACAAAACAAAAACAGCCAAAAAACTTTATGAAATAAATATGAATCTCTCTCCTATCTCTGTCTCTCTATCTCCCAATTCTCTTTCCCAGGGGAAGCCACTGCTCTCAGGTGTGTGTGTGTGTGTGTTACTTTCAAAGGTAGCATTTGCCCAATAAGTATTTGTATGTTTTGTACAAATGGCATTTTAGGATTTGACATGCTACACTGCCATCTAGAAAGGTACCGATTCATGAGAGAGGACATTTCCTGGTACCCTTATCAACACCGGGGATTGTCATTTACAAACTATTACGCCCATGGCTATTATCTGATCTGAGTAGATAACAGTCTGACAGTAAAGTCCTAGAGAACAGTTCCATGTGTCTGAGTTTGGGACAGTAAAGGCAGAGACATGGGATTGGCAGGTGACCCGTTTGTTTTCTGGATGGATCTGGGAGAGGAGAGGGGAGAGGAGAGAGAGAAGGGGAGAAAAAGAGAATAATGGCAGATGTGCGAGGAGAGGATAGCCAGCCCGAGTTAGGAAACTGTTCTAGAATCCGGCAGCTCAGGTTGGGGACGGCTGCTCTAGCTGGGTTACTTTGCAAATCTGGGACACAGGTAATATCCAGAGCCACAGGGCTCGACCTTCTTAGACTCTGAAGGTTTCATCTCTGTCCATGTAGCTCCTGTTCAAAGGGACACGAGTGTTAAGGAGAGAGAAGGGGTCCAGAGCTGCAAAAGCAGCAGCGCTTGACCTAAGTTCTGGAAGGGTGGCGCGGTCACTTACGATAGTCCCGCCTCCTCAGCAGGGTGGTCTTTCTCTGAAGTGGTGCTGCCGCTGCTGCCGCTGCTGCTCTCCGAGAGCGACTTGGACCCATGACCCAAGGAGTTCAGCTCACTGCTGTAGACCCTTCCAAGAAATGACATCTTCAGCGAGGTGGCTCGGCGGCTCGGCGGCGAGGCTCGGGGTTAGGGCCTTGAATGAACCTCCAGCGGGTGTTTCCTCGGAGAGCGCATGGCTGCACACCTGAGCTCCTAACTCCTGGGGCGTGCGAGTCGGCGACGCAGTGGCGGCTCGAGAAGATGCTGCTGCTGCTGCTGCCTCACCTGGCAAACGGGGGACTTAGGAGAGTCCCATCTCAGAGCGATTCTCAGTCCCCCTCGCAATTGCTCCGTCACCCGCCACGACTCGCCTGGGCTTTCGGCCTCTCCCACTTCGGCCCTCGCTGCTGCAGGGCGACGTGAACCGTGTGACTGGGGGGAAGAAGGCACCATTGGACTGGAGGTCCTGGTGCCTGGATGGGGTCCCGACTCGGTGCTTGTCTGCCTCTGGCGAGGAGGACACCAGAGCTACCTCACAATGGAGGCTGCGCGGCCAATACGCTGCCGTGGAACCCCAGCGCGCGGGTGTGGCCCACGGAGCGATCCAGCTGCCGCCTTCCCTGCGCAGGGGGGAAGATGGCTTGGAGGGCCCAGTTCAAGTGCCACTGGCTCAGAATTTCTGTACAGGAGAGGTATATGGACTGCTAGCTATTTGGGAGTACAGGTAAACTTAAAAAAGAAATCATTTGTTCAACAGATATTCATGGAGAACCTAATATATGCCAGGAACTGTTCTCCATGCGGGCAATACATTAAGGTAGAAGACCTACGACAATCTCTGCTTCCATGGAATTTATTAGCAGTCTAAGGGGCTGGTGGAGACATAAAATAAACAAAGCACACGTGTCAAGTATCTGTTAGTGAGTAATAAGGGCTGTAGAGAATAATTCAGGAAAGGGGAATGGGGCGTGCTGGCCAGGGGTGGGTTGCAATTTTAGATCAGGTGGTCAGAGAGGGCCTCACTGAGAAAGTGGCATTTGGGTAGCCAAGGCGAGGGGGCATGTCCCATGTACATCTTGGGTAAGAAGCAGAGGGGACAATATGTGCAAAGATCCTGAGACAGGATAGAGAGTGTGTCTGGGGTATTTTAGGAGTGGTGACAAGGACCCGTGGCTGGCTCAGAGTGCACAAAGGAGAGGGGAGATGAGCGGAGTAGACATATGTCTGGTTTGCACAATATTTTACAGGTTTGTGCCTGTTGCCCTGACATAATTATTAATAGTGCCTCCTTTCACTATGAAAAGTATCCTGAAATTGGGCATGGTGGTACATGCTTGTAATACTAGCTATTCAGGAGGCTCAGGCAGGAGAATCGCTTGAACCAAGGAGTTCAAATCTAGCCTGGGTAATATAGTGAGAACCTGCCTCTAAAAAAATAAAATAAAACAAAATAAATAAATAAAAGTTTCCTGGTTTGGGTGATAAATTACACGGTCACACCAGAGATACGGTTAGAGAGGTAAAGGGAGCCGGTGGAGTGAGTAGGGAGGATCTTGTAGGCTATTGCAATGCCTTTGGATTTTACTTTGAGAAAGATGAGACATCTTGGAGGGTTCTGAGCAGAGAAGTGACATGACTTACATCTTGGGCCATTTTGCTGGGAGCAGACTGAAGGGGGGTGAGGGAGATCAACTAGGATTAGGAAGCTAATACAGTAATCTAAGAGGCTCTTGCAATGTCCCAAGTAGCAGTCAGCAGTGGCTTGATCCAGGGCAGTAGTAAAAGAGATGGTGAGAAGTGAGCGAATTCTGGACTTCTTAAAAGCTAAAGCCAGGAGGCTATGCTGATGGCGTTCAGATGGGTGTAGAAGAAAGAAAGGAGTTAAGGATGACTCCAGTACTTTTGGCCTGAGTAATAACAGGAAGGATGGGACGGGTATCAACAAAGTCTTGCCTTGAAGCTGCCTTTGCAGAGCAAGCACCGGCATTGAACTTGGATTGCGTACTCCTTGGGAGGGGCTGCACGGGTTGCCTATGAAGATTAAGGGAGGCCAAAGCGTGCCCACCTCAACTCTTAGTACTGCCATACATCAACACGATGAGCCTCTCTCTTCCTCTGAAGAGCAAATGAAATTTCTCTCTCCACTGGTGATCTAAAGACTTTTTCTTAAGTTTAAAATAATTTCCCCTCTCCCATCGTGTTTATTCATTTATTCATTGCTTTAATACTTACCTAGCGAATGCCTACTCTGTATTAGGCACTGCAGACTTAGCAACAAACAGGACAGACTGTGGGCCTGTTGTCAGGGAGTTCGCACATTCTCAGGGAGACAGATAGTAAACAAACAGATAGCAATAGATGAAGTTAGGGACAGGTGCACGTGGGCAGCATTAACCACAGGAAAAGAGGAGGGGGGCAAAAAGGAGGAGACCAATGAGCATTCAGAACCTAACCCACAACAGCAGGAACTTGAGGTTAGGGACTGTTCCAGGCCAGGAGCATGCGCAGAAACTAGAAGCTCATGTCCAAAGGTGACCTTTTCTCCATTAACATATATTAACATAGTAAAAATCACACCCATCATCACCATGACAGTTTATGATTATCATGGCAACCCCTGGAAGTTACCCTATAAGGATAAAAATGGGGAGGGCCCTTAATTCTGAGAACTCTCCACTTTTTTCCCAGGACAGTAATGAATATTCCATGCGCTACTTAGCATATCATAAGGTGTAGAGATAAAAACAGAAGGATGGTGAGACCTCGGTCTTCTCCACTCATGGAGACAGACCCATTTCCCCTCAGGAAATGTACTTTCGCTTTCCATCCTATGCTGACGATCCTGCAATAAAAGCTGCTTGCATGGAAGTGTTAAGTGTCTGTCATCACTGTGGCACCAGCCTGGCTTGTAATTTCTTCAAGCCAGGAGCCAAAGAATCAGGGCAACGCCTCTAAAAAATCAATCCTGACAATTATAATACATGCTATGCTCATTTCAAAGCAAAGCAAAGCAAAACTCTAAGCTCCAAGATGAAGAAGGTGAAAATCACCCCCACCCAGAGTGAGCAGCCTCCCTCATGCACACGTGAGACGTCCCGCCTGTAAAAGGGGCGAGGAAAGACCAAATTAGAAAGAAATCACAAGAACCTCTCAAATAAAATGAGAAAAGGATAGAATTATTCAATAACTAGCGCTGGGAAAACTAGTTAGCCATTTGGAGAATGAGTTAACAACAACAACAATAACACATGGTCATTTTGTGCAATCTAATCTATCAATTTTTTTAACATTATTAAAAAATGTTAGAGGATGCGGGGAAGATTGAGAAAGTTCACGCATGCACAGTATTGAGAATGGCACTCTGCATCTGGCGAGCTTCCAGTAAGTTGTTATTATTGTGGTTTTTAACTCATTCTCCCAATGGCTAACTAGTTTTCCCAGCACTAGTTATTGAATAATCTATCCTCTTCTCATTTTATTTGAGAGATTCTTGTTCTGATTTCTTTCTAATTTGGTCTTGAGATCTTCGTCTTGAGAATGGGCATACACCAAGGTAGACACTGTCTAGGAGACCCTTGGCCAGGAGGAGAGTCAGGCTGGAGTGTGGTGTCTGCCAGGGAAGACAGAGAGGAGTCTGTGCGACAAAACCCATGAAACAACAGAAGCAGTGTTTACTACTGACAGATCCCAGAGAGAGAGGGCAGCACGTCTTGCAGGGCTAACTGGACATGGGGGGCCATCTGCGATATGTGTGCTCAACAAGCTGGTGGGGAGCAAGGCGGGAAGCCTATGGAACTAAAGCCTTTACGGGAGTCCAGGTCGTTACCCACCCAAGCAGGTTTCCTGTGGGGAACTCTAACTGGTGGGTTAAAGCAAGCAGGCATGACTTCCAGGAGGTCACCATGGCATACCTGTGCAGTTCATGTGGGGTATGGGGGTCAGAGGGGAAACAGAGGCTGTATCTTGTCCCATAGGGAGGTGGCCACCCCAGGAGGTGGTCATAGAGGGCAGATATTTGGATTGGTCCCGTTGAAGAACTGGGAAGTTGACAGATGAAAATAAATAGAAAAGGGTGTTTTCAAATGTTCTCAAACAAGCATGAATCACTCCCCAAAACTACAGAGAGTATGATGAGAACCCCTCCCCACCAACTCCTGGGACTATAGATCTGCAACATCTACTGGATTATCTAGGTGCATTTTCCCAATCTTAGTAATTTGGGAGGGGAGAGAGAGAGAGCAGTCATCACCTGAAAGGTTGAGGTGATGTCTCAGGTTGACAGGTCCCTGGCTGCCAGTCAAGGTTAGACACAAGAACAGGCACTGGAAGGTCCGGGCAGCAGGCAGAGTGGAGGGAGGGCCAGATTCAGCGTGGGGAGACCCAAGTTCTACTCAAAGCCCAGCTCAAATGGCAGCACCTGTGGAAAGTCTTTCTTGGTCCTCCAGAGCAGCTGGTGCCACTTGCCCTTAAAAGGACCCACAATGGTATTTACTTAGTTGATTGCCTGTTACTCTTTCCCAATGGACAGCAGCCTGGCTGCTTAAGAGTAGGGATTCTTTTCTCATTCATCAAAGTACTCCCTTTAGAGTGATGTATCAGTTAGCTTTTGCTGCATAAAATTCCCCCACACCTTAGGGATTAAAATCACAAACATTTATTATTTATCACAGTTCCGTGGATCATCTGTACAATTCCATGGTCTGGGTCAGCCTCTATGGCTGGGGTTGGATACAGTCCAGGATGGCTGACTCATGTGTCTGGAAGTTGGCAGGCTGCTTGATCTGAGGGACTGGGCTCAAATGGGATGATTCATGTATGCTTCACATGGTCTGTCATCCTCCACAGAGCAGCAAGAGATGCAAGTTCTGATGCACAAGCTATCACTAAACCTCTGTATGCATCGGATTTGCATGTCCCATTGGCCAAAGCAAATTACAAGGTCAAGACCAGATTTAAGGGGTAGAGATATAGACTTCATCTCTTGATAGGAGGAACCACAAAAACACATTATCAAGAGGAATTTATGGTAATTTTTGCTATCTTCTGCAAGAACCTTGCACTATGTTTGGTACACAGTAGAATCGAGAATGTTTTTTGCAAGAATTAAGATGTAAAGTCTATTCAGATAATGTTTATGTCCACCCCCGCACCCCCAACTGGTACATCTATTTCCATGCCTCCTATTCAGTGTTGGGATCTTTGAACTGGGCCAAAACTTTATCCAGTGGTTCGGAAAGTTTATTGCCCTTGACTTAAATATGGAAGTCTCCTTTCTATCTGAGAGTTGCAGCTCTCATTGGTCATCTTGGCCTTGTCCATCTCGACACTGGTGCTGTGCACGTCTTGCTGAGTTGTGCTTTATGTCTCTACTCCTAGTGTTTGCTTTTTGAATAGATCCAGAAAAGGCGAAACGCTTTGCTAAAAGCATGGTCAGCCTCAGCTGGCTGCAGCTCCTTCCTCTAGTTGCTGCCCTGTGGGGCCCCCTGGTGGCTTCTTTTTGAATAGCTCCACTCTAGATGCGAAATTCACCAAGTGAATTACCAAAAAGTTGGCAAGACTCCAGAGAGAGCTTCCATGCGAGAGTTCTCAAATTAGTAGAAAGTGAGAGATGGAGAGAAAAAGAAATAAACGAAAATATGTATATATATATTTAAAATTACCAATTAGACTTTGTAGCTGGTGAGTCCTTCCTGGTTTCACCTTGAGTTGGCCCAGAGAAAAGGCAAAGTAAAGATGCATTATAAAGGTAATGCAAGTGAAAGAGATCCGTGTCATTATAAGTCAGGTACTGGTGGGCAAGAAGCAGTACCATGGTCACTGAACAAAAGTGGTGGAGTTAGAAAAGGGGAGAGAGTCTTCTGATTCGATCAGTTCATGGAGGGCCTGGTAGGTCCCCGCCACGAAGCCCACGAAGCCCAGGATGCTGATCAGGGCGTCCTTGGCGATGGTGAGGGGGCTCATGCCCTCTGAGTAGTAGGTGGCGATCTCCAGGAGGGGCGGGATGATGAGGGCCAGGGCGCTGCTGCTCACGGAGCCCACCAGGGAGAGGACCAGGTCCAGGCGGGGGATGAGGATGGCCAAGATGCCTGCAGGAGGATGAGAGAGGACGGATGGAGAATCACAGGCTTAAGCAAACTATCAAAGTTTGTCCTTAAAATCTTCTTAAAAAAATAAAGCAGTGTTTCTCAGAAATTAAGTTATAGAAAGTAAAAGTTGAAAGTCCTCTTATACCCCTGATCACACTCCCTAGAGGTTACACATTAAAAATTCTGCTGGATGTGGTAGCGAATTTCTACAGTCCCAGCTAGTCGAGAGGCTGAGGCAGGAGGATCGCTTGAGCCCAGGAGTTCAAGGCCAGCCTGGGCAACATAGAGGGACCCTGTCTCAAAAACAAATGAGAAGAAACCCTGTCTCTTTCCACTTATTTCTCAAATATATATATATATATATTCATATTGTTGGAAGGAAAAATGTTTCCTCTCCCAACTTAGTGGATGGGGGCCTGTGAATTTAACTGATAGTTGCAGCAGAAGATTAACAGAAGATTAACAGAAGAAAAGACAAAGTTTATTTAGCAGCTCTAGAGACTGTAGATAAATTGGCTTCTAGAACAGCCAAAGATATCCACTGAATAAGAGGAAAGGGAGGAGGAGGAAGGGCTTCTATGGAAGAACAAATGGAAGGTATGACCATTTCGGATAAAGTTTATTAAGTGATTAGTCATTCCAATGATAGCGTTTAGTCTCATTTTTGGTTCTAAACCTCCCAGAGAAGGGATTTATGGCAGCTACTATTTTTCCAGAGGCCCTGGTTAAGTCAGCAAAAGAAATTTAGATAACGCTTTTTTCTGCAGCTGTTATTTATTCAAGTGTTTTTAACTTAAAATAATCTTTATGCTACTGAGGTACATTTTAGATCCCTACATATTCAACAGCACCTAAGCTCTTAACAAACAATATTAAATAACATTGCTGGGAACTGTTCAAGCTATTTGGGATATATCAATGTATAAAACCAGACAAAATATTTTTTTTTAAATCCTGCCTTTGTAGACTTAATATTTTAATAAATAATTAACAAGAGTACAAGAAACTCTTACTTGCAGACAATTAGGATGTAAGATCATTTCTTGCACAAATGGGTCTTCATTTGGAACGAGACCCACAGTCTCATTAAAGAAGTGTCTTCTCTAGGTTTCACATATGTGTCAGAAAACACTCAACAAAGAAACACGAAAAGCTAAAGATTTCAAAATTATATTTTTTCAGCAGGATGTTTTACAGGCCTGGGCTTTTATATTTTTAATTTTATTTGATGGAAAATGTTCCCAGTCGCCAAGAAATCCCAGAAGCCTCGACTAGGCTTCCTTTGGAAAAGGGAGTGTGATGTAACAGAAAGAAAACGGATCTGGAAGGCAGGAATCTGGCTTTTTCTCGTGTGGCCTTGGCCAAGTCTCCAACCCTCTGTCAGCCCGGGGATAAATGCCACCTACGCTTTTAGGTATTCATACTGCACATGGCATTAAAGTTCTAGATATGCTAATTCATGCAAATGAAGCACTCAGAAAAGTTATCTTCATTACCACTCCAAGTTACTTACTCATACGTACTAATTGAATCAATGCTTTAAGAAGCTGTAGTTTTAGGCTTCAGGATTTGCTACCCTCATACTTTGGGTGAAATTCTTTGATTTCTCTAGAATCTCTTAAGATTCTGAGTGGTTCCTGTTACCAACGTCAAATTGAGAATGAAATCACCTCAAGAGAAAAAAAAAATCAGTGCCTAATAAATGCAAGGGGCTGGTCTAGTACAGTGAGAATGGAGAATCTCCTCGGCTAGTCAGGGGATCCTGCCGCTGCTGCAGGACCAGCGGTGGGCACTGGAGAAGGTGTCCGAGGCCACAGGCAGAGACCCAGAGGCTGAAGCAGCCCAAGGAAGCAGGGCTGAAGCTGAACGGCATGGCCTACAGCGGGAGGAGTTCCCCGCCCGGGCGGCTGCAGCACTGAAGCAGAGAAGGAGACCCAGGAGGAGAGAGCGGTCCTGCAGCCCATTTCTAGCACAAGGATGAAATCTTGGACAACCTCCTGGCCTTGGTCTGGAACATCTGGCCAGAAATCCATGAAAACTACCACACAAATGGATAAGAGAGGAGAAGGAAGCCCCTTTTCCACGGACTGTTATTTTAGATGCCCTCATGGAATATGTAGCTTTAGCAACGCCCCAGTTACATTCTTATGAAAAGGCATTAAATTATTTCTGTGTATTATACAGTAGGTCCTCTCACTTTTTGGAGAGTAGCCAATCTAGCCTCCTTGTACAGACTTAGAACTTATCTAAAGATTTCATCTTTTCACTTCATATTTCTTAGAAACTTAATGAGTATACATTGCCTGTTTTCCTATGCCTTTAGCTCAAGCAACATGGATATCAAGGTTGACTTTTTCTTTCTTAGATCTAGTAAAAAGCAAAAAACTCAGTTCTTTGAAGAAAGAAAGAGATTAAATAATTTTTCCCCCTAACATTTTCTTGATGGTCAGGGGCATAATTTATCTATGAAAAGGGAATACGTAGTTATTTGTAACCTGTATGAAGTAGCAGTCAGCCTTAAAACAGTCCATTCCTGTTAATGGTTAGGACAGTGAATACTAGTGCAATTGTTTTTGGGCTGCTTTTAGTTTCTTTTAATCAAAATTACTAGATGATAGAATTCAAGAACTTCTTACATGTTATTACTTGATGTACTGATATTCATTTAAAAGTAAAAACCTTGTCATACCAAAAAAAAAAATACAAAAAAAAATGTCCATGGATAGATGAATGTCCATGGATAGATGAATGAATAAAGAAAATGTGGTATATGCATACAGTGGAATGCTATTCAGTCTTAAAAAAGAAAAGACTTTAGCAGTGACAGTCAAAGGGAGCCTTAGGGAGAGGTGGACCACCTCATGCTTAATGCAGGGATCTCTAACATCCCCTCTGGCACCTGGCGAAATACTGCAGACAGGGGCACTCCCGATCACGGGGTCAGAGCACAGAGGAGGGCTGAGGGGGGTGAGTGGGGTTGGCCTCGGCCAGCAGGTGAGCACAAGACCATCCAGGGGCCAAGAAGCTCCTGCGGATTGTTGCTGATAGAGAATGTGACCCTAGGCTTGTCAAATCATTTTATTTCCTCTACCCCCAAATTAGAAATCTGGATTTGTATGTGAGATTGCCCACATTTTTAATGTTTGTCCAAAGATATACAACATTGTGAGGGTCAAACAATATCTGTTGCCATATTAGATTCACTGGTTGCCCGCTCTTTCTTTCTTTCTTTCTTTCTTTCTTTCTTTCTTTCTTTCTTTCTTTCTTTCTTTCTTTCTTTCTTATAGAGATGAGGTCTTACTATGTTGCCCAGGCTGGTCTCTCGACCTCATGGCCTCAGGCAATCCTCCCTCCTCAGCCTCCCAAAGTGCCGGGATTACAGGCATGAGCCACTGTGCCTGGCCTGGCTGCCCATTTCCAATGCCTCTCTTGGAGGTGAAGGACATTGTCTCTGGACTTAGATGACTTAGGTTCACATCCCATCACTGACACTTCCTGACTGATTATTTATCACTCGCTGCCTCAGTTTCCTCTTTTGTAAAGTTTATCATAGTCCCAGCTCTGGAGAATTCTTATGATGATGGAATAAAATACTATGAAATATGGACTGGAAAGAGCTTAGTACAGTGCCTGGCACACAGTATTCAATACATGTCAGTTCTTGTTATGATTATTGTTCGATATGCTGTGTCACTCCCTTAGGCTGGGCACCAATAAATCTGCCTAAATTAAGTCCATGTAAGAATGAAGTTGTCCCCTAAGGTTTAAATGAGTTCATTCTTGTAAAGCTTTAGAATGGCCCCTGAAATACAGTAAGTGCTCAGTAAATGCTAGTTGTCATGATTATCCTCTGCCATCTGGCTGATACCTGACAGCCCCCCGGGAAGGATCAGCAGGAACGCTGAGCTCTGCCTCTGACTCACATGTCAGGCAGGCCAGGGCGAGGCGGATGGACAGGTCCAGAGGCAGTGCCCAGCGCTTTGGCACCTGGGAGACGGCCAAGGGGATGATGATCTCGGCCGGGACGTAGAACTGCAGGGCATAGGTGCACAGGATGCCGATGATGTAGAGGAGCTTGACGGACTGGTACAGCCTGCAAGAAAAACCAGGGTATTGCTCTCCAGGGCCACTGTGCTCTGACACCAGCCTCCTGGGAACATTATCCTCTGACCTTGGCACAGTCCCTCAGGCCCCTGTTTCCCCGTCTGAAAATGATGGAAAGGGACCTTCTAAGAGTCAAGAGGGAGTCACACCACAGCATGCAGTAAAAACAGAGTGAAGCATTATGGATTTAATGGAAACAGTTGGAAGGGTTACCTCTAAAGGAAATAAAAAGAATCTTGAGCATGGGTGTATATAGCACCTTCATAAACTACTGTCACCCAATGTTCAAATTTTTTTTTTTTTTTTTGAGACAGAGTCTCACTTTGTTGCCCAGGCTAGCGTGAGTGCCATGGCGTCAGCCTGGCTCACAGCAACCTCAAACTCTTGGGCTAAAGCGATCCTCCTGCCTCGGCCTCCCAGAGTGCTAGGATTCCAGGTGTGAGCCACCGTGCCCGACCCTCAATGTTCAATTTTAGATTTTAGGAAAGAGGGGCTCAAGTCAGATACTGTGCATAGGTAGACACAGATGATAAGTGGCTAAGACCAAAAACCCTGGATCTAAAAGAACCTAGTCCTTTGTGATCTCTGTTAGTCGTTAGGAATTCTCTGGATTCCCCGAAGCTCTTGGTACATAACAGGCGCCCAACAGATGCTTCTAGTTGGTTGAGAGAAGTGCAGAACCCCAGATTGTTGGGGGCAGACACGGTTTATGAACAGGATTGTGTGGAGGTTGGGGGCGGTGGTCGGGGATGGGATAAAAGGAGAAACAAGGTCACTTGCAGGCCTCAAACTAGGGGCAGAGAGTGTGTGAGGTTTCAGCGGATGTTGAGTTCTATCAAAATTTTCTTTGACCTATCAAGATACGACTAGTTTTCTTTAGTCCACTAATGTGTTAGATACATCTGCCATGTTTAATAAATGTGCGTGCATGCACGTGCGTTGAGCTCATTTCTTAAAAAGGGCTGACTTCCACATTTCTGTGTTTCTTGCTTGTACTAATCTTGCTGCTGGGAATATCCTCTTTATTCCATTTCCATCTGCCCAAACCCTATCAAGTTTTTTATTTTTTAAATTCCCCTCTTTTTGAGCAGGGACCACATGCCAGATGCTTTTAGACATGGCTCAACTTAATCCCCACCACTCTGCTTTATAAATGAGGAAAATGAGGCTCAGAGAGGTGAGGCGAACCACCTGCAACCATAAGCCAGCAGGCGGCGCAGCTGGGACTTGGACCCAGGTGTACCATAGCCGCCCTTGTTCGGACAGAGTTGTCTTGTTGGACAACGAGTTTCCCTGTTGTCCCCTTCTGATGTGCTTCTTTCCTTGGAAATCCCTAAGGCCTCTTTTTCTGCTCTGTGTTCCAGCTTGTGTACATACACTACCTATCCCTCCCTCGTTCCCACTGGATCACGAGCTGGTGGAGGTAGTGAAGCTCCAAATAGGCTACTCGCGCCAGCACCATCCATCCACACCTGCATGGGTCTAGACTGGCATCTGCTTATAATTGGCATGCAGCAAATTTTTGATGAATGGCATTTATCATCTTGGGAGAAAAAGGCAAATTCGGTCTCCAGGTGACTGTCTGCTTAAAAAAGACAGAGGCATCCTGTCATGAACCACATGCCCGCTGTGGGAGACAATGCTGCACCATGCAATGTGGGTTCATGTGTCTGTTTTAATGTGTCACTGTTGAAGTCTGCGGCAGCTGTTGCATTAATGCATTAATTGAGTATATTGGAACGTATAATTTTTACAGATTCCAATGGTCTTCCAAAATTGGTTTTTTTTTTGTTTTTTTTTGAGACACAGTCTCACTCTGTTGCCCAGGCTGGAGTGAGTGCCGCAGCATCAGCCTAGCTCACAGCAACCTCAAACTCCTAGGCTCAAGCAATCTTTCTCCCTCAGCCTCCCAAGTAGCTGGGACCACAGGCGTTCGCCACCATGCCCGGCTAATTTTTTCTATATATTTTTAGTTGTCCAGCTAATTTCCTTCTATTTTTTTAGTAGAGACAGAGTCTTGCTCTTGCTCAGGCTGGTCTCGAACTCCTGACCTCGAGTGATCTTCCTGCCTCAGCCTCCCAGAGTGTTTCACACTTTTCATCCTAGCTACTGTGACTTGGGGGATGTATACCATTGGCTGTGGCATGCAAGACTTGGTGACAAGCCTTAGTACATGTAACTGGAAGTGTGGCCGCCCCTGAGTGCTCTGCCTCTTGTCCTCTCCCAGTGTCCCTCCCTTCTCTCCTTAGGTGACCAAGGACTCTCGCTTTTGCCCTCTCTCCTTAAATCATGTCCTCTTCACGCTCAGAAGTCAAGGCCTAACTCAATTTGGGAGGCTGTTGTTGAAGGAGGAGCTCCCTGGACAGAGAATCTGGAGACCATGGTTCCAATGACCACTCTGCTTCTCCCTGGGGGAGGCTCTCTAGACCTTGGATTCCCAGCTGCGGAAGTGAAGGAAGTGATCTACATGTTCCACCCATCCCTGAGTTCCCACCCCCAAGGGCCCATGGAGGTACCAGCAGTTGGGCAGGTTAAGGGTTATGCTGGCCTTGATGTCATCTCCAAATCGCAGGTAGCCCAGAGCCCCAATGCTGGTGTACAGGGCAGTGATGATGGACATTCCCAAAGACAGGATGATTGGGAAGTGGCGGGCATCTTCCATCTTATTTTCCAGTGGCAGAACCTGTAGAAATATTATAGTGTAAGGAGAGAGGAGGAGAAAGAGAACCATAATATAAAGATGGAAGGCATCCTACTTCTGGTGTATACCCCAAATAACTGGAAGCAGGGACTTGAAGAGCTATTTGTACACTCGTGTTTATGGTAGCATTATCATAGTAGCCAATAGGTGGAAGCAACCCAAGCATCCATCAACTGAAAATGGATAAAAAAAAATGTGGTGTATCCACGCAATGGAATATTATTCAGCCTCAAAAAAGAAGGAAATCTTAACACATGCCACAAAATGAAATGTGCAGAATAGGCAAATCCATAGAGACAGATATCAGGTTAGTGGTTGCCAGGGGCTGAGAGAAGGGGAGTATTAGCAAGTGACTGCTGGTGGGTGTGGTGGCTCAAAACTGTAATCCTAGCACTCTGGGAGGCTGAGGTGGGAGGATTGCTTGAGGTCAGGAGTTCAAGACCAGCCTGAGCAAGAGCAAGACCCCATCTCTCCTGAAAATAGAAATATTAGCTGGGCATGGTGGCGCACACCTGTAATCGCAGCTACTCGGGAGGCTGAGGCACGAGGATTGCTTGAGCCCAGGAGTGTGAGTTTGCTGTAAGTTAGGCTGATGCCATGGCACTCTACTCAGGGCAATAGAGTGAGACTCTGTCTCAAGGAAAAAAAAAAAAGAAAGTGACTGCTAATGGGCACAGGGGTTCTTTTTGAGGTGATGGAAATGTTCTGGAATTAGTGGTGATAATTGCACAATATTGTTAATGTACTAAAAGCCACTGAATTGCATACTTTAAAATGGTGAGTTTTATGTTATGTGAATTTTATCTCAGTAAAAAAATTAAGAGGAAGGAAAAAGATATATCATACAGATATTATTAAAAGAAAGTTGGAGCATTTATACTACAAGCTTTTAAGATAAAGCTTCTGTTATCAAGACAGCTTGATATTGGTGAAAAGATAGACACATTGATCATTATAGGAAGTCCAGAAACTGACACATACACATATGCCAATGAACTTTATACAAAGATGCAAAGACAATTCAATAGAAAATGGATAGTCTTTTCAACAAATGATGATGGAACAATTGGGCATCTTATTAAAAAAATTAACTTCAACCTATAAACACCTTGAACAAAAATTAACTCAGACTGAATCATAGATCTAAATGTACAATTAAAACTCTAACACATTTAGAAGAGAATATAAAAGAATATCTTTGTCACTTTGGGTTAGGCAAAGTGTTTTTAATTATAACAACAAAAGCAGGATCTATAAGAAAATTTTTTATAAATTTGGCTTTATAAAGATTAAAAGCTTTTGCTCTATAAAAGACACTGTTAAGTGAATAAAAAGAGAAGCCAGAGACTGAAGAAAATATTTGGAAATGACAGATCCAATAAAATATTTATATTTGGAATTCATAAATAACTCTTAAGATTCAACAAAAAGAAAACAATAACTCAGTTTTTTAAAAATTTGCAAAATATTTGAACAGACATTTCACCAAAGAGGACATACAGATGCCAAATGAGCACACAAAAAGATGCTCAGAATTATTGTTCATTAGTAAAAGGCGAATTAAATCACAATCAAATACCACTATACCCATTAGAATGGCTGAAATATTAACAAATCCTGACGATACGTACAATTGCTAGCAAAGGCAGAACAACTGGAACACTCATACATTCTGGTGGGAATGCGAAATGCTACAGCCATTTTGAAAACTGGCAATTTCTTATAACGATACATGCGTATGTGACCTACCAATCCCATTCCTAGAGAAATGAACACGTAACATTCATACAAAAACCTGTACACAAATGCTTACAACAGCATTATTAATAATTGCCAAGAACTAGAAACAACCTAAATGTTCTTCAACAGGTGAGTTGATGAACTGTGGTACTGCCCAGACAGTGGACATTCTGCAACAGAAAGCAACAAGTTATTGGCACACATGACAACACGGATAAAGCTCAAGTTCATTAGGCCAAATGAAAGGACTCTGAAGGTTACACACTATATAATCTCACTTACATGACGTTCTGGAAAAGAGAAAACAACAGAGGCAGAGAGCAGAAGGTGGTTGCCAGGGGTTAGTGGTAGGGGGAGAAGCTGACTACGAAAGCGCAGCGTGAGGGAGCTTTTTGTGGTGAGGGAATTGTTCTGTATCCTGACGGTGGTGTAACTGTAACTCTATGCATTTCTCAACACTTATAGGAATGTACACGAAAAAGTAAATTTTTCTGTATGTAAATTTTAAAGTATTTTATATTTAAGAAAAAATGTAGACAGCACTACCCTTCCTCAAGGGTAGAAGTAGAGACTATATAATAACCTATTGTAAACACACAGTACTTTCCAGTTTAAAATTTCTTTATGTTTAATCAAATCCCTGAATTTAAACTGTATACCACCATTATTAGTCTTCATTTTAAAAGATTAGAAAACTCATGTCGATAGGAGGATGAATGTTTAACAGATGTGTTGGGACAAAACTAGAACTGTCTCCCGCCGGCTTCTCTGTTGTAATCTATTTTTCTTTTGCTGGTGACAACTGACCCAAGTGAGGCCAGAGGTTACTTGCTCCCATGTGCATTTTCCAGCAGGCCCAACACAATGGCCAGGAGGTCACAGAAACCCAGAGCTCAGAGCTCCTTTTCAGCAGCAGGGAAAGGCTATCCCAGTTCAAACCTTACCACGCCAATGCTTTCGAACGAAAAAATGGCTGTTCCAAAGAAGAGAGGGTAGGTCGTCCAGCTCGCCACCAGTGGCAACTGGCTGGGGTCCGGAATGTCCTACAGGAGAGAGAAATGCAATAAGACAGTCACTTTCAAAGAACATTTGAGCGCCTTTAAGAGACGGGTCCTCTGAGAGGAAAGCTGATTTTTTTTAAATTGAGTATCAAGAAGTTTAGAAAACATCAAAGGGAAATAGGCCACAATCAAAGTGGATTTTAGCACTGCATAATACCAAAGAACCAGAGGACAGAAACACAAGGTACTGATGAAGTACTGAAGGATCAGTATCTCATGGAGGGAGCTTGGTTTATCAAAAACCTCCAAAAGAAAATCTTACACACCATGGATTAGTGCCGACCTAAAGTACCCAAAAACACCCTTAACTAGACTGTAGTCACAGTAATATTCTAGGAAGCCCAAAGTAATTAGTTAAATATGAAAGTCCCCTTTTCTTCTTAGTGAACTATAAATTGAAGAGGGGAGAGTGTGTGGAAGAATGTGAAAATAATTACAGAACCATTTTTCTAACTGGGCAACCTCTGGAATAGTCCAAAAATGGATCAGAATTAGCGATCTCATTAGGAAATTCAATTTTGTAGAATTCACCAGTACCTCCTAACAAATAAAAAACTGAGCTGTAGTTATTCTAAAATGTTTGACTAACTTACTGTTTTTACTACGTTTCATAGACAACATAACTTTTCTCTTGTGGCTTCTCGAAGAGAAAAATATCTGAAAATTATTGGGTATGCCAAGGGATTTCCAGAGTTTAAATTTCTATGTAGTGTTGAAAAGAAAAATTAGAAAGGATAAGGAATTAGGAAACTGAGGGAAAATCAATATCCCTAATTCAACCTCAAAGACATTGTAACTATCATCCTATTAGATTTTCTTATGGTTTTTGAGACTCTATACCTCTGTGGCTAAATATTAGGTTTTTTTTTTTCTCTTGCCTTCCCTAGAAGTAACTCAGGGTGCCTGGAATTATAGGCTATGGGCAATTCAGTAAGTTTTAGCTGTAATACAAGAACCTGCTTTTCACCTGCCTTTTGCTGCTAGCCAACCATTACAGGAATGGTCGATAGTTTACCAATCACAATATTTTCCTTGCAAAGCATATTTTTTTAAAAGCCAGAATTTGACATGAAAATAAGTGTTTGGAAAAACAGCATGAGCGAGGAGATATCCAGGAGAATGAGATTGTACAGAGACATCCCTGTGGGAGAAATGCTACAGTAGGGGAGGACTAGGCTGAAGAGTGAGGGGTTGGCGCCTGCTCTATCGCGGATATGAAGGCCCTGCCCGCGCGAGGAGCCAGGTGTGTGGTGTGCACCCACCTGGGCAATGTGCTGGGCAATGATGACCAGGCTGACCAGCATGCTGATGTTGGCCAACATGGAGAAGATGGTCAGCACCCTGAGGTTCCGGATGAAGACCAGCAGCACCAGGACGGGCAGGAAGGCGAGCATGTAGAGCCGCGAGTCCATGGTGGGGGTCAGAATGACCGTCTCGTTGTTGTGACAGTTGTTGGTGGTGCTATTGATGGCTTCCGCTACCTGAGGAAGGAATGGGGAAGGCCAGAGGAGGACACGATAAAGCCTCTGACCGCATGGTTGGCTCAGTGCCTCGCCCGTCATCAAACTCCCTCACAAAGAGCTGGAGTGTCCCACCGCGCCAAGTCTCCCAGTGAGGCCGGGTGAGCTTAGAACTTCTTATTCTAAACCCTCTACACCATACTTCCTCAAAAGAGGCTTCACAAATAGCTTTAATAAAAAATAACTGGATTTACAGTGGCTATTTGTTGGCTTTTGGCGACCCAGCATCCATTCCTCCCGATACTGATGTATTTTTGGTGAATTCCCTTGGCCACTGAATGCAGCCTTGGAGGACTGTAAATCTCAGTCATATGGCAGAGCTGAAGGTCTGGCCTTTGACTCAAGCTGGGGCATTCAGTATCTCTTCCAGGAATCGGAACCCAGATGTGAAGCAAAGGGACACAAGAACAGAACTAGGAAAGGGTAAAAATTAATTCTGATGGTGGATCCCTGATGAGACTGCTCGTTTGTTCTACTGTTCTTTCTCCTCCTAGCTACCTAGGTTCTTGTTCTTTACTGAGAACCCATTTTAAAATTTTGTAAGTTAGCTAATATCCTTTCAGTGAACTTATTTTCTGCTTAAATTCCCCCAGATCTGTTTCTTTCGCTTATAACCAAAACCCCCCATAACTTACTGTTTCTTAATTAATCCATGCACTTACTGTTTTTATAATTGGGTCAATACTGGCATTTCGAGTGAGAAAACTCTTCCTTGTATGGGTTGGATCATTCATTAGAAAACATTTAGTATCCCTGGACTCCATGCAATGAAAGCCATTAGCATCCCCCAATCATTGTGATAAATAAGAACCCCCTCGCTGCCCCCTGCCCTCCCAAACACTCTCTTGCAAAGTCAGGGGTGGGTGACCACCCTCCATTTAAAATCAGTATGACTTAACTGATATAGTCTTATCATGCAAGCAATACAATCCTCTGCAGAACAATTAGAAACTCAAGTTAAGCAGGAAGAAAAGGTAAAAGCATTGATAATCTCAGTATCCATGGATAGCCATGGTAACACCTTGGAATATATTCATCTATATATTTTCTACACAATATCCCTAATTATATGTATTATACGCATTCTTTTTATTTTGTAAGACTGTAATCATAGTATACATCCTTTTATTTTAAAATCCCTTTTTCACTTAACGACATACCATGGATACATGAATGAAACATTCAGTTTTGTTTTTTTTGATTCCTCACTGCAGTAGGAAAAATACCCGGAACATTAGCCAGGCACTCAAGCCCTCCATAAATGGCTCTATTCAACCTTCAAGGCTCTTCTTCTCCTATGGCCTCTGGGTTTTCACTCGTCCCTTCCCCCACCTTGGCTGTCACCATTTTCCCTCCAACCTGCCCTTCAACACCCTCTCAGATGCACCCCCTTGGAGGAAGCCTTCCCTCTCCAGTGATCTCTGCCATGTAGTTCACAATTAGCACCCCTGACCTCAGGATGTTTAATGGCATCCTGACCTGGCACCAACATATCGTGTTGATATTTAACTTTTTGGGTTTTGGCCTGTAAATGCCTCGAGACAGTGCTTGTTCAATAATAAATGCAGATGATAAATACATGCAGATGATAATAAATGCAGATGGTATGTATAGGTCTGCATGTGTTTTAAGAGCCTTCGAAACAAACTCTTTGACTCAGTAATTTTACTTTAAGAAACATACACTAAGAAAATAAAGGAGTGCACAAAAGACTTGTGTGCCACTGCAACCGATTACAGTGGAAAAGCGAAGGAAAACAGAAGAAATATCCAGTGATGGAAGACCTATTAAGTTCTGGTCCTTATGATGGAATATTATGAAACTATTAAAAATTACATTGCAAAATGTAAGGCCATTGCAAAATGCTAACTAGTTAATGTTACATTACATTATAACCATGAGTAGTTGGATTGAGAGTAATTTTATTTTATTTTGTTTTTTGGGGAGAAGAAATACAGGGTAGTATTTAAGAACTTGAGCTCTCATGTCACACAGACCTGGGTTTTTAACCTCGGTTCTGTGAACATATATATATTATAGAGTTTATAACCTCAGTTTTCTCATCTGCAAAATAGGAATAATCACAGTACCTTCTTTGATAATGTCATGAAGAGAATTAAGTGAGGGAAAGCATGTAAAATGCTCAGCACCATACCTGACATTATAGAAGCTAACTCTGAATTCTTACCGTGTTTTTCTTCTTTCTAACTTTTTTACATTTCTGATTTTCTGGTATTACCGCTATAAGCAGAAAAAGAGCCCTAAAAATAGTTTTCTTTTTAAAGCTTACTGCTTAAGGAAGGCCTCATTATTAACCATATTATTTTGCTCAAATTGTTGCAAAATAATGTCAAGGTTAGATCAGAAAGATTTCCTGGGGACGACAACTATTAAGCCACAGTTAAGTAGCTACAGGTAGAAACAGATGACCCAAGGAAGGTCGGGAATCATCACAAAACATTCACATCAATTTTAGAAACATTAAGTATGATTAAACTCCAAGGCAGGAGAATTGACAAAATGCAAGGATCTTTCCAGTTTAGGATTGTAGAGACTAACCTTGAGGACAAGTCCAAGATACGGGACAAAGGGTATCGTGGCAAAAGTAACCACACAGAAATCTGCAAATATGTGAACAAGGGAAGGCCACTTTGATAACATCTAGTTTAACTTCTTTTGTTGGTTAACTGAGAACTCAGAGAGAAGAAGTGACTTGTTAAACAAACAACTAGCAGAGGAGCCTGTTGTCCACATCTTTTTCCCTCCCATATTCTCTAGAAGACTCTACCTGTTTTAAATTATCGGCCAGAAACACAATGTACACACAGCAGAAGCCCAGCTGGGTGACAATAAGGAAGAAGCTCACGATACGCCTAGAAGAGGGGAGGGGGGAGAGAGAGAGAGAAAACTTGTTATAAAAGAAGCCAACTTGTCGGTTCCATTTCTTGCCATTCTGCCCTCTGTCCTCAGGGGTTGGTGGCCCTGGTCCGGCCCCCTCAGTCCTTCCACCACGATCAACGATGGGGCAAAGAAGTAGGTAACAATAGTTCTTTTTTGTCAATGGTTTTCAACTATCCTCACATACTCGGCTCTGCAAGTGATAAAATCCTTCACGGTCAGGATCCTTCCCCCACACCTGGCTCTGCAGAATTCCTCATAACCGGCATTAATTAATGTAGGACACAATGTTTTTATTAGCTGTCATTAGTGTTAAATATTTATTTTCTACCATGTGCTAACCACTCTGTTAGGGACTGAGGATACACAGACAAATGACGCATGGTCCCTCCCTCTAGTGGTTGATAGACTAGTGGATGAGACGGACAAAAATTATTATAATACGGCATTAGGGCCTCGGTAAAGGGCATTTTATCCAAATTATGGGCAGGCAGAAAGCCTTCTAGAAAACTAATACCTGAGTGAGAGTCCCTTGGGAAAAGGAAGAAAGAGAGACTGAGAAGAAAAAGTGGAAGAAGAAGAAGGAAGAGGAGGAGGAGAAGGAGGGGAAGGAGTAAGAAAAGGGCATCTCAGCAGAGGGAGCAGGCAGATTTCTCCAGCTGCCGTGTGGAGAGTCCATGGCAGTGGCAAGACTGAGGGCAGGAGAATGGGTAGGAGATTCTTTCAATAATGAAAGTGAAAGGTGGCAGCAGCCTGGACAAAGACACAGTCCTCAGCATGAGAGCATTGAAACATTTTAAGAGATACCAGGGACCTAGAACGTACAGAACTTGGTGATCACATCTAGAGGGGAAAGGAAAAGGAAATGATCTAAGGTGATTTATAGGCTTTTGGCTTGGACAACAAAATGAACTGGGAAACTCAGAAAGGAGGAACAGTTTTAGAAGGGGAAGAACTGACACATTCAGTATCTGAATTGTTGAGCTTAGGGTTCCTACAGGAGACATCCAGGAGACAACTGTCCATTAGGGTCTGGAACTCCTGAGTTGGTAATGGATAAAGCCTTGAGAAGGCAGATCGCTGCTGGAAAGTGTGCAGAGTGAAGAGAGGAGAAAGCAATGTTCTAAAAGCCAATATTTAATAGAAACAAAGAAGCCTACAGCCAGTGCAAAGGAATGGCCAGAGAGGTAGGAGGGAAACTCGGGGAAAAGAGGTTTAATAGAAGCCAAGTGGGGAGAGAATGTTTGAAGAAGAGAACAGTCAATTGTACCCACTGCTGCTGAGAAGTTCTCTGGAGTAAGGAAGGTGCAACAAGGAGGTCTCTTAGGACATTGGTAGAAAGAACTTCAGTAGAATTATAAGGACAGTAAAGCCAGGTGACCTGTGAAAGAGGTGAAGGGCACATAAGGAAGTAAAGTCAGAGAGTGGCCTGTTCCTTCATGAAGCTAGAGTGTGGACTCCAGTTTTTTTTTCCAGCATATTGTGGGGGTACAAATGTTAAGGTTACGTATATTGCCCGTGGGCTCCAGTTTTGATGGTGCCCATCTTGTTCATCATTGTAGACCCATTGCCTAAAGCACCTCCTGATACATTGTAGGTATTCGGTAGATATTGGGTGAATAACATATATTGAATATAAGATATGATGGTGGCTACAATGGTGTAAAGTCAAGGAAGCTTTATTTGCTTATTATTTTTAACATGTAGATAGGTGAACACATTAAAGGCTAAGAGGAAGAGCCCATAGTCAAGGAGTTCCAATTATAGGAGAGGTGATAATTAGTGGAACAAGGTCCCTAAATGGAGTAGGAGAAACTTCTTTATCTGCCCAACTATGAGTAGAAGGATTTGAGTAGCTATGGCAGGCAAGTCTCCTGTTGGGTCACAAAACTGGGAAAATTCTGGTCATTGTCCCATAGCCTTCTGAGTGTGCTCCCAGTCTGACTATATTGAGTATGGGCTTTGGGCTAAGGTCGGTTGCCAGGCCCACAATGCCATGTAGATTACCTCCTGTGGTCAGGGGCACATGGCAATTATCACAGTGGTTTGGGATATCACAGTTCAAGAGAGACTTTGACAATCTAGATGGTGCTCAAAAATGGGAGGCAGATGGGGTGGGGACAGATCTGAAAATAAAGTCAAAGGAGTAGAGTTAGTCCCCAGGACCAGAGGACAAAGGTATTGATTTGTTCTGTGTCATCTCTGAGAGATAAAAAGTGGGGTTTTTAGGGAGGAAGACTTCATTCAGCTCAGCAAATGGTCCTGAAAGTCTTGGTCATTTCCTCTCTTTCTTCTCACTCTATACCCTCTCCCTAAGAGACCTCTTCTGCCCATGGCTTTGTGGCTTTCCTGCGTGAAGTTAAGTCCAAACCTATACACACGCACCCACTTGACATCTCCACTTGAATGTCACTCAGATGCCCAACTTGTGCAAAATAGAAGTCATCAGAAATCTGAGTCAACCTTGACTCTTTCCTTTTCTCGATCCTGGAATCCCATTCATAGCCAAGTCACCTTTTCTTCCTCCCCACTGCCACCAGCTTGGTCACAGCCACCATCATCACCTGTCTGGGTGTTGTCAACAGACTCCTCGTGGATCTGATTCTGTTTACTACTGCTCCCGTAAAATCTATTCTCCTTGCAGAAGACAGACAGATCTCAAAATAATGCAACTATTATGACTTCCCTGATTAAAACCCTCCAAATGGCTTCCATTAAGAAAAGAACAAAACCTTTAAGAGGGTCTAAAATGTACAACTCGACAGGGCACCTGGCTCCTTCAGCTCCCCCTCCCTTACTCTCTGCCCTCAAGCTACCGATTCTTTCTGTATCTTGAAACTGCCTGCTTCGGGGCATCCACCCCTGCTCTTCCTCCTTCCTGGAAGGCCCTCCAGGCCCCTGTCTGCTGTCTCCAGGTAATTCCTCATTCTTCAGGACTCATCTTATTTGTTCCATCTAGAAGTCCCCTTCTCCTCCCAGCCGACACACTTCTCCTTACCTGCTCCGCGGCAAGCTTCTCTCCTTCATCGTACCTATCCCAGTGGTTATGAAACAACTGTGTCCTAAGCTATTTAACGTCTGTCTTTCCCACTGGACAGGTTCTTGCTATTTGTCTTTTCCCCCATGGTATTTCCAGGGTCTGGCACATAGCAGCAACTGGATAAATGTGGTTAAATAAAAGAGAGGATAATATTAAAGCCCCACAGCAAAGGGATGAGCACCCTGTTACTGGGGGAATAGTAGGAGCGAGGCTGGATCAGGGATGTTGCCAACGAACCCTCCCATGTGGAACATCTGACCTTCTGAGCCACAGAAGCCACGTTGCCAGGGAAGACAGCATCGCTGACAGCAGCATCTTCTCCTCCTGTACCCTACCCTCTGCGGGAAAGCAAGGTCAAGTTACCTTCCCCAGTGGGCGTGGTTCTGGAGCCAAGTGCTGGGGCTGGCTTCTAGTCCATGCATCACCGTATCCCCATAGTCCAAAAAGGGCTTGTTAAGCCTGCAGGAGAGAGTGCGTAGACTGTTGCCAAGAGAGAGTTTAACCTAAGATCACATGCTCAAAAGTTAAGAGATGCTGAGCAAGGCAGGACACGCTAGAGAGTGGAAAGAACACTGGGGCAGAGATGTAAGTTCTCATTCAGGCTTTGACACTTGGCAGCAATTCCTTGGTGGCTTGTTTTCCTTACCTGCTAAATGAGGTAGTTACTACATAGCAGGAGTGATAACACACACCTTGTGTGGGCACAGAAGTTTTCACACGATCCCATTAGATCCCCACGACAAGACTCTGAGGCAGGGTTTGGCATGGATTGTTTATGCCCAATTTACAGATGAGCCAACCATATAAATAGTATGGCCTGGTTGAGATCACCTAAGGAGCCAGCCACATGGCAGAGTCTCGCCTGAGCTCCCTAACCCTGTATGCTCTTCTCTCTTTCTTGGCCTTATTGGAGAAAATTAAGAAGTAAACTCTTGCTGTGTGTAGGATGCTTTGAGATGTCCCTGAGAACCATGTACCAAAGGAATTGACACAAGGACGCCATTTTCCTCACCTCTGGCAGAAGCGCTGGGCACACCTGACCAGGATGAGCATGCAGTGGCAGGCGACCAAGCCCATCACCAGCAGGCTGAGCGGACCCACCTGGAGGGGGGCAGGGCGAGGGAGGAGAGAGGAGAAGGGATTTATGAAGAACACTGCGAGGAGGAAATTTGGTAGTGCAGATTTCATTACGGACTCAAATAACCTTCTAGAAAACTGGTTTGCAAGCTCCTTTATAATAGCAGCAGCTATTTGTCATATATGATCTCAAGTATTAGTCCAATAAAGCACGGAAAGCAATTACAATGGGGTATAGTGGTGCCAGTAGGGGACCCAGACTCCTGACCACACGTGTCCTAGGTGGCCTCTGAGGCTTCCCCAAGGCGCCCTAGGGCTCTGCAGAGCATAATTGGAAAACTGGTCATAGTTTCCTCTACAAGGGAGGAAACTGAGGCCTGGAGAGTGGACAGATGGCTTGCTAAGGCCACTGAAGTCTGTGGCAGAGCCAGAGCGCTAGCCCAGGCTAGATGTCTAGACTCAGAGTCTGGACCAAGCTGCCTCCTGGAAAGACTGCTCGTTGCAGGCTGCTAAAACCATCAAAGCCTCTCCTCCCACCTCCCTTCCACCACCGGTCACAGTGGCCCCACCAGCGGCCCCTCTTACCAGGATGCCAGCGTTCTTCACGGCCAGGGGCAGTCCCAGGATCCCTGTGCCCATGTTGCCTTTCAACAGGTGAACCAAGGTCTGGAACAATCTAAAGGAGAGCAAGGAGACATGAGGCTGGGGAGGGGGTAGGGAGGGGAGGAGATCCAACAGTCTCCCTCGAAGCATGCTGGCACCGAGGCAAGCTGGCTTGGGAGCTCCTGGCCATCTCTCAGTCCCTGGGTCCTTGCCTGGCACATCTGGGTCCTCTACATGGTGACCAGTCATCCAGGTTTGCCCAGAATTATTCTGGTTTTAGCAGCTAGCACTCAGTAGATGCCATTATAACACTCACTATCCGAGGCACTATGCTAAGTACTTTACATGTATTATCTCATTTAATCCTCTTGTCAAGGCTATGAAGTAGACACTATTATCATCTTGCAGGTGAAGAAACTGAGGCACAGAGATTTTTTTAATGACTTGTCCAGGATATATTGGGGCACCAAGATTTGAACTCAGGGCTGTATCACTGTTCTTCACTCCTCCTTCTGCTGAACTGTCTCCTGGAGATAAACCTAGACAGAATGAGGGAAGGAACAACCCTGTTTTATAACTGGGGAAACTGAGGCTCAGAGAGGGGGTAACGACTAGCTAAAGGTCATAAAACTAGTAGTAAGATAGAATCAAACTCAGAGAAAAGGGAAAAGGACAGGTGGAAACAAGAAATCATCATAATTTCTGAATAAATAGGTCAGATGACTTGAGTCCCTAGGTTGAGTCCGGTGGGACACAGTCATTTGGGGATTGGGCTCCTGAGGTTTTTTTTGGTTTCCGTTCTTCTCAGCCAGGGGCATCAAGGCTGGGGAACGGCATGCCTCCCTTCCTCCAAACAAAAACAAAAACTCAGACCCTTTCTTTAAGACAGATGTGAAGGTTGGCCCAGAGGACAAGGTCTAAATCATCAGGGGAAAAATTTCTAGGCAGGGACATTCTCTGTTGGTGGATTACAAAACAAACCTATTTCCACACCTCTCTGTACCTGGACCAGGTTAAATCAAGGTGAGCACCGGGTTTACACGTACAACTTTAGAAACCTCAGACATTCTCTACGAGAGCCTTTCAGCTAGGAGCCTTACTCTGAAAAGTCGTAGAGGTATCCTGGAAGGAGCCTGGTCTCTGGGGTTGGACAAACCAGGGACTAAAAGCCAAGGCTAGTACTTAAACTGGCTGTATTGTCTTGGGCAACATGCTCACCTTTGCTAAGCCTCTGCGAATGCTAGGAGTAATGATATTTTGAAAGGACTACCCCAAACACCCATATCTTCATGAGAAAGCCCTCCATCCTCTTGCCTCCTGAGGTTCTGTCCCCAGATTTGCTAAGGGTTAAAGAGAACAATCGCGGGAGAAAGGGGGCGGAGAGTCTCGCATGCCTTTCTCCCTGTGGGTGTCAACATTGCTGACAGAGCGCTACACCCTACTCCGCCAGTGATGGGCTTGTTTTGCAACTAGGAAAGGGTCAATGGGTCACTTTGGAAATTTCTAACTAAAGGACTTAGGAAATTGGAATTTTAACTTTGGGCCACTCAGCCAACTTAAAAACATGGTGCGGTGAGTCATGCAAAGTGCTGGACCGGGAGCCAGGCGGTTGGGTTCCAGCCCTAACTCCTTTGTGACCTTGGACTGGCATCATGTCCACAGCAGCCGGGGCTTACAAGCACCGTGTCTGGGGGCCTTACGCTCAGATCGCCTGGGAGGAGTAAACTATCATTTCACAGAGGAGAAACTGGGCACAGAGAAGTTCGGTCCCTTGCCCAAGCTGGTAAGCAGCTAAGTGGGAATCTAAACCCAGGTGAGCCGACCCTGTAGGTGCCAGGCTTACCCAGCCTGTTATGTGGCTTCTCTCCAAGCCACAGGTCCCCTCTAGCTCCCACTCGGTTTATTCCTTCCATTCTTAAGTAGCTGCGATTGCCACCAAACCTTGCATCAGTTCAGAATGCAAGAGTTAGTGGGTTTCCTCAAGGTCTCTGATTGAGCAATGCCTCTGCTCAGCAGTGGATGGCCCCAAGGCCTAGACAGCTCACCCTCTCACCCTCAGGATCACTAATGCTTAGCGACCCCCAGGACTAGTCCTGGGGCAACTGTGCTAGGCCGCAGTGCCACTCGCTGTGTCTGTCCCTCAAGTGTCCTGCAGGATGGCTGAGGAGAGAAGCTTTGCCTGCCCCTGACAGTCCCTCCCAGCTGCACACCCCCAAACACACACTTTCAGATCCCGTTTCTATGAGCATCCTCTTTAAATTCGTGCAGCCACCTGTTTAGCCATATTTTGTGTATCAGGAAACTGAGTCTCAGAGAAGAGAAGGAGCAGAGTCACAGCTCGAACTCAGGCCTTGTGATTCTCTGTCCAGTGCTCTTTCCACTATGCCCATGTGCAAAACCTGTCTTCTTAAAGCGGCAGAACCTCTTCACGGCCGTGCCCCCTTACTCTCTTCCTAAATGAACTAACTAGTCTGGGTGAGTGGTGGGGTCAGGTTTGGGGAAGGGGAGCTGGAGCCCTGTAGCTTGGCTTCCCTCTTTGCCATGTTTTGAAAGCCTTGTGAATGACCCCCCCTGCCTGCCCCCTGGAAAATGGAGAACACTAGAACCTTACACGTGCTGTGCTTTTTGGTGTCATCGTTGCAATTCTCAATTGAGATAAAGGCCGGGCTTACTGCAGGAAAGAGGCAGGGAAGAGGCGATGCTTGGTTGTCAGGGAGGCCGCTGCGGTTTTAAGCTCAGGACTCACCTTCTCCTCCAAGAAGTTAAGGATTCTGCCTCTTTCTCCAACATTAACAGGACTGCCCAGGAATAAAAAAGTGACTTTAGGACCAGCACTTGATTCTAGCCCCTATGCGTGTGGCCTGGTGCAATTGGGCCTTAGTTTCCCCTCTTGCACATGTTGGGGACTGGATCACTATGTCCCAAAGGGCTTTTCTGACAGTCTCCACTCCTGCACCTTTAAGCTCTCATCTTGACTCAGCCTCTGACTGCACCTTTTGCAACCTCAGTTTCTGCATCAGCACAGTGGGTTGCGGGTCCGACACACCCACCTCAGGATGTTTTTGCCAATGCAACTGCAGGCTGGAGGGCAGAAATGGGGATGGCAGAAAACAACACTCACGTTATGCCCTTGGTCTTCTCCAAGTCCGGCGACTCTGAAGGGCTCCCATCCAAGAATCTAGAGTCCTTGTTCGGCAGCTTCCTGGCACTTTCGGGAGTCGACATGCTGTCTAATTTGAGGGTAACGGCTCCCTGGGGAGCCCCAGCACTCTTCGTCACAGACATGACTGCTTTAGCAGGAGAGAGCGCAGGGTGACAAGGAGGTCTGCTTTGGAAGGAGGCAAGCAGGAAGGTACCTCGTGCAGGTGTGCACCTCAGCTCGGTGGCTCGGGCCTTAACCGACCCTGGCCAGGCTGGCCCCTAGGCCCCGCCCACCTCCCTGGAGGGCGCCTCCTCCTGCCAGAAGAAGCCAGTGGAAGAGGACTCCTGGGAGGAGCAGGGGGAAGGGAGGGATTTGGGAAAGGAGTCACCCAGTCACCCACCCTTACTGTATTTCTTAATAACGGTAATAGCAACACCAACTACAATACTGATCATTTTAATAACAAATATTTATTAAGCACTTTACGAAGGGACAAGCACTCCTCTAAGTGTTTTGTCTGTATTTTCTCATTTAATCCTATAAATTAAATAAAGAGGAAATGGATTCTTCTGGAAGTAAAGGAATCTGCCTGGGGTCGCATAGCTAGAAAGTGACAGCGTCGGGCCCAGAGCCCCCCTTGTCAGGGTTTTTAACTAGTACTCTATTTCTGCCTCCTAGAGAATAGCTATGCACCCCCTCCTGTCTCTCCATGTCAGGGTCGGGGTTTCCACAGCTCGCCGGCTCCGCACACGGCTGCAAGGTGTCCCTTCTGGGAGCCCCCCTTTCTTAAGTGGGAAAAATAGGAACGATCACTTACTTATCTCTAGGTGCTTCTTAGCTTTTGCGAGGCTCCTCCGTGGCAATTGAATAGGGGGTGTTCTTTGGGAACCGAGGAAGAGGCAGGGACTGTACGACTCCCAGCTGCACTGTCCTGGGCAGGACACTGGCCCCGGGAGAGTGTGATTTGTCTACGGTCACATATGACATCCAGGCTCGCACTGTGCAGCTAAAGATGTCTTGGGCGTTTCTCTAGTGTCCCACTCTCTGTCATTATCTATGCTTCAGTGCAGATGAACTCTCTCAAAATTACAGCCTTTTACTCAAGCCCTACCGCCCTCCCCGCCATCATCTCATCCCCAAACTAACATTTCCTGAGGGCTTACTAGGTGGCGAGAGTTTTGCTTAAATAATCCCACTGTTAACTGGTAGCATCCGAGATGGATTTGTCGGGCCCCTCCTTACGTGGGGCTCTTTCCAAGGTCCTGTATGCAATTTTGGATGTGTAATTTAGTAATTTTTTGTTTCCTTAAAGAGGCCCTCCCCACCCCTCACCGCTACCCTGCCCCCAGTGATATGAGCTTCAGGCTCCCCAAAGCCTGGCTACTTCTCTGGGTAGCTTCGTTATTTTGTTTTTACAGACGTGGAAGTCGAGGCTCAGAGAGGTGAAGAATAACTTGCTGAAGGTCGAGGCTAGAACTCAGCAGAGCCCGACCTACCCGCAGCCAGGTCTTTCTGTGTGTGCAGCCTGCTGCTGTGACCCCTACGCCGCCCCCTTGGCTTGAACGCTGGCCCCACCCTTCAAGCTCCTTGCCCTGAATCCACTGAAACACTTGCGATGGTTTGAGGAATGTTCTCTCCTGCCCTGTGTGGCAGCACTACGAGGCAGTCTTTCTGGTCTGCGGAGTAGCAGGCTGCATCCTGTGACCTGTTCATTCGCAGCATGGAGATTCTGCAACCCTCATTTCTAATCTCAGATCTCATGTCATCCATAGGGCTCTGTTCCTGATCAGGCAACAAGATCAGTAAATAAGATTGCCCAGGAGCTTGAGATATTTGGATATGAGCTCGTTTTCGCCTTGCTCTCCAGGTGGCGAGAAGAACCCTGAGTTAATCTTCAAACCTTTCTGAAAGGGTCTATCGGATTATCAGTGTTTGGCCAGGGGCCCTTTCCAGGCATGTCAGCGAAAATGACATTTACGGGATGGGGTGGGGTGGGGCTATAGACCCCCAACTTGTTGCACCACCTGTCACCAGGCAAGAGGACCTCTCCCATTGGACTCCTCCAAAATGAGCCCTTTGAACACTGGAGGCCCGGGCATCTGGAGCCCTGGGTTCCACTGTGGCTCGACCGAAGCTGTTGTGCCCTGGGGAAAGGTGTTGCCCCTCTTTGAGCCTCGTTTTTCCCTTTGTGAAATGGGTACCAGATCGTAGATGATTTCCAAAGGTGTGAAGACCCCAGGGGCTTGGGAGGGGGTCTTCTGGTCCAGCTTCCCTTGGTGGAGGGAGCACACGCAACCTGTGTGAGGACGGCCTTGACTTCTCCATAAAGGGTAAAAGCAATGGGATTTAAATAATGATAATCATCTCTTATGGTCTGTTAGAGTAAACAGAGAGGCTTGTTCCTTTCATTCTTTCATGGCAGTTTTGAACCGTGGTATGTGTCAAATCATCTGGAGAGATGGTAAACACGGAGACTCGGGCTTGTTGAAGTAGCATAGAATCTGGACCTTTGGACCTATTTTTCCCAAGTTCCTCAGGTGATTCTGATACTGGCCAAAGTTTGAGTTCCACTGTTCTATGGAGTGGGAGTAATCGCTTCCTTTTTAATAGATTAGAGAACCAAGGCAGAAGGCTGGGAAATGATTTGCCCGAGGTCATACAGTCTGGTGGCAATGAACGTTAGTATCCCTTTGGGCTAGAAGTTGGGGACTCCAGAGACAAAACGAAACCCCTACCTGATGGGAATTCACCACCCCACCCTTGTCCCCCCAGGCACCTCCTCAGAGCCCATGGCTAATGACTGTGACCACCCTGCACACCTAAATAATAAACACAGCTCACGTGTATCAAGTCTTTCCTATGTGCCAAGCTCTAGACTAAGTGTGTTACATGAGATAGGCACTATTACTACTCCCATTTTATAGACGAGGAAACTGAGGCTCAGAGGGGTTTACTTCCCGTGCCTGAAGTGATTCAGTTAGTACTAGAGGCAGAGCTCTGATTTCAATTCAGTCCTCTTAGAATGCACCTCTGCAGCTGTAGCTTAGTTGTTCTGTGTTCCTCCACCTGACTAGTGCGTAGTAGAAACTCTAAAATAATTTAAAGCCCTTCCACGTGCATAGTTGATGTCATTCAACACTGGGACTTCATGCACCGATGAAATTTCCAAATAAATTTTAGGGACTGGAATAGATAGCCAAATTCTCCTTTCTTTCTATAAGGACCTTTAAAATATCAACATCATTTCTTAAAAGAGAGAATATTTCGACCCCTAGAAGCTGGCAGGGCACAATCTCAGGATAAAGGACAATGTTTGTAACGCTAACCACGCCCCTCCCTTTCTGGTGACGCTGTTCTCTGCCTTGGTGATCCTCAGCTGTACATACTGGTGAGGGTGTCTGTAGGCAGGAGTGAGGATTAAATGAGAATCGAACAAGTACAGTGCCTGGGTCAGTGCCCTGGAGAGGGAAGCCATCTTTGTCATATCATTTTGTCACTAGAGGGGACTTGGAAGCCATCTTGTTGAGTTGTACTACCTCACCGATTGGGGAACTGAGTCCCAGAGGGGGAAAGAACACGATGAGTGGATAGCTTTTACCCCGTCCTAGGTGCCCAGGAAGATTCACTCGCTCATTCAACAGACATTTACCAAGTCCCCGCCATGTGGTGAGTGCTGTGGCGGGAAGTAGGAGGAAGTTGGTGAGCAAACAAAACAAGTCCATGTGGCTAGATTTGCACAACAAAATGCCACAGGCAGAGTGGCTGGAACAACTGATATTTATTTCCCCACAGTTCTAGAGGATGGACGATGTCCCAGGTTGAGATCTAGCAGAGCTGGTTTCTGGCTGTAGCTGGCCTGCAGACATAGCCTCTCCTCTGTGTCCTTACGTGGTCTTCCCCCAGTGCATGCACACGGGGTTGTGGTGGGGGAACTCTCTGGTATCTCTTCTTACAAGGACACTAATCCTATTGGATCAGGGCCTCATCCTTATGACCTCATTTAACCTTAATTACTTCCCTAGAGGCCCCACCTCCAAATACAGAAACACTAGGGGTTAGGTTTCCATGTATGGATTTCGGGGGGATACAAACATTCTCTAACAATCTATTAGATGGCTCATAGCCTAGGGGAGGACACAGTCCAGTGGGGCAAGTAGACAATAAATGAGAAACATAACTGCAAATTGTAGTAGATGCTGTTAAAGTCAAATAAAATACAGAGATGAATCTCTAAATTTAAAATGTTTTATCTGAGAAACAAAAGTCACAGTTTGGGGCATACACACAGATGGGGTGGTCTTCGGTAAATCTGAAGAACAAAGAGAATGCTAGAGGGCTTTTTTGTTTTTAACTTTTATTAGAGACAGGGTCTTACTCTCATCCAGGCTGGGGTATAATCTGGAATTCCTGGGTTCAAGTGATCCTCCTGCCTCAGCCTCCTGAGTAGCTGGGACCACAGACATGTGCCACCACCACCATGCCTGGCTAATTTTTTTTTTAATTTTTTTGTAGAGAAAAATGTTGCCAGGCTGGTCTCAAACTCCTGGCCTCAAGCTATCCTCCCACCTCAGCCTCCCAAGGTGCTAGAACTACAGGAGTGAGCCACCGCACCTGGCCAGTTGGATGTTTTATAAAAAGGAGAAATGCTACGTATTGTTCTGGAAGAAAGCTCGTGGGCAACAGTAATAGCAATAGCCGGCCAGCACTACTGGGTGAGTGACAATGGTGGGTAAAGTTAGTCTTGGAGTCACAGCAGGTTGTTTCGGTAGCCAGTAGGTAAACTGCTCTCAGGTTACAACAGGCAGTGTCAGCAGCCAGGCCTGCAGAGAACCACATTCTTGGAGCAATGTAATGTGCCCTGAGTGCTTTCCCCATGGTTCCTGCACTCTGATTTAGTTGGCTATGACAAGAACCAACCAGGTTGCATGACCAGCTTTCACAGTGCTTTGAAGGAAATGGACATGGTGTCACCATGGCAGGTGATGGAGGTGGGAAGGAGGAGGCGATCTGGGTACATTTGTTAGGTAAGGACTTTGAGGAGGTGGCATCTGAGCCAAGAATCGAGGGGAAGAGAAGGGGCCAGCAGTGGGAAAATCGGGGATGAGGGAGGGGTGAGGAGCGGGCAGCGCGTTCCAGGTGGAGCAGGCCTGGGGAGAAGGCCCTGCCAGGGAGCGGTGGAGGGTCCTGGGAGCTGAGAGGAGGCCAGGGCAGCCCGAGTTCTGGGAGTGCAGAGGACAGAGCCCGGAGGAGGGCAGAGTCAGGCTGGAGCTGCACAGGTCCTGGTAAAGAGCTGGGGCGTTGTTTGATGTGTGTTGAGAAGTCACTGAAGGAGTCTAGAAAGATCTGTGTGAACAATGTATGACAGAAGGGCCAGAAGGAGGCAGGGGCTGACCAAGTGAGATGCTGGGGGCTTCGGCTGTTGAGCTGCTGGGAATGATAGAGAGAACTGTGTGTGTATGTGTGTGTGCATATGTGTGTACATGTATGTGTGTGCATGTGCGCACACGTTTGTGTGTCCACGCACATGTCTCTGTGTCCGTGTGCGCACATACATGTGTGTACATATATGCATGTGTGCATATGTGTGTATGCTCATGTGCATGATTGTGTGCATGTGCATGTGTGTATCAGACAGAGACAGACAGAGAGGGACAGAAAGAGAGAGAGAAAGCCCGAGTCAATGATATCTCGAGGAGTTTCCATGCAAATACCACATTAGGTCCAGTCTCCAAAGGTACATCTGACCTAGCACGGCATTTGAACAATTAAAAGCTGTCCCTCAGAACCCCTAGGTGGCCTAATTACATATTCATGTGTGTAGGTGTGGGCGCTGACACGTTTCTAGGTTTCTGAACGTGCTGGCGGAGGGTGGACTGGGGAGGGGGAGAGGTCAGTGGTTTCAGCAAGTGGCTTCTCCCGGTGAGCGGGAACGAGGACACAAGGGGCCTGTCTCACTTGCTGTGCGGGTGGATGTTAGCTCTGTCCACAATGCCCACCAGATTTCATGTATCTGTTTGTTTTCAGCAGAGGTTAACGATGGTAATGACAATTGTCATCATCGTCATCCTACTGTAGTGACAGCTACCATTTATTGAGCGTTTCCAGCTGGGTGTGGTGGCTCCGCTATAGAATTATAGAATTCTGGTGCCATGAAGGATTTTAGAGTTTCAATGCTCGCATTTCAGATGAGGCAAGTAATCTCAAAAGAAGTGAAGGAACTTGCTCAAGGTCAGCAAGAGATTTAGTCAGGGTGTTTTCGGTGGCAAATGTCAAAAACCCATCTGAATGTAGCTTGAGCAAATGAAAACCGGACTGTGTGACTGGCAAGCACAAGGCGGCACCTGCATCAGGCACCAGGGGAAGCAGGAGCTCCGGTGACACCAGCAGGCCTCTCCTCCATCTCTCGAATTCGTCTTCTCCTGCTTGAGTCCTGCTTCTGCTGTGCAGCCTGGGAATATGTTTCCTTCAGCTCCAGGTTAGTTCATTTGGGTTTACCAACCCCAGCATAAAGATTACCCTCTTTCTGATATTATTGATCAAACTCCAAGGGCTCATGAACATTTGGATCACATGCCAAGTCCTGGGCAGGGGATTGAATGTACTGATTCAAGCCTGGGGCGTGTGCCTACTCCGGGAGTCAGGGTAGAGTTTGCTCTTCTGAAATCACATAGACTGGGAGTAGATAAATGGTGGTTCCCCGAGGCAAAATCAGGGCACTGTTTCCAGAAAAAGGGGAAGGATACTGGGAAGGCAAACTCAGTGGATGTCCACTCTCTCCAACTAGCTACGGGTAGTCCTAGAACTAAAATCTAGTTCTATATATGAACCTCTGCTCAGTGCTGTTTCCATTGAATGAAGATATTACCCCTGTTATTATATATAGGTGCTATGTTAGTGCTCACGCAGTATCTCCATCCTCTGGTTAAGGTGCCCGGTAATTTCAAATACATCAGCATTCTTGTCCTACTTGATGGGCTCAAGGAAAGTGACCAGCTCAGATGGCTACCAAAGCTTGGAGGAAAAGCCACAGCTGTCCCCACCATCAGTGCTGAGGCCAGTCTCTTATTAAGAAGTCTCTGAAGTGGAAAGAGCAAAGATGGTTTAGAAAGTACCCTCTGAGATCATCTAGCTGACCTTCTCAATTTACACAGGGGGAAACTGAGGCCCAGAGAGAAGTCACTTGTCTAAAATCAGGCAGCTGAAGCAGTGTCAAAATTTAAAGGCTATAAACACAGGCTTTAAAACCAAGTAGGCCAGTGTTTAAGTCTAGCTTTGCCACCTACTGACTGTATGACTTAGCACTGGTTCCCTAACTTCCTGGGGGCTAAGTGTCCTCCCTTGTAAAGTGGAAACAATACTATCTCCTTGGAAGGTTCTGAGGATAATCTAGTGACATAATATATGGGATGCACTTTGTACGTTTCCTGGCCCATAGTGAGCCTCCATCAGTGGTGCCTGCTCGTGTTTGTTGTAACCGGGTCTCCTGGATCACAGATCAGTGTCTTCTCAGCTCCCAAGCAGTTGGAACAAGAGGTAGTTCAGCTTGGCGTGGAGAACAGGAGGTCCCCTTCATGTCTCTTCTGGCCATCATGGGAGAAAATGGTAAAATAATAAAAATTGCGGACATCTGTAGAGTATCTTATGTTTTTAAAATGTGTTCACTCACATACGCTCATGTGTCACATAATGACATTCTCAAGTGGGTGAGGCTGGACTTCTTAACCTGATTTGTGAAACTGAGGCTTCTAAGGGACATGGCCCCTCAGATCTGGTGGGAGAAAATGACAGAGCTCAGGATTAGAACTCAGATCCTCTGACCCCAATCCTGTGCTCTCCACCCAACATCATGGCGGCCTCGCAAAAATACACATATTAGCAATTAAAGAAAAATCTTTGTTCAAACAAGCCTAGAATGTCAGTTTAGGAAGTGAAGGGGGAAGTGTTGAGTTGGAAATTGGTGACTGATCCAAGGTGCCAGTGGCATTGGGAAAGGGCAGAGAGTCTCCTGACTTGATCAGCTCATTGAGAGCCTGGTAGGTCCCCACAATGAAGCCCACGAAGCCCAGGATGCTGATCAGGGCATCCTTGGCGATGGTGAGGGGGCTCATGCCCTCTGAGTAGTAGGTGGCGATCTCCAGGAGGGGTGGGATGATGAGGGCCAGGGCGCTGCTGCTCACGGAGCCCACCAGGGAGAGGACCAGGTCCAGGTGGGGGACGAGGATGGCCAAGATGCCTGCAGGGAGAGAAGACACCTGGTTTCCAATTGCCCTGGAGGGGAACACACCTACAGTTAGAATCCTAGCATGGTAGAGCATTGAGAAACATTTCATAGGACCACTGAGGGATATCTCTGTGTTCTGTTGATAATTGTCTAGGAGGACAGGATATTTTGGCAGGGTATGAAAGAAAATCCAAAATAAAGATGGTTATGTCAGAAGTATCTAAAAAAGAGCCAGAGGCATGAGGAGTTGGACTTATATACACACTCAAATGGAATTTGACCTGTTGAATTGGGCCAAATGGTTAAAGCAGCTGCATTTGATTGGAATTGTTTGTAGTGGGCCTGGTCACCAGCCTCCTGGAGAGATAGTTACACCGAACCAGACTGATCATCAATGAAAGACATCCTGAGCTGATAATTTGCCATCATCAATCGTGGGCTGTGCTAAAACCTTCCAGATATGTAAACTTTAAGCCCCTGTCTAACCTCCCTGATGGAACATGATTTAGCTGCTTGCTATACTGGTGTTTCCTGAATTGCAATTCCCGAGACCCTGATAAAAACACCTTTTCTTTTGTTTGCTGCTTTGCAGTGTTGGTCTTACTTCTTATTAGCAGACACAGGGTAACTTCAGTGTCGCCGTGCTGAGGCAGGGATTTGATAAAGCCTGAGATACAAATCTTTCAACCTTTGATATGTTGTAAAATTACCAGGCAGTACAGGAAGCAGGTTCTCTCCACCCTGTTCGTGAGCTTTATGTCCCTTCCAACCCTGAGGTGTGCCTAGGAGTGCGGCACCCTGGGGGAGGAGGACAGGAACGAGAATGTCTCTTTAACCATCACATGCAAAGGCAAGTTGGTGTTTATGGGTTTTGATGTCTTAATAATGAAATGTCTTCTGAGCCAAAAATGACAGTAAATTTGCTGCTCTACCAAATTCATTGAACCTGAGGAGGGCGATACGAGAAGCCCAGTTGATAGCCAGCCCCTCACATGCCCAGAGGAAAATTTGATAAAAAGTAGGCAACAATTTCGTTTCTGTTTTTAGGCTCCATACCTGTTGCTAGGTTTATAGTTGCTATTAAAACTAAAGATTGGTGGTGGCTCACACCTGTCATCCTAGCACTCTGGGAGGCCAAGGTGGGAGGATTGCTTGAGGTCAGGAGTTTGAGATCTGCCTGACTAAGAGCGAGAACCTGCCTCTTAAAAAAAAATAAAAAAATAAAACTAAAGAGAGCCATAATCATTATTTTATATATTGTCTATGACTGTTTTTGAGCTACAATGACAGAGTTAAGTAATCAAAACAGAGGTTATATGAACAAAAAGCCTAAAATATTTACTATCTGATCCTTTAGGAAAAAGTTTGACCACTGACTTAAAGCAAAAGTAGTAGCAATGTATTGTGGACTTATAGCATATATAAAAATAAAATATATGAAAAAATAGCACAAATGTGGGGAAAGAATTGGTAGTATACTATTGTAAGGTTCTTATACTATACATGATGCAGTATAATATTATTTGAAAGTAGTCTGTGTAGTTAATTAAAGATATATATTGTAAACCTTAGGGCAACTACTAAAAAAAATTAAAAGAAGTGTACATAACAAAATGGAATCTTAAAAAATACTCCAAAAGCAGGTAGAAAAAGAAGGAAAAAGGAAGAAAGAGTAGATAGAACAAATAGAAAATAATTAGCAAGATAGATTTTAATTCAACCATATCAATAATTACATTAAATATAAATGGTCTACATACCAATTGAAAGAGAAAGATTGGATATAAAAGCAAGATCCAACTATATGCTCTTTATAAAAAAAACTTAAAATATAAAGACATAAATAGGTTAAAATTAATGTAAAAAGACATATACCATGCAAACACTAAGGAAAACTGGAGTGGCTGTATTAATATCAGACAAAACAAACTTTGGAACAAGAAATATTGCCAGAGATAAAGAGGGACATTATATAATGATAAAGGAGTCAACTCATCAAGACGACTCTAAATGATATAAATGTGTATGCATTTAACAACTAAGCTGCAAAATATATGAAGTAAAAACTGACAGATTTGAAAGAAGAAATAGACAAATTCACAAGTATATTTGGAAACTTCAATAGCCCTGTCCCAGTAATCAATAGAACAAATAGATGGAAAAATCAGTAAAGATACAAAAGACTAAACAACACTATCAACCAACTTGACCTACTTGTTATTTATAGAATGCTCCCATCTAACACCAGCAGAATACGCATTCTTTGCAAGTGCACAGGGAGCATTCGCCAAGTTAGACTATAACCTGGGCCATAAGATAAACCCACAAATTTGAAAGAATTGAAATCATATTAGAAGTATGTTCTCTGACAATAATGGAATTAAACGATAAATCAACAAGATGTCTGGGAAATCACCAAATATTTGGAAATCAAGCAACACACTTCTAAATAACCCATGTGTCAAAGAGAAAGTTGTAAAAATAATTAGAAAATATTTTGTATTGAATAAAATGAAATCTCCATATATCAAAATGTGTTAAAGCAGTGTTTAGAGCAGCATTGTCTAATGGAAATATAATGCAAGCCACAAAAGTAATTTTAATTTATCTAGCGGCCACACTAAAAGAAGTAAAAAGAAAACAGGTGAATTTTAATGTTATGTTTAATTTAACACAATATACCCTGATATTACTATTTCAATGTGTAATGATATAAAAATAATTGAGTTATTGTACATTTTTTGTACTAAAGTCTCAAAATCTGATGCTTATTTTATACTTATGGCACAACCCAATTCAGACTAGTCACATTTCAAGTGACTTCCAATGGGCCCTCCATTTTTCCAGTTGATAAACCATCTAGATTCTCATCCATGTCTCTGGTATAAGTAGCAACCAGGACGGGGCAGGTAGCTCTGATGAAGCAGATTCTGGCGAGATCTGTCTGAGAGAGCAGCCCCTTTGTTAACAGGGGTGCATAATCTTTACAGACCCCTTGATGAGCTGCTGGGAACCAGGGATTCAGAGGACAAAAAACAACAACAAAAAATAAGACAAAAACCAATCAATCAAACAGACAACAACACATACCTATGGCATTTGCACATAATTCTAGGAAGTTTAAGGGTCGTCATTCAGATTCTCAGATTAAGCCTTTTAAGAATAAAGGGTTGGATATTGAACTTAGTTTCCTCCTGAGCTAGAACTTTCATTATTTTTAGTACTTGAAGATACTAACCATTTCTCTAAGTTGGTTAACGTCAGCCCTAACTCCTTCCTGTTTCTCACCATTACCGTTACCTGGTGACTTTTGTCACATGATGTTCACTTTGCGTGGACATCTGCTCCTTTTAACACCCCCATCCATTCCCTTTTCTTTGGGCGCAGAGCCCCACATTTGCTCTGAGGCACCACCCCTCTCACTGCTCAGGGGTCTCGGTGGCGCTGTGAATCAGAACGCCCCGATGCTCCTTGCCCACCAGATGAGCATGCACGATTGGACTCTCTCGCCATAGAATTTGCATCTTGAGCATTGGGCTGAAGAACAGAAAAGAATCGGTGGGAATTCATCCCAGAGGCAGAGTCTCCTAATTCCTCTGACTTCAATCTCAAGCTCTGCCTGGTCCCTGTCTTTTTCAATGTCTACTTGTTCAGCTTTTCCTTTGAGTTTGTGAGCCACCTCTAAATCCCTCTGTTTTAGCTTACGTTGTCCTGTTGCTTGATACCAAAGAACCTAACTGATGTGCTTCTCTTGGGTTCGGCTTAATCCCACGAACGTTTACTGCGCCTGGAATTTTGCACTTGCTCCAGGGAGGTCCCAGTGGCCTGACTCCTGCAAACTCCTGGGGCCTGGGGGAGGGGCAAGGAAGGAGCAGGGCTGCCTGCCTTCTACTCACACGTCAGACAGACCATGGCCGTGCGCACGCCCACGTCCACCACGAAGGCCCAGCGGTCCGGCACCCGGGACACAGCGAAGGGCACGATGATCTCCGCGGGGACATAGAACTGCAGGGGGTAGGTGAGGCAGATGCCGACCAAGTAGAGGAGCTTGACAGACTGGTACAACCTGCGGGAGCCAAAGGGGATCAGGAAAGACCCACGCACAGACACCAGTAGCCTCCGGGGGACCCATGAGGGATCGCGGGGAGAGCACAAATTTGGAATCATCAAAACTACTTTCAATAACTCGCTAATCACGCCAAAATACAGCAATGTGTTGAGAGGCTGCATACCTCTAGGCGGTAGAGGCTCACTCTAGGGAGGGCATGAAGGTGCCAAGGCCTACTGAGAAGATAGTGGGTTCATGTTTCCCATCTCAACTCCTTCCGGGACATCTGTTACGTGAGTGGTGAGGTGGGTGAAACTGCCTGCACTTTAAAAACAGCTCCCTGTTTTTCATAATTGAATTTGCAGAAGGTCAGAGAGTGAGTGATGTGTATGTTGGAAAAGTTACTAGATTGAGTTTCAGGAGACCTGGAATCCTAACTCAGCCTCTATCCCCTAAGTATCTATGTCACTTTACTTCCCTGGACTTTATTTGCCTCATCTGTAAAATGGGGATGTACTCTGTACCTGCTAAAAGGCATGGGCTGGATCTGATGGTCTCTGAAAGTCTATGATTATGAGAAACTAACCACATGGGACTAATTTTAATCGAGAATAGAATAGATAACACTGCTTTTTAGTGGACATAAGGCAGAGGAAAGATTAATGATATGTTATTCCAATGCACAAAGAGCTTTTAATCATACCTTGTTGCCTACAAGAAAGAGTTCCTAACCTGAGCCTGGGATTCGAAGCCCAGCCTATTTAGGTCCAGTGGCTCTAATTGTCTGGTATGGTTACCACACTGAGAATGTTGTCCCTCCCTCTCCACCCTCACGTGCTCGGTGTCTTAACTATACTAGACAATCAGAGCCATCGCCCAAGCACGCGATCCACCTTCACAATCAGCGTCTTTGCATGCGCTGGTCTCTCCGCTAGGAATGCCCTTTCCCTCCCTTTCTTATCTGTCACATTTCTGTTCATTGTTCAAGTCTCAGAGGCTTCTGTGATGCCTCCCTAGTCCCTGGTCAGGATTAATCCGCCTCCTTTTGAGTTCCCACAACACTAGCCCTCCTGCATGTTACAGAGCCTCCCACATGGAGCATGAGTTGGTGCGTGTGCACCAGCCTTTCCCGGAGGCCAGATCATGTCACACTCCTCTCCCCCGGCACTGGGTCTGCACGTGGTAGATGATAAAGCAATGATAAGGATAAGATGAGATCATGCCTGGAAACCACTCAGCACATGGAGAGCACCCAATGAATGCTTGCTATTCTTCTTCTTAATGATGGGTGCGAATCACTCAGAATATTAAATCCAAGTTATCATATTTTTTCTAAATCTTTATTATTTATACGTTAGATAAAGAATGTGGATTTCTGTTCTTTATGGCCATTCACTTACCGTAGTAGCCAAAAATTGATTAGGGGTCACACACAAGAAAAAAATGTATATTGGCTTAGATTTTTTTTTCAAAGAAAGAGAAATGACACATATGGGAATTCATGTTCAGGGGAATATAATACAAACCAAAACTTAGTAAGTTAATTCTATGTGACAGTCACTATGCTGAGCTGTTTACTTGGATTTACATTGATTACTTGACTACAACCCTATGAAGCAGGTACTGTTATTATCCCATTTTACAGGTGAGGAAGCTGAGTTTTTGATAGGTGAAATAATATCTCCAAGGTCAAGCAGTTAGCAAGTGGGGAACATGGACTTAGACCCAGATTTGACTGACTCCATAAATCACAGTCTCAAGCATTTTGTAAAGGCTCGGCTAGAACCTCCCTCTGTTCAAATGAGTTCTCTGTTACCCGCCATCCCTGTCCATGATAAGATGATGTGAGAGAAGAAGGAGTATTTTCTGGGCCATAAGCACCTTGGCCAGAGCAGTGTGAGTCCACGTGGACTTCCCTGGGGGTCTGGTAAAATTAATCGCAATTATCACCCAGTCCCATTTGTGGAGTTTATAAAGCACCTCCATAACCGTTACCTTGTGTGATCCTTACTCCAACCCCTGTCTGCTGGAGGACAGCTCTGAGCTGTGACTCACTGCTTGGGACTTCCCACCCTGGCCTCTCAGGTCCAAATACTCTCTGTTGCATTCGCGCCATGCACAGACACAGAGCACATTTCCAGTGAGGATGGCAACGTAGGAGCACACAGTGGGGGCAGAACAAAATGCAGGGTCTGTGCATGGGAATCTGAGTGCTTTTAGAAAGTCAGGATGGTGAGCAGAAGGGAGAAGATGCTGCTCGCTACCCTATAGTTATTGGCCTCCCTTTTCAGTGGTTCCCATGACTTGCCTGTCTTACTGAGAAGTGGTAAGAATGTTAAATGATTTGTGGTTCCCAGATTTCACTGTAATTATTATATGTTCTAATGGACATTGGCTGGATTGAGGGACCCAGCAACCATTTACCTCCTCAGTTAACAGGAGTCTCCCTGTGCCCACTTTCAGTCCACCAGGGTCTGGGTGTCTCCTCCCACCCCCAGCAAGGCAGTGATCCAGGCACAGCCAATCAGCATGTTTCATCTGCGCTTGGTCCAGGAATGGACACATGACTCTGGCTGGGATGGTCAGAATTAATCCCAAGGCCCTTAATGGACCTTCTGGAAAAGAGAAATTTTCTTTACACCAGGCTGATGAGAGGAAGGCCTGTAACTGAGGGATGTTAGCAGTCACCTGTCACTGTGTGTGCAGGAAGAGAATAAAGTCTACACAGAGAGAACAAACTGAGAGATGGAGGGAGACTGAGTCCAGATGATACCACTTAATAGCTGGATCCAGCCATGCCTGAAGCTGGAGGCATACATATATTAATATTGCTCTTTTCTTTTTGTTTTAAAACTTATATCCCATTTGGATTGGATGTTAGTCACTTGCATGTGAAAGAGACTCGACTGATACATCAGTTAAAGTTGAAAGGACACTTGGAAATCACTTAGTCTAATGCCATTGCTTGATAGATAGGGAAACTGGGGTATAGAGAGGAGAAATAGCTTGCCTGGAACACAGGAGGACTAGTGGCCATGGTGGACAAGAATTCAGGTCTCTTCATTTGTCTAGCCCATGTCTTTCCACAAGGCAGTTTCCTGCCTGGCCTGTCTTCTCCATGTCGAAGACTTGATCTTCACGCATGGCCTTGCTCCTCTCCTCTGATAAGGGAAGCTAAGCCAGCCCTGCCCTGCACGTCATCCTAGAGCCCAGTGACCATAAGAACTTTGGGCTCCAAGGCGTGAACTCACCAGCAGTTGGGGAGGTTGAGGGTAATGCTGGCCTGGGTGGTGGCCCCAAACTTGAGGTAGCCCAAGGCCCCAAGGCTTATGTACAGGATGATGATCATGAACATCCCCCCATAGAGGACAAGTGGAAACTGGGCACGGTGCTGCATCTTGTTTTCCAGAGGCAAAACCTGCAAACGGAGGGGGCACGAACGATTACACAGTGCTTCCTACTTATGTAAAGACCCCGTTTCCCCACAGTTTGTTATTCTAAATTCATATATCTCAGTCATCAGAAAGCTCAAGAGAAAAAAAAAACCAAAAAACCCCAAAAAACTCCAAGACATAGTGTTAGCCTCAGATCTAACTGATATAAGGAACTACTGAATTATAACATCAGTCATTAAAAAGACCTTAAAAGTCTTCTAGCTCAACCATCCATGCTTGAGTATCCTCTTCCATGCTCAGGAAAGGCTCTGCCTCTGAGTAGCTTTGTGGCCCATGGATGTTGGTGATCATCTAATATTATTATTGTTACAGAAAATCACTACTAGAATGCGTAAGCGGGTGTCTTTGCAGGAGTTGTGCTTCCACGCTCTTCCCACCAGGGGGAACTCCATCTCAATGTCAGGTGGAAGGTGACCTTCCAGCAGTGTGTTAACACAGGTGTGTGGGCTGCAGTGTAATTTTGGATTACTTTCGCTTGGGGGGTGGAGAGGAGAGTATCTTATATATCAGAATACATGACAGCTCCTGAACAACGGATGGAAAATAAGTAGAGATTGTACTGGCACCGGGACTGAAGAAACCTCAGTTTCCTTATTTGTGGTGTGAGTTAGTTGTTACAGAAAAATCTCTACTTGCTTATGCTTTAATGCAGCCCTAGCTGTCTATGAGCTGTGATTCTGCATCCCACAGTGGTAATGTTGGAGCATTAGATCTGAATAAAACAATCCTGTCGAAGGAGAACTAAAGGGGGAAGACCAGAGAAGAATCTGAGAGGGGAAGCACATTGGTCTAGGGGCAAGAAGGTGAGGTTTTAAGACCTGGCTTTGGAATTTAACAGCCATATGCTCTTGGATGGCACTTCCAGCCCTCGGTTTCATTATCCGTGCATGGATGTGAGTATCACTTCAGCTGGGGATAAATTTCTGATCTATCTCTTTATTTAGCTTTTTATTTTGAAATTATTTTAGACTTACAGAAAAGTTGCAAGAATAGTACAGAGAATCCCCATATCCTTTTCACCAGTTCCTCAAATATTAGCATGTTTGCTTTATCATATTCTTCTCCTCTTTGTGTGTGCATATATTTATATTTTTTCTGAGCTATGTAAGAATGACAGATTTGTTTTAAAGATTGTATTCTTTTGTGATTTCATTCAAAGGGTTAAGAGGATAAGAAATATTTGAAAAGCATTGCTAAACTCCCTTTGAGTGTTGACTTTTTAAGTAATTTTTCTCATGCTGGATTAAAATAGTTCTGGCACCCAAAGTACTGAGTAAGGGCATGCCAGATTAAATAGTAATTTTTAATATGAAGACCATAAATACTTAAGAGGTTTGACTTGTTATCAGGGATTTGTCACCCAGAGGGTTTTAGTGTTCCCATTTTACAGATGGATAAAATGAGACCCACTTATAAGAGATTTGCCCAACATCCTATAGCTTTCTACCAGATATTTTTTCCTAGCACATTAGCATTCTTTTACATATACTTGGTAAGGGATGGTGAAGCAAAATAATCATCATGATGATTTACTTTGTGCCTGGAAATGTGCTAATCATTTGGCCTACCTTATTGTATTGGGTCCTTATAACATCCTTGCTTTATAGGTATTCTAATCTCCATTTTACAGATGAGAAAACTGAGCCTCGGAGATATATATATATTTTTTAAATAGCTTGTCCCAGATTGCACAGCTTGAAAGGACAAAAGCAACAGTATTCAAACCCATGTGTGTTGGACTCCAAAGCCAGCGCTCTTCATCCAGCCCGTACAGCTTCCTCCCTCCACGCTGGGGTAGGGGGCATGCTCCCATCTCAAACCTTACCACGCCAATACCTTCGAAGGCAAAGACCGCTGTCCCGAAGAAAAGGGGGTAGGTCTTCCAGTTTGCCACCAGAGGCAGGCTGCTGGGGTCTGGGATTTCCTGATAGAGAAAACCCAGGAAAAATGGTCATGGTCACCGTAGAACTGGACTTGAGAAAATACAACAGAAATACAGCAAATGGAGAAACAGCCAGCCAGCCGCCAGCGGTGCTCAACTTTCTGCCGCCCTTCACCATCTGGTGGACAGACTCTCTTTAAGAGGACTGAGGCAGCAGAAAACCCCCAGACTCGGGGAGGAACTGAGAGTGAGTGGGGCTGAGTTCCAGGGCTGAGGTCACCAAACGGACTTCGGGACCTCAGTTTCTCCATGTATAAAGTACGGTGGGGAATTGGGGCTGGGGCGGAAGTTGGCCTTTTCCCTCTGCCCCGCTCTGGAGCTGGCCCCTGGGGTCTGTAAGAGGCTGAAGGTGCTGGATGGCCAGGGGTGCTTAGGGAAGGAGAGGGAGGGTCCTTAAAAATCCTCTGCTCTGATGCCTTGTACACACAGAAGCCTGAAGCCCAGAAAGATCCTCACAACAAGGCTCCTCATCTAATAAGATCATACAAGCAGAAATATTTCTTACATTCTTCCGATGGGCCACACACTGTGCTAAGTGCTTTAAACACACTGTTTAGTTTTCACCACAGCCCTGCGAACTAGGGATTATTGTCTTCACTTTAAGGGTAAGGAAATTGCGGTGCCGAGTCACTCTAGCTTTATTTAGTTTCTCCTTCCGTAAAGTGAGGAAGTTGAACTATTCATAAAACAGCACGTCTGAAGACTTTTCTGTGCCACTTGCATTATTTTTCTCATGAAGTTAGTATTTTAAAATTAAATTGATTTTTAAAAAGAAGCATTCTAATACAATTCTTAGTTGCCATGAATAGAAGAGAACATAATAAAAGTATATAATTAAGAAAATAAACAAGCTTTATCCATCTCCTCCCTAAACTCATTATACATAGCACTGAGGCATGCAAACACACCTTGAGAAACCACTAAATTAATCAATTCACTTCCAAGTTTCGTCTGATCTCTGATTCTTCTGTAAGAACGCAGAATCCTGGAATCTGATGAGGCCTGACAGCTCGAGAATAAGCTCTTAAAGAGACACCAGCCATGAAAAGGAGCACCACTAAAAATCCACTAGCCAACAAGGTGACCAACAAGGACATTTACAGCAGCTGGTCTGCAGGAGTCTGTGAAGGTTCTTTTTCCTGTCTGGGAAGAGGGAGAAACCTTCCCGGCCAGGGGCGTGGTGAGTGATCGGGCCTTTCCCGGGGGTGAAAGGCAGGAAGGTGTATTTTCGCTGTTGCCCAGGCAGGAGGGTCCTCAGGAGGTGGAGACTATCTGAGGAGTCTGCATGTAGCCTCTGTGTCCTTACCTTGCTTTTGGCTATTAAAAAGAAGAAACAGCGACAACCAAAGATGTCTCCAAAAATTGCCAAATGTCCATTGGGGGGCAAAATCACTCCCAGTTGAGAACCGCTGGTCCAGAGTCTGTACTTGTACCCACTACACTAACTCTGCCACCTCCCTAAGCACTGCTGGGTTCTCACCAGTAGTTTTGCACCAAAACAGCAGAACAAGGCAGCAATTATTAGCCCTGTTTTAAAAGCATGGCTTTCTGAGGCTCACACGGCTCGTGAGTTGCAAAGCCAGGACTCATACTCACATCTCAGGCCGGCTTCCCACCTGTGACGGGTGTCGGGGGGAGTTTTTGTGCCTCATAAAAGAGCAAAGCTGAAGGCTAGGGGTGGACTCTACGCAGTCTTTACTCCTTATTTCTTTTAATTTCTCCAAGGCTTTGCCATGGGTGTTGGCAGGATTATCTGCTCAGCACCCCTCGCCCACATTCCTGCAGTGATCTGACCCCCCTCTGTGTCAGATCTGGCTTCCACCGGAGTTCCCATGACTGCAGTGGATTGGTTCAGGGGTAGCACCTGATCCAGTTTTCCTGGATTTTGGGAGACCTGAGAGAACACCAGATTACTCTCTTTCTGGTGGCCGAAATGGTAAAAGGCAAGACCCAAAAGTGGTGGACAGAGCTGGTTCACATCAAGAGAGGAACAAAGCCAATATACACAGAGCTGAGCTGAGCAGAAGTGTCGGAGGCGTCTGTCTGCCTCTGGCTTTAGGTCGCTTCCAAAGCCTGAATGCAACAGCGTCCTTGTCATAGCTCGGCTGTTCCATGACGCTTCCCAGCATGTTTGTTTCTAATACAGTCTCCTTTCTCCCTCTAGTTACTTTGAGTCGAACAAAAGTCCTTATTACAGTTTTTCCCCTGATAACAAAATATCTCCTTATTGGGAAAAACAAAGCCTTCTTAACATCAGTAATCTGCTCCTAAAAATCTGATTATCTGTGCAAAAGAGCTGATAACCAAGTTCCTATTATTTTAAATGGGATAAATTATGTCACATGACACATAAACCCCCAATACTCAAGCAATTCTTAAAGTGTAACTAAAACTCGGTAAAATGGCTATATGTAAGTAATAAGCTATGATATTAATCTATAAATACTTAAACTTTGATACTGAACACAAATGAATGCAGCTGTTACAAGAAATTGTTTTGTCTCCAGTTCACATCCTCTTTGTGGACACTTGTTCACTTTCTAAATGGTCTGTGTGAGGTCTAACATTTGACTGTATCAAGACCATGTCAGAAACATCTCGAGACATTTCCCGTAGATTGTTTTGTTAGACAGGTTGTATTGCATTATAAACGGAAATGGAAAAGCAAGGAGAGAGAGAAAGAGAGAGACAGAGAGAGAGAGAGAAAGAGTTGGAGTTGGGGTATTAAAAATATAAAGAGGCATTCTATCAGGAAAACAGTGGAAGACATTTCTGTGTGCCGAATCTGTATATCTGTCAAACAATGCAGACGCACGTATAAGAAAATACATCTCAACCTGAAACCTGGAATTTTGCTTTCTGTAGGAAATCGTTGTTGACAGTCTGGAGGGTCCGTTCCCAGGCTTTTGCGCTACATGCACTCACAAACCACACCGCCCCCGGCGATGGCATGGGCTGGGGAACCTGCCTGGAGGAGGTGCTGGAAAATGAGGACGAGGCTTCCCAGCATGAGGACGTTGGCCAGCGCCGAGAAGGTGGACAGGGCGCGGAGGTTCCGGACGCACACCAGTGTCACCAGGAAAGGCAGCGCCGACACCGCGTAGATGCGGGCATCCACGGTGGGTGTGGGGGTCACGACCCCTCTGCCCTGGCAGTCGGCTGTGGTCCCGTTGGCTGTTTCGATCACCTAAGGATCAGAAAGGCTGATGTGAGCCTCCGCTGTGACCTGCAAGTCCCCACCTTTGTGCCCTCCAGCTATTCCTGCCAACCTTCCACCCTTGAAAGGTTTCCTCTCTGCACAACACTTTCCTTCTCGCCGGACTTTCCCTTAGTAGTGACTGCTCAGCCTTCAGGACAACAGCCCCTCCGAACTCCATCAGGCCCCGCTCTCCGAGCACCCAGCCCATTTCCGCAATACGGTTTATCCGTTTGTAACTTTATAGAATGATTGTTGCTACATGTTTGTTTTCCCCACTAGAACGTAAGTGTTCTGAGAGCAGGAACCTCATCCAGTTTGTTCACTGCTGTGCTGCCAACACTGCGACCCACTCATGGTAGATATTCAATATGTGTTCCTCCAGTGGATGAATGCATTAACTGAAGGAGCATGAGCGAAATTCTGAACAGAGACAGAGAGATGACTTAGACACATTCTTTTTTTTTTCCCCAAATAAGGATTTTGTTCTATGATGACAGAAAATATGGTCAAAAATATAAAGAAGCAAAGAGATAATATAAAGAGAACAAGATTATCTTTCGAGACTCTCTTTACAGTATTGTTTATAATAGGAATAACATAAAACAAAATAGAAACAACCCAAATGCTTGGCACAAGGATGTGGTGAATCAATTATGTTTGCTGAGTCCGTGACATAGCATTAAGCATGAAAAAAAGCAAAGAGTACATCAATATCATAGCTTGAAAAAATGATTATTACAAATGCATGTTTGAATATTTAATGAAAAAACCCTGAAACACTATTCACATACTTTTAATGTGTGTTTTTGCAAGAGGAACGATTTATTGGAACCTTTTATATTTTATAATCTCTATACTATTGTTTGGTTTTGTTTAAGAAAGAGCTGTGTTGCTCTTGTGTTCTGAGGGGGGAAAATCAACCATAAAGATTTAAAAATGAAGATAAAAGATGCACCTGTAGATTCCTTTCAGAGAGATAACGACTGCTAATATTTTAGAGTAGATATTATATTTCATACATACGTACATACACATATGCAAACATAATGCATTTATAAAAATGAGATCCAAGTGAACACAGTGCTTTGTAGCCTGCCTTCTTCTGAGCTGTGTTGCTTGAATTTCTTCCAACACTAGAGTTTGCAGAACTATTTGCTGAAAATACACACCTAACAAACACTTACCAAGTAGTTACTCTGGTTTAAGAGATCTGGAGAAACTTGTCTAGCCTCTGTGAGCTCACAGGCTAGGTATAAAGGAGGAGATGTGGACACACAACTATTCAAGGAAACTATATGTATAATAAAACAGTAGGTTTGAATTGAGAAGGGAAAATAAGATGGTAATCCTGCTGTGTGGATCAGGGAACGACACCAGAGGGAGGAGGGCATTTAGGATGGGTGTGATTGGGATATGCGGAGACGAGAGGGTGGAGGAGGGAGAGCATTATACATAGGAAGAACAGCATGAGTCAATGCTCAGTGTTGGGTAAGGTGGGTTACATCTGGGAATGGTAGGTAGCTCAGACATGTTGGAGCACAGGACACATAGAGAAGTGGCGGGTCAGATCTCTCAGGGTCCTATGAGGCAGATTAAGGTGTTTGGAATATATCCTGTCCAACAGGTAGATAGTGAAGATTTTCAAGTTGAATAAGTGTGCTCAGTTTTATCTGTTGATGCTTAGAGATAAGGACCTGGAGGGCCCAAAGCAAAGGCTGAATTGTTCGGGCTTTCACAATCTTGGTGGATTTGGATGGAGTTGCTCAAAGTTCAAGCTGAGCTATCTCTTACCATCTTGTATTTGTGCTTGAGTGCTCCAACCTACCTGTTTCAAGTTATCTGCCAGAAACATAAGGAACACACAGCAGAAGCCCAGCTGGTCCACAATTAGGAAGAAGAACACAATGTACCTGGGCGTTGGGAGGAGAAGATTATTTGTCATGAAACGAAGGAAGGCAAAGAGAATATGGGGCCACCCAACTTGCTGGTGTTATCAGTCTCTCCCTCACCTCTCCTGCCTGGCGCCCTTGCTTCCTACAGCCGCAGGTAGGAAGAACTGCTGCAGCTCAGACCTCCTCCAGCTCCAGAAGGGACAGGGACACCCTGGCAGTCTCATTACACTCATGTTCAGGTATGTTTCCAGCAGAGCCTTCATGCCCAGTTATGGAGTCACGAGGGCCTGCCTTGACCTCCCTACCCCATCATCTGCTGCCCAGCCTCGTCTGCTTGGATAAGGAGAGCTCTGTCCTAAACTCCAGGTGACTTGGCCTGGACACTGAACACTCTGCCTGGTCTTGGCCATCCCTTCCCCCACACTGAAGCTGCTTCCACTCTGCCCCTCCAGCGCTAGACTCATCTTTTAGAGACTATTCCTTATACCATGTCCTTCCTTTGCTTGCAACCCTTCTGGGGCTTCCCTCTGCTCTTAGGATAACATTCTGATGTGTTAACTTGCCTGCCAGTCGCTGCCTGATTTGGCTCCTGCCTCCCTTTCCATTCTTCCCTTCCACCTCTCCTCCTCCCTACTCTGCACGCCTTGCCAGTTTCCTGGAGTCCTCTGAGCTCTTCCCACCCCCAGTTTTTTGCACACATCTTTCCCTGGGATGTTCTTCCCAACCCTCTCCAAATGGCTGGCTCTCACTTAGCCTTCAACCCTCAGCTTAAACTTCGCCTCCTCAGAGAGGGTTTCTGCTACCTTTCATAGCTCTTATCCTAACTCATAACTATACATTTGCTTCTTTTCTTATTTCCTGTCTCTACCATGAGGTTTTAAAAACTCCATCGAGGTAGGGATCATGTCTATTCCACTCAGCTCTATCTCCTTGGCACCTAGCATGATGCCTGGTCCATAGTGGGTAGTCAGTCAATATTGTTTAATGAGGAGATGAATGAATTAATGAGTGAATGGGACCCTGCTTCTCTGTGAATGGAATGATCTTCTAGAAAGTACACAGAGTCTGTCTGACTTTGAGTTACCACGTGCTTCCTGGCATCCCCCGATGTCCAGATTGAAGAGCCATCCCAGACTGCCCAGGAACCCCCTTATCTTGACCCCTTTTGGCTTGCGGCACCTTCTAGCCTCTGCGCCTTGGCTCTGCAACCTCTAGAGCTGGATGGTCTCCACCAGCCAAGCCCTGCACTGGGGCCCAGCTTGCCTTGGACCGAGGCTCTTTCTGTTTCGACAGATCACAAGCTAACAGAGCCAACACAAGTGAACAGACATGTTCACTGAGCACCCCAAATCACTCTTAGAACAAAATGTGGTGTCAAAGTGCATTTCTTATGAATGATTGCTGGTAAATGTGTTACCCAAGCTGGACCTTTGCTGAATTGAGGATGATTTAGTATTCACGGTGACAGCAGTATCAAATAAAGTCTTATCGTTCAATCTGTTGCCGCCCAATGATTAAAGACTAGTGGCAGTGAGATGAGGGGGAGAAAGGAGAGCTGGTGAAGAAAAGGAAACAGCTCTGCTGTCAAAATGTCCCCTGACTGCTGAGAAAGGGGACTAGGAACTTTAGCTACAGGGATCGGTTCATCCACACTCAGGGTGGTCTAGCCCCAGAAGACCAGGAGTTGACCACAGTCATACAACACCTTTGCTCAGAGTTGTGATTTTCAGCCCTGTCATGATTCACTCTGTACCTTTGGGTAAGTTGCTCCCTGTCCCTCAATTTTCCTGTCTGTACTTATGGATTCCAGAAGCACCTGGCTCTGTCCCTAGAGGAATCCATCTAGACCCATGTGCAAGTCTTCCACCCCATTGCAGGCCAGGAGAGGGCAAGGTACCTCCCCCAGCGGGCGTGATCATGGAGCCAGGCGCAGGGGCTGGCCTCCAGGGCGTGCATCATGGTGTCCCCATAGTCCATAAAGGGCTTGCTGAGCCTGCAGGAGAGAGCACAGGAGACCGGACATTGTTGGGTTCAGAAGTATGTTCTGGTGAGAGAGCAAGACAGCACAAGGCTGAATGGAAGGATGTGTGGTAGGAACCCAGGTGGAAGTGACAGAGGCCTGCTGGTGCCCACACTATGCTTCTCTCATTTCCTTGAAGGGTTCCAGAAACCATTTCCTAACTGTGAACAAATATTTAGCAAGTGGCTACTGAGTGTTGGAGTTGTACAAGGCACAAGGGTTCATATCGCTGAAGGAGATAGGCAAGGCCCTGTCTTCCTGGTGCCATCAGTCAAGTGGATTAAAGAGCCCCATGTACTCACTGAACGCATGGGGACACTTAGGCCCAGAGGGGGCAGAGTACCTGTCCAAAGTCACACAGTGAGCTGGGGGGCAGAGTCAAGACCTGACCTCAGGTCTTTTGACTCCCACAACAGTAATTTTCTCATGACACCTGCTGCTTCCCTGAGATCACACAGATTGCTGGTCTTCATGCTACCAATGAAGATTACCATGCACACCACCCCTTGGTGCAATGACTGTTACCAGGAGTGCAGAGACTCATCCTCTTAAGAGTACATCAGAATTTCAAGGAAATGAGAAGGAAAGTGAATTTCCCCCCTCCATTTAATTAAAAAATATAGCAGCAGGAATGCCTATTATAAAAAGGCTAAATGTACAGAAGAATAAAAAAATGAATGTCCCTATGCATATCCTCCCCTGCCTCATCCCAGGCTAATTCTCCTCCTCACTTCTTTCCCCAGAAGTAACTACTTTTAACAGTGTGGAGGGGTTAAGACCAGACCTTTTAAAAACATATTTATTATAAACAATAAATGTAAATAGCTTAGTTTTTAAAATCCTATTGAGGTGTAAAAAGCATATCCAATATTATTTTTAAAATGGTGTGGAAAGTGAAAAAGGACACTGCTTTTGTGATGGGAAAACAGAAACTCTTGGCTGGTGGGGTGTGCTCAAGGGGCTTGCGCTGGTAGATATATAAAGACAGAAGGTATTATAGGTGACTGGGCAAAGCATGCTGGTGAGAGTAAACAAAGTCCTGTTTGCAAGGGACTTGGAGGCTCTCACCTGTGGCAGAAGTGGCGGGCACACTTCACCAGGACCCCCATGCCGTGCACGGCTAGGAGGCCTATCGCCAACAGGCTGATGGGACCCAGCTGCAGAGGGGGTGTGAACAGAAGGAAGAGAGTTGAGTAGCTAGGTTAGCATGAAAATCCTGGGACAAAAATGGATTTGTTAAGAGAAAGGGAGGATAAGCCACAGGCTGGAAGGAAAAATTTGCAAAAGATATATCTAATAAAGCACTGTTACCCTCTTAAAAGTCAACAATAAGAAAACAATCTGATTTAAAAATGGACAAAAGACCTGAACAGATGCCTCACCAGAAAAGATGGCAAATAAGCATATGAAAAGATGCTCTGCATCATACGTCATTAGAGAATTGCAAATTAAAACTACAGTGAGGCTGGGCATGGTGGTTGCTTCTGTAATCCCAGGACTTTGGGAGGCCAAGGCAGGGGGATCTCTTGAGGCCAGCAGTTCAAGACCAGCCTGGGCAACATAGGGAGATCTGGTCTCTACAAAAACTTAAAAATTAGCTGGGCATGTTGGCATGTGCCTGTAGTCCTAGCCACTTGGGAGGAGGTTGAGGCAGGAGGATTACTTGAGCCCAGGAGTTCACAGTAAGCTGTGTTAACCTAACTGCACTACAACCTGAGCAACAGAGCAAGACCTTGTCTCTTTAAAAAAAAAAAAAACACAACACAACAAAACAAAACAAAAAAACCCAAAACTACAATGAGCTACCACTACCCACCTATTAGAACAGCCAAAATCTGAAACACTGACAAACTGACAATGCCGAATGCTGGAGAGGATGTGGAACAATAGGAACATTCATTCGTTGCTGGTATGAATGCAAAATGGTACAGCCACCTTGGAAGACAGTTTGGCAGTTTCTTGTGAAATGAAATATACTCTTACCATATGATCCAGCAATTGCATTCCTTAGCATTTACCCAAAGGAGTTAAAACTTACGTCCACATACTGTTTATAGCAGCTTTATTCATAACTGCCCCAACTTGGGGCAAGATGTCCTTCAATAGGTGAGTGAATAAATAAACACGGACATCTAGACAATGGAATATTATTCAGAGCTAAAAAGAAATGAGCTATCAAGCCATGAAAAGACACGGAGGAAACTTAAATACATATTACTAAGTGAAAAAAGCCAATCTGAAAAGGCTATATACTATATGATTCCAACTATATGATATTCTAGAAAAGGCAAAACTCTGGAGTTAGTAAAAGATCAGTGGTTGCCAGAGGTTGAGGGAAAGGGAGGGACAAAGAGACAGAGCACAGAGGATTTTTAAGGCCGTTAAACTGCTCTGAATGATGCTCTAATGGTAGATACGTGCCATTAGATATTTGTCTAAACCCATGGAATGCACAACACCAAGAGCAAACCCTAAAGTAGGCTGTGGGCTTTGGGTGATGGTGTGCAGGTCCATCGATTGTAACGAACGTACCACTTTGCTGCTAGATGTTGACAGTGGGGGAGGCTGGAGGCTCAATTTGGCCGTGAGCCTAACACTGCTTTAAAAAATAAAGTCTATTAAAAATGTTTGTAGGGCCGGGCGCCGTGGCTCACGCCTGTAATCCTAGCTCTCTGGGAGGCTGAAGCGGGAGAATCGCTCAAGGTCAGGAGTTCGAAACCAGCCTGAACAAGAGCAAGACCCCATCT
>VBSM01003214.1:2442465-2456705 GCA_008086735.1 Cheirogaleus medius
CCGCCCACCTCGGCATCCCAGAGAGCTAGGATTACAGGCGTGAGCCACCGCGCCTGGCCTATGTGTCTGTTTTTATGTGCCAGTACCATACTGGTTTATTTTTATATCAGGATATTATGGGGGTACAAATGTTTAGGTTACATATATTGCCTTTGCCCCACCCCAGTCAGAGCTTCAAGCATATCCATTCCCCAGATGGTATACACTGCACCTATTAGGTATAAATATACCCTCCCCCTCCTCCCCCTAGTACCATATTGTTTTGATTACTATATCTTTGTAATATAATTTTAAATCAGGAAGTGTGATGTCTCCAACTTTATTTTTCCCTTTCAGAATTATCTTGGCTATTTGAGGTCTTTTGTAATACCATATACATTTTAGGATTATTTTTTCTATTTCTGTGAAGAATGTCATTGGGATTTTGATAGGGATTGCATTGAATCTGTATTTACTTTGGATAGTATGGACATTTTTAATAATATAATTCTTCTGATCCATGATCACAGGATATCTTTGCATTTATTTGCATCTTCTTCAATTTTTTTCATCAATATTTCCTAGTTTTCAGTGTACAGACCTTTCACCTGCTTGGTTAAATTTATTCCTAAGTATTTTTTTCTGATGCTATCATAAATGGGATTGTTTTCCTGATTTCTTTTTCAACTAGTCCATTATTTATATATAAAAATGCTGCTGATTTTGGTATGTTGATTTTATATCCTACAACTTTATTGAATTCATTTATTAATTATAACAAGAGGGTTTTTTTGGCAGATTCTTTGGGGTCTTCTACATATAGGAAAGTGTCATCTCTACAAATAGACATAATTTTACTTTTTCTTTTTTTTCCCTGTCTGATTGTTCTTGCTAATACCTCCAGTACTATGTTGAATAGAAGTGGTCAGAGTGGGCCTCCTTATCTTGTACTGGATCTTAGTGGAAAGCTTTCAGTTTTTCCCCATTGATTAAAATATTAGGTGTGGGTTTTTATAAGTGGCTTTTATTGTGTTGAAGAACTTTCTTTCTATACCTAAACCACTGAGAGTTTTTTTTTTTTTTATCAAGAAAGGATGTTGAAGAAAAGAAAAAAGAATTGGACTTTGTCGAATGCTTTTTCTGGGTCAACTGAAATGACTAGGGTGTTTTGTTTTTGTTTGTTTGTTTGTTTGTTTTTTGAGACAGAGTCTCACTCTGTTGCCCGGGCTAGAGTGCTGTGGTGTCAGCCTAGCTCACAGCAACCTTAAACTCCTGGGCTCAAGCAATCCTCCTGTCTCAGCCCTCCAAGTAGCCGGGACTACAGGCATGCGCCACCATGCCCAGCTAATTTTTTCTATATATTTTTAGTTGTCCAGCTAATTTCTTTCTATTTTTTTAATAGAGACGGGGTCTTGCTCTTGCTCAGGCTGGTCTGGAGCTCCTGAGCTCAAACGCTCTGCCTGCCTTGGCCTCCCAGAGTGCTAGGGTTACAGGCGTGAGCCAGTGTGCCCGGATGGTATTAATTCTTTGAATGTTTGGTAGAATTCAGCTGTGAAGTCATCTGGTCCTGGACTTTTCTTTGTTGGGGGGTTTTTGATTACTTCTTCAATCTCTTTGTTATTGGTCTGTTCAGCCTTCCAATTTCTTCCTGATTCAATTTTGGTAGGTTGTATTTTTTTCCTAGGAATTTATCCATCTCTCTAGGTTATCCAATTTGTTTGCATATAATTGTTCATCAGAGTCCCTATGATCCTTTTTATTTCTGAGGCATCTGTTGTAATGTCTTCACCTTCATTTTTATTTTATTTATTTGAGGTTTTTCTTTTTCTCTCAGTTAGACTAGCTAAGGGCCTGTCAATTTTGTTTATTTTTTCCAAAAAAAAACAACTCTTATTTTTATTGATTTTTTCTATAGTCTTTTTGTTGTCTTTTTATTTCTGTTCTGATCTTTGTTATTTCCCTCCTCCTGCTAACTTAGGGTTTAGTTTATTCTTCTTTTTCAAGTTCCTTGAGGTGTAATGTTAAACTATTTATTTGGGATTTTTCTTCTTTTTTAATAGGTATTTTTTGGTATAAACTTCTCTCTTAGAACTACTTTTGCTGCATCCCATAGGTTTTGGTATGTGGTGTTTCCATTGTCATTTGTCTGAGGGTATTTTTAAATTTTCCTTTTGATTTCTTCTTTGATCTGTTGTTTAGAAGCATGTTGTTTAATTTCCACATATTTGTGAATTTTCCAAGATTTCTCCTGCTATTGATTTCTAATTTCATATCATTGTGGTCTGCAACAATACTGATATGATTTCAAACATCTTAAATTTAAGACTTGTTTTATGGTCTAACATTTGGTCCATCCTTGAGAATGTTTCAGGTGCATTAGAGAAAAATGTGTATTGCGCTGCTATTGGATGGAAAATTCTGTATATATCTGCTAGGTCCATTTGGTTTAAATGCAATTCAAGTCCAATTATTTCCTTATTAATTTTCTGCCTGGTTGTCTAGTAATTGTTTAAACTGGGGTATTGATGTCCCCTACTATTATTGTATTGCAATCTATTTCTCCCTTCATGTCCACTAATATTTGTTGTATATATAATTTTTAGGTACTCCAATGTTGGGTGCATATATATCTACAATTGTATGTTCTCTTGATGCATTGGCCCCTTTATCATTAAACAATGATCTGTGTCTCTAGTCACAGTTTTTACTTGAAGTTTATTGCTACATAATTTTTAAAGGAAAAATCTGCAGAGAGAAGGAGAAAAAGAGAAAGCTAGATAATACATACACCTCAAACATACTGAAATTTTGCCATAAACTTAAAAATGTTACTTAAAATTTTAAATATATTAAAAGATGGTGTTGCCCTACTCCATAGTCTCATTTCCAGTAGCAAGCACAGATCAGAGTTTGTGTATGCTTCTAGAAATATGACTAGATTTTTTTAAAGATGCATATTTCTTGATTATTAAAGCAATACATGCTCACTGAAACGTGTTAAAGAAAATACAGCAAGTTTAAAAATTAGCAATATATGGCAAGAACACAACTCAGGGGACAGTGTTCTTCGACTCGACTCTGTCCATGCCCCAAGACCAACGTCCCCTCAGGTCCCGCTCCCAGTCCCCAGAACATGGTCCTCCCTGCAGTGGCAGCAGTAGGTAGCCAGGCGGCGCTGCGGAGCCGAGTGCGCGACCACGGTAAGAAACGAGGAGGAGCAGCAGAGCAAGGGAGCACGTGACCTCGGCCTCCGGTGTGGACGCCCGGATCACGTGACAGGGCCCGGAAGCGGCTGCCCGGGCCACCTCGGAGGATGGCGCGTGGGCAGTGCTGAAGCAAGGGGGCGAGGGTGGGCTGTGCTGAAGCCAGAGCCGGAGCCAGAGCTGGGACCGGACCCCGAGCCGTGAGTCCCTGCGCTGAGCTGCTCCGGCTGGCGGCGCTCACCGCCTTCGCCGGGACCCGCCTCGCCCTCCTCCCGGCGTAGCAGATGCTCCAGGTCAGGCACTGGACCGGCGTGGGCTGCGGGTCTGCGACTCTCGGCTCCCCCGGCTCGCAGCTGCGGTACGATGCGAGCACTCCTCCCGGAACGAGGCGAAGCGGAGCTCCCTTGTCCCTCGCAGTATCTCCCTTGACCTCGTGGGGTTGGGGTCTCTCCGTCCTATTTGACAGGTGGGGAAACTGAGGTCCCGAGATGGGGAAGATCACCCAAACGACCGGCTAGGGCTTCTTCTGCGCTTCCCAGAGAGGTCCGGCTGTTTCTGATAAGTCTCCTGCCCGCTGCGGCAGCTCTGCCGGGGACTTGCTGATAATGGGTCTTTGGGTCATACAGCACCAGAACCGCGAGGACTCTGGAAAAGTCGTCGGGTGCAACCCCCTCCTAGGACAGTTGGGGAAACCGAGGCCCAGGAAGGGGTGGCAGCTTGCCTAAGGTCACCCAATGAGTTAGTCGCAGACATGCGACTAGAATCCAAGTGTTCCTAAGCTCTGGCGGCAGCGGCTTGCTGGTCACACCACACCGCCTCCTGCAGGAAACTTGACATGTGAAAAGACACCTCTTTCTGTCCCTTTCTCTTTTAGTCCTCTCCCTTTTTGGCTGTCTGCGTTCTCCATCGCCTGGGTTGGATTGGCTCTGGGTGTGGTTCTCCGTTTGTTCGTGGTTTTTCTGCACACTCATCGTTCTGTAGGTTTGGTTTCTGATCGTCCTGCAGTTCTGTGTAAGTCATACCAAAATATGAAATACGAATCGGAATATTGTCTTGGGAGGAGAGGTGGCTGAGCTGAGGTTGTGGAGAGCCCTGGCGTGAACTTGGAGAATGTAAAGACCTTTGCTTTGTTTTTTTCTATAACTTGTCAGATTTGGTAAAGACTAGTTGTTTGCCTGGATGTTTCACATTTGTTTGAGGCTTGCTGAAATAAGATAGCAGCGTGGTACAATGAAAAGAACCAAGGTTTACGAATCAGGGGATTTTGTTCTAGCCCTGCTACTTACTTGGCAACTTTAGGTGACTTGTGTTTAGGTTCCTCGGTCTATACAGTGATGGAGTTGAATCCCTAAGGGCCCCTTCTGCTCTAATTTGGATGCTCTGCATCTAAGTCTTTTTGTTTTTTATTCAGAGAAATTTTTATCCCCCTCCCATGTACATTAAGTATCAACCTTGCAACAAGATTTAATCCAGGTATCCAGGAAGCAGTTTCCTTGTATTTATTGCTACCTAGCCATGAAATGCTCCTCCTCTTTCTTTCTATCTCTGTATTATGTCTAAGCTAAATACTAACAGACTGTCTTTAATAATCAGGCCCTCTGTTGATGCTTGTCTAGAGTCTACTTTACAGTAATAAACTTGTACATTTAAAATGTATTTTCTTTAAAGATGTTCTTGAAGTCAAGAAGTAAGGGAACAAAAGGCTCTGTCATTCGCTCAGAGTTTAAGACTCAGAGTATGTTTCGGGGTGGAGGCTGTACGTAGCAGAGACTGTTCTGAAGACAGTATTTAGTCTGTCTCCCTTTGTTGCCTGATTGTGTCACTTATAATTGCCTGCTCTAGAATCCTTATTTTCCCTTTAAGCTATGTACCTGTTCATTTGGCCTCATCCCGTGGCAGCACAAAGTGTTCAGAGCTGTCTTTGTCTTTTCCAAAGGCTGTGTAAGGAAGAGGGGTTTCATTTATTTTGTAATATTCCGGAGGCTACAGCTAGGACCAATGGATGGAAGTGCCAGAAGGGAAGTGGTGTTTGGTGAGCTTGAAAACTTTAAAAGAATGAGTGGTCTCCCTCATTGGAACACAGATCATGGAGCGCCTGTTACTGCAGGTAATTGTCACTGGGCAATTACTCTGGGGATGCTGTAGGTAAAATTATTGTGTTGGGTAGAAGGTTGGACCTAGATAAAGAATTAAGTTTTCTTCCAACTCAGAGGTTCCGTGACATTCTAGGACTGGATTTATAATCCTATGGGATGTGGAGTAGAGGAGGGAGTAGATGTCCACTTTTGTGACTGCTTTATTTTTATTTTTTTCCCTTGCCTCAGACACCCATTCTCATGTTAAGTATTTCTGCTTTTTATTCCTTTTTATCACCTCCCTCTGCCTCCCCAGCAATGTTTCTCCCATCCTCCCACCCTCTCCAAATGCTTGATATCCCTTTGGGGGTCAGATGAGTGAATGATCTTTTGTTTTTACTCTTGGGTGCTGATAACCCCTTCCGGAAGTGTGTGACGGATTAATACCACTAACAGCTAGGCCAGCTTTTCTCTTTTTTCTGTAGAGGAAACCCACATTGAGTCTGTTTACCTCAACCCAGGCTTTGGAGGAATCCTGGACTTCCCTCCATGGGCCAGGCCTTGCTGGGTTGAACACACAAAGGTAGCCTCTGTCTAATGGGCGTGGGGTTGATGGATGGGCCATTGTAAATAGGTCAAAGTAGGAACCTCATGATGCTGCATTTGGTGCTGTCTCTTCTTTTAAAATATTTCTTCTCCTAAAACATTTCTCTTGAATCCCTTAACACCCAGGGCCAGTTCTCAATGACCCTCTTAGGAAAATCTCCTCTGTGCTTCCCTTTTCCAAGAAGTTAGGAAATCTGTGTATGTGAGTTACTGAGATGCTCATGGCACTTAGATTGCCATTTCCAAGATAGGGACCTGGCTCAGCTCTCCAGAGTACTAAATGGAGAAAGTACCTTGGAATTTGTGTAGTGTACTTTCTTACTTCCTGCCCTTGAACTTCTCTATAGTATAGTAATCATAATTGCTACCATTAATAAGGGTCCATTATGTGCTGGGCAACATATTTAACATTTATGTATGTTTTTCTCCTATCTTCATAATAATATTGTGATGTAGGTATTATTAACAGCATCTTTCAGATGAGGAAACTGAAGCAAAGGGAGATTAAGTAACTCAGGGTCACACTACCAGACTCCAAACTCTCGTACTTTTTGCTATGCAGACCTAACCCTGCCCCAAGCTTGAGCGCCAGTTTTATTCCCAGAAAGATGTTAGGGAGGGCAGATAATTTATATCGTGGTAGGAAGAACACTGGATTGGGACTCTGGTTTGTTGGATCTAATCCCAAATCTTCTTTGACCAGCTGGGGCCTGGACAAGTCAGCCTTTCTGCATGGATGTTGGTTTTCTCACCTCTCAGTGTGGAACCGAAGTCATGCCTAGTCCTACCTACCATGTCGTGATCTTTATGATTGTGGGTGAGAAGTGAGCATGTCTGCCTGTTCAGTAACTGCTCTGTGTAGAGCATGCTGAGGTCAACAGCTGCCCTCTGTCTGCCCTAGCACCAGACTCCTGCAGGGAGAAGTCTCAATGTATGGGGTGTACTTGTGTGGTAAGTTAGATGGACTCCTCTCGAGGCTGTTTCAAAAACAAAACATGTAGAAGTTACACAGCATCGCAGTCTGTGTCCTTGGTTGTGTCTTTAGAATTCCAGCAGCAGAGAGGAAAAAATGCATCTAGGGAATTTGCTGCTGCTCTGGGTACCAAAGTCCAACCCAATGTAATTGTTTCAGAATAATGGATGGCACTTTTAATCTGCAAACAAGTGTTACCAATGCATGAACTCTTCCGATAGGAGGTGAGGCCTGGAGTGTACCTATTATAATAAGATCATATTTTTTTGTAGTGCTTTATATAGATCTGCCTATAATCAGGATCACCTGGGGAGCTAGTTAAAAATAAAATGCCCAGGTGGAATCAGATTGGGCCCAGAAATCTGTTTGGCCTTTCTCCCTGTGTGTCTTTTTAATTTTAATATGTTTTATTTAACCTAGTATATCTAAGATATTATCATTGCAACATATAATCAATATAAAAATGATTAATTCATGAGTTATTTCACAATTTTTTGTACCAATTCATTGAAATCCAGTGTGTACACATTTCAGTTTTGCCCAACTGTATTTCAAGTACTCAGTGGCCACGTGTGGTTAGTGGTTACTGCACGGCTGGTACCATCTACTGTGTCTCAATCCTCCTTTATTTTGAACAAACTCAGTCACTAAAAAATTGAAATTGGAATCCTGAAGTTTCAGAAGTAAAAATGTGTACTAGAAATCATCTAATGCAATCCTCTCAATTCTATACCAAAATAATAAAACAACTTATATACTCCTGAATCCCATGCTGTTTTAAAATGGAAACATGAGCATTTGAATTTATAAAAAGAATTCTGGCTTTACCTTTAAAAAAAAAAATCACTACAGAATTTCCCTTAAAAATTGCCCACCTTTAGAAAATTTAACCCATGGTTTTTTAAAATAAAAGTTAAATTTGCAAACACATTTGCCATACTACATCCATTGCACAAAGTGATTCCACCTGTTCATTTTTAATGCCAAGCTAAAACAGGGCCTGTTTTGTAGGTTAAAGAGCAGTTCTTTGTCTATTGATACAACTGAAGTGTACCTATTATAATAGTTTATGTAGGGAAAAAGAAGGAACTATTTAAAGGTTATACAAACAGTTGCTATTTCAATGCAATTTTGGTTGAATATAAACTTGAATATTTTTTTTTGCCATAAAACTTTTCTTCCTTAGTGTTAGGGTGGAAAAGCCTGGAAGGTGCTCATGGCATGGGTGGGGAAAGATTTCTCACGCAGAAGTGAAGATATATCAAAGTTAAAAGTGTATTTTATCCTTTAAGACAGAGAGAATTAGAAAGAGAGAGAAAGAGGAGAAAGAGAAGAGTTGGGGGGGACAGCAGGGAGATGGTTTGGTAACCCAAAGAAAGACAAGTGGACGCCAGCAGGGAGGACAAGGGACTTGCTGCTTTTATGGGGACAGAGAGGCAAAAATAGTAAGGGCTATCAGTAGATATCAAAAGTTGTCAACTGATAACTACCTGTGGCAGCAGGTAGATAACAAAAACTGCTAGGATGTCAAAGTCCTAGAGTTAGTTTCCTGCCTGTCCTTGGAGAAGGGGTCATCGCAGGAGATGTGACTCTGTCCTTGAGATGTGGTTGAGGCTGTAGCTCATTCTTCTGCTGTTTACTCAGGAACTCTGTAAAAGCAGATTCTCAAAAACCAATTTTGAGAGAGATTTATAGTACATCTCTTTTTCATCTATTCAGCTTTCTTCAGAAGTTGTGCAGAACAGAACTCCTGCAGGGTACCTGTTAGTGAGAGAACTCGGGATTGATCTTTAACCGTCACTTGGGGAAATTGTGGGATTAGGTATTTTCCTGTTATTTTTGCAGAACTGCCTCTTTCACTTAGTAGTTCACTCTTTTGGGTCTAAATATCTTCTTTTAACAAATTTTCTTTTCTTTTTGGTTTTTTATTTTGTTTTGAGACAGAGTCTCACTCTGTTACCCAGGCTAGAGTGCCATGGCGTCAGCCTAGCTCACAGCAACCTCAAACTCCTGGGCTCAAGCAGTCCTCCTGCCTCAGCCTCCCGAGTAGCTGGGACTATAGCTGCTCACCCCCATACCCGGCTAATTTTTTTTGTTTCTGTTTATAGTTGCCCGGCTAATTTCTTCTATTTTTAGTAGAGACAGGGTCTCACTCTTGCTGAGGCTGGTCTTGAATTTCCTGACCTCAAGTGATCCTCCTGCCTCAGCCTCCCAGCGTGCTATGATTACAGGTGTGAGCCATCACACCTGGCCTGGGTCTTAATATCTTATGGAGATTTTGACTTGGTTTTGATGGACCACAACACAAAGATCTCCATATATTGTCCTCAAGGACCTGAAGAACAAGCTTATCTTTAACTTTCACATGTTACAACCCTCAATTTACAGTTAACAAGTGGTATTAAAATCTCCCATAGGGCAGGAACTGGCAATTGCAGCAATGGACTTGGATATCAGGTTCTGTCAAAGGGAGCCTCTGGGTAGGGTGGCCATGCAGGCTCGCACTCACTGGGACAGAGAGAGAGCAAGAAGAGGTGGCTTTGGTTGCCAGAAAGTACTGTTGACAGAACTGCAGGGATTGACTGTACCCATCCTATCTGATGCTTGAATCCTTCCTCAATGGCTCTGAGAAAGGGCTTCCACTTGGACTTTTCCAGGGGTGGGAACATGCTTTCTTCCAGAGTAATCTGTTCCGTTTGGATAACTGTCCTTTCAGCTTTTTTTTTTTTTCAGAATTTATATTAACATGAAACAGAGCTCTTCCCTTGGGGCAGTTTCCAGGAGAAGTAAGGAATGATGTGTCATCAAGCGCTTTCTAAGTCCCTGAAAGTCCCTTGACTCTTTTTTTTTTGAGACAGAGTCTCACTTTGTTGCCCAGGCTGGAGTGCAGTGGTGTCAGCCTAGCTCACTACAACCTCAGACTCCTGGGCTCGAGCAATCCTCCTGCCTCAGCCTCCCAAGTAGCTGGGACTACAGGTGTGCACCACCACGCCCTGCTAATTTTTCTATTTTTAGTAGAAATGGTGTCTCCCTCTTGCTCAGGCTGGTCTCTAACTCCTGACCTCAAGTCATCCCCCTGCCTCACCCTCCCAGAGTGTTAGGATTACAGGTGTGAGCCACCACGCCTGGCCTTCAGCTTCCTTTTGAATGGTTTTCTTAGTGACCTTCTGCTGTAGGTAACTTCAGTTTTTATATACATCATAAAGAGGCCTCTTTTCAGTGTTTGAAATAAATTGAGCATGTATAATAGTTGTACCAAGGAAGCAACAGAGTGGTTTATTTCTTGCTGGGGAATTTATCAGTCCCTGTATTCTTTCTCTTCACCTTCAGTAACATACAGGTGTTGACCTAAAGGAAGAAGCTGAGACACAACATATAATCTTAAAGAGTTTACTTGAGCCAAAGTGAGGAAAACACTCAAAGCACCTGGGGAAACACTTCCAGGTGGTCTCAGGAAATGCTACCTTTGTCTTTTGTTATAAGCCGTTTTTTTAAAGGCAAAAGGGGACAAGGAGTGGGCTGATACAAAGTTGTTCGAAATTCTCCTTGCTTTATAGAAATAACATTGATTAGGGATTGGCTCTACATTGTTGAACTATAGGATATGAGTTCTGGGGCATAGGCATTTTATGGCTACATAGAATCGGTTCGACTATAGTCCACATAGCAAATGGATTCAAGAGGTAATTGTTTAGCTCAAGGAAGGAGCGAGACATGACTGCTGTCACATTTAATGCCTCTCTGGGCTTGAATTCCTCGGATAAACGGTTTCTTTCTCACAAGATTCACTTGGAAGTTTCTATTCCTTAGATGCTTTGGTGTGTTGGAAGAGACTAGAAATTAGCTGTTGCTTGCATAAGCAATTATGTTTATTGATCCCTAGAATATTAGCACTAGAGGGGAGCTGAGACATATTTTAGTCCCCACCTTCCTCCCCTTTTTTTCACATTTGGAAACTAAGATCCTAGACAAATAAAGAAAATTGTTCAAATTTACTAAGCAAACTGGTGATAGAGGCAGGCTGAGAACCTAGGCCTCATGACATATATAGAAATTAACTTATTAGCTTTTGCCTGCATAGCAAGAGGTTTTTCAACTGCTCCTGTTAAGATACTACATACATTTTTATTTTTCCTGTCCTTTCATGAGTTTAACTGCCCCAGAGCTCGAAGACGTCCTTGATTTCCTCCAACATGGGAGTAAAGAAAACCCTCGTTGTTTTTTAGCTGAGTGGCTCTGGCAGTGAAGCTAGGCAGGACCCACTTTGGGATTTCCAGGCCCTTTCCTGGCTTTATGCCAAGAACTTTTCCTGTGAGATTGCTTAGGGTCCTTTCTGCGTTACAGTTGGTGGGAGAAAATGAGATCTCCCATGGATCACTCTGGTGCCAGGGTTGGGCCAGTTTCCAAAAGAGTCCCCGGGACGGGGCCTCTGGGGAGCCCTCAGCAGAGCGCTGTCCTCTGTTGGCTCGTGTTGGGTGCTGGGGCAAGATGGAGTGTCACGATGGAAGTTGGAGGTCCCGTCTCCTCACAAGACAGCACGTCAGACTCGGGGGCATCCAGCCACATACTGGAGGACAGACTCATGGGCAAGCAGCTGCACCCGTCTGCCAAGGCTCTGAAGGGTTTTTATTTGTAATTTTTAATGTTAATGTACCTTCTTTTCTCACTTGATTGCAGATGCTTGGAAAGTAGGCAGTTGACTCTCTTTCATTGTACTGTGATACTCCCTCTTAGCAGCTGGCACTGTATTTGGCAGATGTTTCCAGATTCAGACAGGGCGTCAGGAGATAGATATGCTTCCTGCTTTGCTACTACCTAGCTACAAGCAGGGCAGGTCACTTCATCTTTTGGGGTCGATTCTTCATCCATAAAATGAGGGGGTTGGAGTGACCTGTGAAGGCTCTTCTAGCAGTGATCTCTAGGTTCTGGGGGACTACGCAACTCCAAATATGTCCTTACTGTGTACCAGAAAGACACCCTTGTTCTTCTCCTTTGACTAGTAGTGTTACTGAGAAAGTCCACCCAGGGACACCACCCTCTTCGTCCTTCCAGCACACAGCAGAAAGGTTTTCTTCTCTCACTGTCTTTTAAAAATGAGCAAACCCATAACAAATAGGAAGGAAAAAGGATTGTGGAGGGGAGATGTTGAGACGGGGGCCAGGGGTGAGCACCCATCATGCTCCTGGTCTTCCTCTGAGCTGCTTTCAGCTACTGTTTTTCAGTATCTAGGTTGGTGGCAAGAAAAGAGTCACAGGGTCAGGAGATGAGAGTTACTGATGGCCTCTAAAGAGTATAGGGTAGGCCTGAGGTCATGGCAGAGAGGAGAACATCATTTGTGGCTCTGGGACCTGGGGGAGTTTGAGCAGAACTGGGTGATCGAGAGGAGATTTCTTGAATGCCACAGGGTACTCTAGTGAAGGCAGAGGAAACAGAGGATACGGGAGAAATATCCAGATTCCCACCCCCTGGGAGCTTGTTCTTGGGCAAGGTGGGTGTATATACACTTTAACTATTGCACAAGCTTCAAGAAATAAGCTCAGGGAAAGGAGTAAGTAATCGTGACCTAAGGAATGGGGAATGCTTCCTGGAAGGACTTCTCTGCACTTTCCCTCACCCCTCCCAAGCAGTGCCTCACCTGTTTTGTCCAGGTGTCCTCTGTCAAATTTAGATATTTATGAGTGCGGCGCCAATTGGGAAAGTTGGGAGGCAGAAGCCGAGTGAACCCAGCCCACCCCCGTGCACTTTGCACTTTTCCATTTCCCTTGGTACCAGGCACCCTCGTACTAAACCTACAGTGTAGCTGTCACGGTGAGCAACTGTGACAATGACTGCTCGTGCCCCAGACTCCACCCCAGACATGGAGCTGCAGGCCCCAGCTGCAGGAGGTTTTAATGCTGGCCCTCCCCCTGCAGCTGCCATGTCCACGCAGAGACTTCGGAACGAAGACTACCATGACTACAGCTCCACGGACGTGAGCCCCGAGGAGAGCCCCTCCGAAGGCCTCAGCAACCCCTCCTCCCCGGGCTCCTACCAGCGCTTTGGAGAAAGCAACAGCACAACGTAAGTATCACTTATCTTCCGCCCTCCTGGGTGGGCTTCATGTTCCTGAGTCTCCCTTAGGCTTATTTTTTTCTCCTCTCCTCCATTTCATCGTCCCCCCACTTTACAGGTGAACGTAAGCAATAAGGAGATTAGGCGAGCGATTCCCCTGAGATTTGCCCTCCTGGGCTGCCACCCTCTAGTCTGTTCTTATTCTTTGTTCCTTTCAGCTGTCTTGGTCCCACAAAGCTGGGGCTCAGTAAGCACTTGGACTTAAGAAAAGCTTCGAGCAAAGACATTCTCTTAATTCTCTTAATTTAGAACTGTGTGGCATCTGTACTAGAACCTCGAATAATCTCTAAGCCCAATTGGAAGCCTCCTTTGCAAAGTCTCTTCCATACTTCTGCTCCACGTTGCCAGTTCATTTGGCCGAAGAAGTGGGAAGAGGGAAGAATAACTTCTGCACTTAAAAATTTCGGGGGTTGATAGAGAAGAGAAGATCCACTTTGCATTCTCCAAGGAGGGTTTAAGTCTTGTCCCTGGAAACTAAAACCCAAGACTCATCTGGACCGAGTTTGGGCCTCAGTTTCCCCAAATGTAAAGAAACACTGAGGACCCCACTATGAAGCTATGTTGACTCTGTGGTACTCACCACTTGAATTAGAACATTCAGAGGAGGATTTTCTTCCACTCCACTGAGTATCCCAGCTACTCTCCAACCTCAGCAGACCTCTGACATTTCTCTCGTCCTAGCTTTTGCAGCCCTCAAGCTTAGCTGTAACCCTTTCTGTGCTCCCTTGTGGGTGGAGTGTGGCTTACTGAGGGCACCTTCATGTCCTAGTCTTATGCCATCCCCTGTCACCGCCCAAGGGGACCATGGAAGCTTCTCTTGAAGCCCGTCTACCTGCACTCTCCTGGCGCAAGGCACTTTCTCTTGTGAACTGGGATGGAACTAGAGGATATGGTGTCCGCATTCCCGGCCCCTCACCACCACTAGCTGATTTCTGCTCACAAAGAGCCTGTCTCGTAGCTCATTTCTTAAATGGGACGCTTGTGTAGATTCCCTGTTTGCTTGCAGTTGTAGCTGATGGGAAAGATTGCTTAGACCACACCTGGCAGCAGTGTGCTCACCCTTCCCCTCTTTCCTCTAACCTCATCCAGCCATTGGCTGCCCCAGGCAGAAGGAGCTCCACACACAGGCAGTGGCACATGACAGCTTCCCTTTAGAGGTCACGCTCGTTATTGTGAAATGCTTCTTCCAAGCTTCTCTCTCTATAGTTTCCCTTCTAGTTTTTGGTGCTGCTTGTTCTCAGGCCAGATTGTGTCTGGATTTTCATTTTCATAGAAACTTTTTTTTTTTTTTTT
>VBSM01003214.1:2458226-2478756 GCA_008086735.1 Cheirogaleus medius
TTTTTTTTTTTCATAGAATACATTTTTACTAGAAAGAACAACTAACAAACTATAGGTTATTCAGACCCAGGTAATTGGTAGACATTTTCTCGAAAATGAATGAAATAAGGCTGTTATCTCAAGAAAAGCAATCAAAAATATGTAATTGTTACCCACAATAAAATTTGGGATTTCAAGAAAAATTGGAAAAAAACTTATATCCAGCCCTGTGAGTTTGACAGCTTCCCTCTACTTAAAGACCTTTCTGGTGAGATCAGTGGTGATACTAATGAATGTGATTTTTTGATATTGTATAATGAAAGATGTTAGCATTTGGAAGACCTACGTAATTCAGGGAACCGACATCTTCCAGAGAACCAAAGGATGATGTCAGGAAATTGTGCGTGGGTAAAAGACCTATCAAAAGAGCAAAACCATCAATGGATTTTCACATAATAGAGTAGGAAAAGTTCAGCTTCCACACTGTACTAACTTCTAAGAAATTATTGTGTGTTGCATTTTGGAGTAGTGTCAAAGAAAAATTACCATAATTGTCTGAAGAGGCTATTAAAATACTCCTTCCTTTTCTAATTCCTTGTCTATGAGAGAATACATTTTTTTCATATACTTCAACCGAAACAGTATATCACAGTAGACTGAACTTAAAAGCAGGTAATCCAGCTGTCTCCTGTTATGTGGGACATTAAAGAGAATTGGGGGTTTGTGGGGGAGGGAAGTAAGACAGAACCATTCTTCTCATATTTTCTTTTTTGGAAAATGGAGTTCTTTTTCATTTAAAAAATTTTGTTATTTATATTAACATAAAATGAACTTATTTTTAATTAAATATCTTTAAAATTTCTCAGTTTTAGTTTTTTAATATAGTATACATCAGCAGGCACAATCCCCATAAGCATCATCTCTGGTCTCAGGACTCCTTTATTCTCTGATAAATTCTTCAGGACCCTTATCAGAGAATTTATCAGAGAATAAATTTCTGGTCCTGAGACCAGAAAGTCTAAAAGCTACTGATGGAGCATAAGTGGAACTCAAGAGATCTGGGCTCTCCTTTCCTTTTCCAGAAAGGCAGATCACTCTTGCAGTTAAGACTGAGCAGTCCATGAAGTTGATTCTGTGATACTCACATAGTATTGGGCAATCCCAGCTTGGGGCCATCTATTAAAGAGTAATTGTGGCAAACTGCCTAGAATCCTGGTGTTTGAGCTGAAGGCACCGTGGAGAAGACTTCTATAAAGACCTCTGTCTTTACCGAGCAGACAATGGGCCAGAGAAGGGAGGGAGGGATTTGTCATCTGGAGATGAGGGCAGAGCTTGGGCCAGAGGGACCTATCTCCCAGGAGGAGGTCTCTGGGACGCAGTGGGCTTGGTATGATGCTTACCTTTGCCCTTAAGTGGATTACACATTTGCTAAGATAGAAATTTAATAGGCCCATTATCCTGCTACTGATAATGGACTCTTGCAGTCCTCAGGATGGGCAGGAGAGCACTTAACCTCTTCTCACTTAGAGTGGAAGTAGTTCCCTTGATCTTTCCCGAAAAGGTTGGGGACAGCAGGAAGACCAAGAAGACTTTCTGAATGATTTGGGGCAAAGTAATGCTGTATTTGACCTGTTTCCTATCTGTCTGGAGGTAACAGAGGATGGAAAATGCTGAAGACAAGCCCACTCCTCTACTGTCAGTCCTTTGATGAGTTTCCAATCCCAGTAGAAAAAAGGGAAATTCCCTGCACACTGCACCTTCACCTTCAAGTGACTCAAGTGACTCAAGTAGCCACTAAACCCAAGTACTACTCCTTCTAGTCCGTGCCCCACGTGTCTCTCTGGGATCTTGCTCCCCTTTGCCAGAGGCATCTTCTCCCCCAGCGGGACGTGTGCAGGCTCAGCCCAGGTCTCTCTTCTGTACACAGCCTCACCTGCCTCCCTTCTCCCTGCGCTCTGTTCCTGGGCTTTTCTTAAAGACAGGGATCTTTCTGTCTTTGGTGGTTATTAATGCGTCCCCATGTTTTCCTTGAGACATTATTAATTTCTAGAGACCGAGATTTGCACCTTATTCACACTTACTTTCGCCACTGCAGTTAACACAATATGCCACAGAGAGTGCGGGCTTATAACATGGTGGATAGGAGTGATTCTGGGCTCAGACTGCCTGGATTTGAAACCTGGCTCGGATCTTTACTAGGTGCATGACTGTGAGCAAATTCTTTCATCATCCATAAAATAAAATCTTACAGGGTTGTTTTAGAAATCAAATAAGGTAATGCATGTAAGCACTTAGCATAGTGCTAAGTGCTCAGTGAGAGTTAGCTCTCATGATGGTTAACGTTCCATTTATGTTCTTTCTACTCCAGATGGTTCCAGACCTTGATCCACCTGTTAAAAGGCAACATTGGCACAGGACTCCTGGGCCTGCCTCTGGCAGTGAAAAATGCAGGCATCTTGGTAAGGGTCTGCATCGCTGGAGGGAAGTATTGTGACAAATTTTGGGAGATAGTTCTTTTTTTTTTTTTAATTTACTCTGTTTAAAACATTTCTTTTAATTCAGCCAAGAGAAACCAAAATTCAGGCATTCATTTATCTAAAGATATATCTATTGAGAGTCTTCTGTGTGCCAGGCATTGCTCTAGGCTCTTAGAATAGAACATGTCCATGAATTAAGCAAAGATTCCCACCCTTGTGGAGCTCACTTAGTGGCAGAGATGATGTACTTAAAATGGCTCAAGCAGTTTCTGTCCATAATAGGAACTAATGAGTTAGTAACAAATGTCTGTTCATTTTCTACACAGCCCTTTCCACGTGCCAGCCCTAAACGGCCAATTCTGAGAATCTTATGTCTTCTTTTTATGATTCACCTCCTATAGACTGCCTGTCCAAAGCCATTCTGGTTTCTTTTCAAGGTAGCACAGAAATGTGGCTTGTCCTCAGCTAAGCGCAGTCTGTCTTGATCTGGCATGTCTCCAGAGATAACTTCCCCCTTCCCCCCACATCCCTTTGCCCATCTCTTCTTCCCACAGAGTCACGGGAGCCTCCCGGTCTGCTCATTGGCCAGTCTCAGAACAGACTGATCTTGTGTTGTTCTTCTCCACGAGATTAAATCTCTCAAAGTTCAGATAGCGCACATCTCACAGAGCCTATCTCTGCGATCACATTTCTCTCTCGGAGAAGTTTTGTCAGTGGAAAGTGCTAAGGCAGCATTCTAATCGTTTGCAAATCATGTTGTGATTGGGCTCACCCCTAATTCCGTCTGTTTGTCTCTCCTCCTTTTGCCTGCAATGCCTGTCCCCAGATGGGCCCCCTCAGCCTGCTGGTGATTGGCATCGTGGCCGTGCACTGCATGGGCATCCTGGTGAAATGTGCCCACCACTTCTGCCACAGGTGAGAGCCCTCTGAGCCACCTCTCGAGTGGCAGACTGTCCTTTGGGGTTTTGTTACCAACCTTGAAAAGCGAGCACTTAGGCGACCACTCTCTGTTCCTGATACTAGCTGGAGGTGGCTGCTCACTGCTGCAGCGTTCCCTTCCCTGGGCGATTACTGTGATCTTTCTCGGCTCATCGTCATCTGTTAAATTTTCTTATGTCCAGTGGATAGACGCCACATTCTAATCACCAGATGGTTGTTCATTACAATGACAGTAACCATCCCATCAACTTAACACTTCTGATCCTTGAAAGCATCAGATACAGGACTCAGAGTGGTACCTCCAGGGTGACAGATGGGGAATTGGCCCAGGTCTCAGTGGCTGAGTTTGTTCTGTCATTGTCATGGTCTAACCCACATGCTCTGATCTTCCTCTCTTGCTCCCTTTCCCCCAGACTGAACAAATCCTTTGTGGACTATGGGGACACTGTGATGTATGGACTAGAATCCAGCCCCTGCTCCTGTCTCCGGAACCACGCACACTGGGGAAGGTAACTCTTTTCCTCCTTCCTTCCAACCATGGCCTCCCAGTGTGGAGATATAATGTGGGAGACTGTGTAAGGAATGGAAAGAGTGTTGTTTGGGTCAGTGGACTTGGGTGCTACCTCAGTTCTGCTGGTGGTGATCTGGGTGACCCCTCCCTTCCCTGGTTCTCAGTTTCCTCATCAGGAAAACATGGGCCTGGCCTGAAAGGTCTCGAAGGTCCATTCTGGCTTTGGCAGTCTTTGATCAATGATTGTATTTGATTCACTGTTTGTTCAACAAATATACTTAAGCACTCTCTTATAAGTGGAACAAAACAGTTCTATTTAATAGCCAGGGAGGGGAGATTCTCTGCAGTAAACTATGTGGTCCTCGCCGTCCAGGGGCTTGCAGTCTGTGTAAGGAGAAAGATGTGTGGGAAGAGAATCAGAGAACAAGATGAGATCAGACACCAATAGGAAGAAAGTGTCATGAGCTAGGAACACATCCTCGGTGCTCAGAGTGGGAGGAACTTTAAAGATTCTCTCGTCTGGCTGTGCCAGGTGAGAAGTGCACAGGGGAGACAGGAGAAGGAAAGGCTTCAAGGAGGAGGAGGAGGTGAGGTGAGCTAGAACAGGGTAGGAGTGTCTGGAAATTTCTCTGTATGGTAATTTTTCAGATGCCTGGAGGGGAATAGTCTGCTTTTTACCCCTTATATTTAGATGTAGGAAATTGATACCATCATGGGCTGAAATCCTTTTTTTTTAAAACATTAAGCCACATGAAGACTATGTTCTCTAGAAAAGTTCCTTTTTGTGATGGTAGAGGAAACTGTCACATGCATTCATAGCTTCATCCTGTGATACAGATTATATAAGGCTTTTGGCAAAATTATTTTCTGGGACTGAGAGAAGCCAGATTTCCAAGTAAACACCATAAGTTGGTTGGTTGTTAATTCTGTTTTCCTTTCTTCTTTTTTCTCTCTCTTTTTTTTTTCCTTTCTCTCATGCTTGCTTCCTTCCTCCTTTCCTCTCTTCCCTTCCTTCTTTTAGTAAAATGTGTGCTTTTTAAATGTGTGCTCATAGTAAAAGCATTTTTTTGATCAAGACATAAAGTGAAAAGTAAAAGTAAATATTGGTCACAGTTGCGTGGGTATCCTTTTGGAATTTTCTGTATGTATGTAAACATACATATGTTTTTAAAATTTTATGTGTGTTACCGGGAAATAGTAACATACATAGCATCTCCTTGAAATGTCTGAGACATTTTTCTCTGTCAGCACATATGCATTTAACACATTCTTTTTAACTGCTGTGTAATGTCCCATTTAAGAATGGAAATAATCACTTTCCTTTTGATGACCCTTTAGGTTGTTACCAGCTGTTGCTGTTCAACCAGCACTCTGTTTTGGCACATCTGTTTCTATGTACTTATGCGAGACTAGGTTGGTTCTTGGATCCAGGCTCTAGAGAGACGGTGAAGGGCTCCACTTCCTGATCTCTTATGTTGGTCGAGTAGCTCTAGGAAAAAGGTGTGGGGTGGGATAGGTGGGCGGGTGGGCAGGGAGGATGCCAAGGGGCTGGGCTGGTAGGGTGTCTGTGCGCCAGGAAGGGGACCTCAGAAACCACACAGAGAGCACCTCCTTCACTTTTCTCCCAAAGCCCCAGACCAGTGGCACCTAGCATAGCTCCTCCTTTTACCAGGGCATGCTCATCTTTGTCACCTGCTGGGAATGGTCTGTGATGGCTTGGGAGAAAGCACTGTTTAAAACACTGATCCCTCTGGGAGTGTCCTGCATTTTATATTGTAAAGATCTTTGTATTCTTTCCTTCCCCATCTCCAGGCACATCGTGGATTTCTTCCTGATTGTCACTCAGCTGGGATTCTGCTGTGTCTATTTTGTGTTTCTGGCTGACAACTTCAAACAGGTAGGGTCCTGATTGAAAAAAAAAAAAAAAAGAGAGTGGGAAGAGATCCTCCCAGCGGGAGATCACTGGCCTTTGTCGGCTGGGAGGCTTTACCTTTTACTTCCCTCCCCTCATTCTAGGTGATAGAAGCAGCTAACGGGACCACCAACAACTGCCACAGCAACGAGACGGTGATCGCGACCCCCACCATGGACTCGCGACTCTACATGCTCTCCTTCCTGCCCTTCCTGGTGCTGCTGGTCTTCGTCAGGAACCTCCGAGCCCTGTCTGTCTTCTCCCTGTTGGCCAACATCAGCATGCTGGTCAGCCTGGTCATGATCTTCCAGTTCATTGTGCAGGTACCAGCCTGGGCCCTCCCCCATCCTCCTGTTAAATAGCAAGGAAACAAACCAAACAAGCCAGTGTAACATAGTTATATGTTACTTATGGCTGCGGTCCCCAGCCCCCGAGCCACAGGCTGGTACCGGTCCAAGGCCTGTTAGGAACCAGCCGCATAGCAGGAGGTGAGTGGTGGGCGGGCGAAGCTTCATCGGTATCTACAGTTGCTCCCCATCGCTCGCATCATCGCTTGAGTGCCCCCTGCCCCCCCCCACCGCCTCCATCTGTGGAAAAATTGTCTTCCATGAAATCGGTCCCTTATACCAAAAAGGTGGGGGACCACTGACTTATGGCATATTTAGGTTAGAGGTTTTTAACTTCCCCACTGTTGACATTTTGGGCCAGATAGTTATCTGTGAGGACTGTCCTGTGCAACGTAGGATGTTTAGCAGCGTCCCTGGTCTCTGCATATTAGGTGCTAGCTGCAACCGCCCCCCCAACTTGTGACAATCAGAAATGTCTCCAGACGTTGCCAGATGTCCCTGAGAATCACCCCCATTAAGATCACTGGTTTAGCCTTTTCCCAATTAGATAGTTAACACGTGATCATTGTACACAATTGGAAAGTGGGGAAAAATATTAAGATGAAAATAGAAATCTTTTTTTTTCTAATTTGTATTTAGATAAAGTAATTCCTTACCAACTCCAGTTTTATTTTTTATTTGTCAAAATCATAAATTCATTTATTATACCCCACCTCACTTAGCCTTTGTGGGCAGATCTGTGAGGTATCACGAGAGAAAACATCTGTATGGAGATGAGTGGAAGAGTAGACTGAGAAAAATGTGCCCTTAAACACGTGGCTGTTTGTGAAAAAGACAATGTATTTCGCCAAGCCTTGAAAAGAGGAAAAATGTAAAAGTAGGCAAATGCAAGTATAACTTAAAAAAAGCTGTTTAAATTTAATTCCCCAAATAATTCGTCAATACATATTCATTAAAGTGCAGACACTACAAATGCCTCTTGAAAGGTAGATATTTTGTTTTTATTTTTTTAAAGATAATTTAGAAAAATTATATGTAGCATTCATCTACCTTGTTTTTTTTTCCCCTGGAAAGTACCTTGTAGAGCTTTCCCGGTTAATATACCCGGTTCTGCTTCATTCTTTTCAGTTGGTACATAACATCACAGACAATAGCTGTCCCCCATCAGTCTACTATCAGATCATTCATAATATTTAGTATTAAATGTTAAGACAGTGAATGTCCTTGTGCATTTCTTTTTGTGGACATGTATTAATATAAATACTTCTCTAAGATATTTATCTAGAGGAGTAATTGCTGAAGAGCATGCACTTTTGAATATTATATATTGCCAAGTTTCTTTTTCCAAAAACTATGTACTCATTTCATAGAGACTCCCTTCTGCGGCATGTAAGTATCTGTTTTTCCACCCTTGCCAACACTGGATAAATCAATCTTTTTAATTTGGTCAGTCTGACAGGTGCATGTTACTCCATTTGCACACAGTTTGCTTAATAGTGACCCAGTCACCCACGGCTGTGGTTTCCAGGAGAACAGTGAGTCATAAAAACCAGGGCCTGCCTGTGCTAAGGAAATGACATTATGAATTGAGATTAATGTTGCCCTCAGCGATCATTTGCTGTGTTTTCCTTGTTATGGTAAGTCAGATGAGTGGCAGATATTGACTCTTCTGCAGAATTATTGTTTCAAACATAAAACAAACAGCTCTCCAGATTTCAATTTTTTTAAACTTTTATTTTTTTACTCACCACTATACTAACAAGGACATGTCCCATTTTTTACGGGACTGGAAGGAGGGCCTATGAATGCACAATTGACCATTTCCATTATCAGACAAGGAAGGGTAAATAAACCATGATTTCACATTGTAATCAGAGCTCTCCAGAGTGCCTAGGATATACCCTGATGGACGTTAAAGATGGAGTCAGTGAGGCTACCTCCTGTACACAGGCACACGTGCCACATTTAAACTGTGGCAGGCAGTTAGCCTGCAGTGGTTGCCACGATCAGAGGGCTGGGATGAGAATTCGGGTTGCTGTAGCACCTCTGTCCCAGCTGACTGGCAGTGTCCCTCCAGAGCGCCGTCTGTGCATAGAGGCAGCCCTGCTGCTTTCTTGCGAGCAGGTCCAAGCCTGCCTCTGGGCTCAGCACGTGCAGTGATGAAGTGGTGCTGTCTGCCCGGGTGCAGTGCAGGGGAGGAGGTTGGCTCTGTGTTGGTGTGGTCACTGCCCAGTGTTGTGACACCTTCGTTTTTGTGTGGCCTACAGCTAAAGATGCTCACTCTGGGTCATTTTGGTTGCTGCTGTTTGTTCCCACTGTTCTGTATTGGCATTTTGCCCTGCTTCCCGTGAGCATTCCCCTGCCGTCTGATGTTTCTGAATGTTTTCCCTAATTCTGAGGATGTACGGGTTTAATATTAATATATAATCTTGTCCCTCATGCACATGCCATTGTAGGAAGCAGGCCAGGGTCTTCCACCTGATGGTTTCCCTGTGTCTTCAGCATGTGGAGTGACAGCGAGTGGCACAGTTCTGGGCAGAGTGCCTTACCCAGAGGGACCTCCCAATCGATGTTCCATCACTGCGTATCCTTAATTCTGAGATGCGCTTCTTCACAGTTATAAATGGTTCCAAAATTGGAGTACATCTCACAATCCATATGTACATTTAACAGCATTTTCTGGAAAAGCTGTTATTATTATAATTGACATAAGTCCTCACTTAACGTCATCGATAGGTTCCTGGAAATGCCATATAATGAAATCATTTTTCCCCCTCATCCATGTTATAATGAAATGAGGTTGAAGAAAATGACTGTGTGTTTTTTCAATTGAAGTCGCAGTTTCCAAGAACCTATCGACAATGTGAAGTGAGAACTGGGGAGCTGTATTGATAATGAACTGATTTTAATTCATATGTTTCCTTGTAAATTAAACTTTTCCCACTTGGTTGGGTTGTAAGTAAGTAGCAATCAGTAAGCATATAGAATTAAATATTTCTTAAGCTAGTCTCATTCCCCCAGTGTTTCCAGACATGTATTGTGAAATTCTCTACCCGATACCTCAACCTGATGTGACGTATGAACCTGGGCAGGAGTTATCCACTAACTAGGAGATAGCACCTATTTCCAAGAACTTATGTTACATTTGTGACTCAGGAATAATTACAGAACAATCTTCTCTAATGTCTCATTGTAGAGCAAATATACCTATTAGTTTGTCTTCATTCCAGGTATTGAAATGCTTCTTTTAAAGAAGTCTAGCATTTCTCAGCAGGGGTCCAAAGAAAAGTATTTATTTTTATTTTTTATTCTTCAAAAGACTGGAGTGTAGTTGTTTTGAAATCTTTCAAAGAGAAGCCTGTTATAGAGATTAGTAATAAATTTCTTTTTGTTCACCTGATACTATTCCATCACACTGTTAGAAGATACTTTGTATTTATCTTAATACCTAAATATTATAGTTAAATCAATTTTAAAACATTGTAAAAGACCATTTTAAAACCGATTTTTGTTTTAATCTAAGCAGTGTATGTAAATGGTTTTAAACGCGAGATTTGAAAAGGACAGTAGCCTTCGACCCACCCACTTACCCGACTCCTCTCACTCAGTCTGTTACTGGTTGTTGAGTGGAGGATTTTGTGATCGTACCCCCTTGCTTGTACAGCCCTACATTGTACCTGCAGTTAACAATTGCCTTGTGGGGTTTTCTGCCTGTTTATTAAAATATTCTTTTTGCTATTTTTTTCCAAATGTTCCAACACTCCTATTGTGTGCCTCTCAGTACTGTTTTCCAAGTATTCAAATTGATTACTAAGAATTTTTAAAAGAAGAAAATAAAAGAGAATAAAGGAAAAGAACCAATCTAAAACTTCACCACCAGCTGGGCAAAGTGGCTCATGCCTGTAATCCTAGCACTCTGGGAGGCCAAGGTGGGAGGATTGTTTGAGCTCAGGAGTTCGAGACCAGCCTGAGCAAGAGTGAGACCCGTCTCTACTAAAAATAATAAAAATTAGCCAAGTGTGGTGGTGCACACCTGTAGTCCCAGCTACTCGGGAGACTGAGGCAGGAGGATGACTTGAGCCCAGGAGTTGCTGTGAGCTAGGCTGATGCCACACACTCTAGTCCAGGCGACAGAGTGAAAGACTCTGTCTCAAAAAAAAAATAATAATAAAAAGATAAAAATTCACCACGTTCCCTTCCAGTTTTATCTGTGGTTGTTATATAGTTGCATCATAGTGAATATATAAATCAAAAAATTTTTTTCTCACTATTATTTCATAGGCAGTTTTTCATGTTCTACTTAGTTATTGTAATTTTTACTTTTTAATAGTGCATACTATTCTGTAATGCTGCGGTGTGGTTAATGACTTAACTGATCACTTGTTTGGGAGCATTTAGGTTGTTTCCAGTTACTTTGTTATGCTTTCCTCAACGTTTTTCATCTTTTGATTTTTTTCTACTTGGATTAAATTTCTGGGGATGGGATTACCTAGTGAGAGAACATGACTCTTTTTATGCAAGCTCCAACATTTGAGTTTTTTAATAGAACATTGGGCTAGAGTCTTTCCCTAAGACAAGTAGGGTTTTCTCAGCCCAAAGAGAAAAAAATATGAAGGCTAAATGTCCCCAAATCATCTGTCAGATATCAGACTTTTGTCCCTTTAGAGAATCTTGGATTTGTTAAAAGGCATGACCTTTCTGACTGGGGTTCAAATGTTGAATCTCTGTATAGCCTTTTGCTTTGTTTTTTTTCTCTTTCAGGGGATCCCAGACCCCAGCCACCTCCCCTTGGTGGCGCCCTGGAAGACCTACCCTCTCTTCTTTGGCACGGCCATTTTTGCATTTGAAGGCATCGGGATGGTAAGAGTTGCACTGTGGTTTGGGCCAGTGTTCTCTGGTGCCCTCGGTGTCCTCAAGGTCAGCTTTAAGGAATGCTAAGGAAACACTGTTAGAAATTATTTTCTGAGACTTACCGGCCAGTTAATGTATAGCGTTTCAGGGATTCCATTGAAGTTTTCCAGTTTCACCTTTTGAAGATAAAGTATATGTAATTTTTAATGTTCACATTCAAGACCCCTCCACTGCACACTCTTCTCCTGTGTGTGCAGTAAGCAACGGTACTTGGCAATCAGGAGCACAGGGTCTGGAGTCGGACTGATGTGGGGGTAAGTCCTGGCTCTGCTAAAGAGTCGCTGTGTGACCTTGTGCAAGGACACCTCTCTGAGCCTTTATTGTTTGCTCCTAAAAAGTGAGCTTAATGATTAGCAGTTAGGATCAAATGAGGTATGTGCAAACTGCTTTGCACAGTCCCTGACGTGTGGTAAATCTTTAATAAATTTTTACTTTTATTAATAATGTTATTGATTTTTATTAAGTCAATAAACATATGAGTAATTTCTCTGCCCTAGAACATTGGTGTGGTGTCATGCCTGGCTCAGCTTCCCACATCATTGCTGTGATTTCACCAAATTTTTTTCCTGAAGAGGAATATTCTACTCAATTGTACCTAATTTGATTTTTATTTATTTATTGATTGATTGATATATAATAAAGGTACAGAATTCTTCTCTGAAGAAAGTTAGTAGCTCTCCTGGCCAAGGGTATGACAATGGGAAAACCCTTCTCCTTTCATGGCATTTCTTTGTCTCCCCATTGATCTCTCTAGCACCTTATTTTACTTTTAAGAAAACCTAGAAGCTGGACAGATTTTTTTGTCAAAATCCTGAGGAATCACCCAGGTGGTGTTGATGGAACATGTCAAGGCTCTGACATCTTGGGTGAGGCTTCAGGAGTGACTGCGTGTGAATCACTGCCTGTCCTAAGGTTGTAAACCTTTCCCTGTGCTCTTTCTCGGGGCTGCCCAGGAAGGCCATCTCACCTTAAGCACAAAGGGTTTCCTGCTGCTGGGGCGGAGGCCTGAGTGGGCCCAGGTTTCAGCAGTGAGAAACAGGTGCCAAGAACTCAGGACTTGGAAGAAGAGGAGGAGAAGGTGTGAAAGGATGCCCAGAGGCCCTGGGGTCTTAAGGGACATTGTACTTAGTTTCTATCAGTGTCCTCTAATGGCACAGGACAGAAATTGTTCTTTGTTTTGTTTCATTAGCCAAGGCTCGGATACAGAGTCATTCTGTAAACATCGTTACCTGTTACTTCAAGATTTCTTTATATTTTCTATCTTTGCAATAGAGGGAGAACTCTGCAGTTTTGACTTTTAGTTCCGGATTGAAGGGTTGTCCAGCATGTCAGAGTAAAGCACCAGGCTGCATACTGCATGTTCATGGTGTTCATAGTGTGTTCATGGGTTTATGCCACTGTCCCAGGCCTGAGATAGGACATGGGGGAGATGGGCGCCTGCCCTCTGGCTCTTTGTACTCTTGATAGGAAGGAAACCGATGGGTAAGTTTAGAAGCTGTTTCCAGTGGGCGTGGATTAACTGCAGCTTGAGACCCTGGAGCTGGTGGTGGGGACACCGAGGGCCAGAGGGGGCTGCAGAGCTGTGGCGCGGCTCGGAGTGCCGGGCCTGCAGCAGAGTGGCGGTGCCGGGTATGTACAGCACAGATCAGTTGTGCCTTGTGACCACAGGTGCTGCAGGAAAATGAGTGTAACGACAAGACCAAAGAGAGTTCGTGGGGCAGCCAGACTTTGCCCTGTGTTGGTATTTGTCATTAGCCATGCCAGATCCAGTGCAGGTGATAGCAAGTTGTGAGGACTGTCACAGTCACACCTGCTGTTTTCCCCAGCCCTGTGACTTTAACTGCATAAAGGGTCTTTTCTTTGCTTTTGCCAAACTTAAAGAATGTCTCCTGCAGTGATGAAGGAGGCAGCAAAGGTCAGTGGTTTGAAACAGGAGTTTGGAAACTGGGCTTTGTTAAGTACCTACGTCTCGAGGTCCTCTACTAAGTCATGCCGTCTTCTGCACCTCCGTTTCTCTAACGTGGAGGTTCAACTTGTGCCTGCTGGTATCTCCCCCTGTTGCGCTAGAGTGGAAATTTTCCCTGACCTATATTTTGCTCGCTTTAGACAGGTTAGCAGGAAGCTGGGATCTCAGGTTAGATGCCAGGTGGGCCTGCGTGAGTGAGAGGGCCTTCTGGTCACCCTGCGGCTGCACTCAGGGAGCAAAGGACACTCCCAGCCTGCGGGGCTCCTTTGGTGGGAGGACAGAGTGCTGCCTGGGGCAGGACTCCTGGGCTCCAGCCCTGTCCCCTCCTGACCTCGTAGGACATCCTAGTTAGGCAGTGGGCTGTGGAATCCCTTCCAGTCCCGAGAGCATAACTTCTGATGAAATAACTTTGATCTGTGTGCTCGTCTAGTAAAGGACAGATATGCTTTTGGGGGAATTCTGGGGATAAAGAAGTTACTTTTTTCTGAGGATGTTAATTTTTTTGTTGGCCGTTAATTTTGCTTATTTTCCTGTGCTTTCTCTCCTCTCTCACTACTCTCTCATAGGTTCTGCCTCTTGAAAACAAAATGAAGGATCCCCAGAAATTTCCACTCATCCTGTACGTGGGAATGGTCATCGTCACGGCCCTCTACATCAGCCTGGGATGTCTGGGGTACCTGCAATTTGGATCTAGTATCAAAGGCAGCGTAACCCTCAACCTGCCCAACTGCTGGTACGTGAGGGAGGAGGGAAACCCGGGAGCACTGAGTATTTTTTAAAAATGAATGGGTCAGAGTGTGGATTCTTCCTCTTACTGACCTCTTACATCAGCCCACTCGACTCCAGCCCACCGCTGCTACCAGCCCCCAGGCCACCGCCAGCCCCCATTGCTGCCACTGTGTTTGGGTGAGAGGCCCTGTGGACACTGCTGCTAAAGCCACTGGTTGATCACTGACTGATAGACCATTTTTTTTCCTGGGAAATCCTAAGCCCAGAAGAGCCAAGTATCCAGTCGGTATTCACTTTATACTATTCCGAGTAGATGGGGAGAGAGGAGAGCAAACCAGTATTTAGTTACCAGCCCTGCCAGCCCCTCCCTTGGCAGTTGCTTATGTGCAGGTGGGAGTGTCTCACTGTGGACCGGGGGTTGCCAGGAGTCCTTTTGTACCTCTCTTTCTTTGGTGGATATATTGTAGGGAAACAGTGAGACACAGCGAAATGCTTTCTAAAGAGGTAGGTGTCACAGGGTGTGTGCTGAACAACCATGCTGTTTTGAAGATTAAAATTCATTGTGGAGAGCAGCTGTTGGCAGATACTGAGGAGCTTGTGGAGTGCCCTGGGGATCAGAATAACCTCTCAGTCCGGCCTGGCTGATCTGCCTGGGTGCGCTTTTTAGACCTCTAGTCAGTGAGACTTTGGGCGAGGACAGATTGAGCAAATTGAGAAAAATATTTATTCGTAGTGCCAACATCTAACAAGGGACACCCAAACCGGCAGGGGTCTGGGAATGAAGTTTGCACAGCCAGCCAAGTGGTAGCCCTGAAGTGGGCCATTGTTTTCCAGAGGTCTTTCTTTGCTTGCCTGCTTTTATTTTTTAATTATTTTAAATGCATTTTTAATTGATACATAATAATTGTACATATATACAAATAACATTGAATATGTTATTTTGATACATGGGTACAGTGTGTAATGATCAAATCAGCAAAATTGACATATCCACCTGCTTTTACCTTTCCAAATGTTCCTGCCCTTCCAAGAGGGAAGAGTCAGGTGGTAGCTCAGTGTCACTGTGTCACCTTTCCCCAGAAGATACATGCATTGGGGACAGCAGCAGCGCACATGATCTGAAGCTATAGACGAGCATCTGTCTCCTTTCCTAACACCCCTAACCCAGCTGCTCGAATCATTCTGTCTCCATTTGGGTGCAGCTTATTTGGCCGTCCCTGCAGGTGTCATTCTCCTGATTCCAGGCTTCGCAGCAGCACTCCAGAGGGTGTTGGGGCTGCTCCTTGTTTAATTATAGAGCCACCAGCTGATTTTTTTCCAAAGAGATTTTATTATCCACGCCTGAGCAAGTAAGACCTTTTACCGAACTACGTCTTTCTAAGGGTGTTCCCCTGCTTATAGCATAAGAACATCCTCTAGGTGTTAAGTTCAACCACAGATAAACTCAGTGCACGTTATACACACAGCATGTTACCATAGTTCAAAAGATTTTCAATAAGGCAGGCCAAATGGTTCTTGCTGCTTAACACATGAGTGTCTGGTTTGAAGCAGAGCTTTGCTTAATCCCTTTAATGACCAAGTCAGATCTATAAGTACTTATTGATCACAGACTTCTTCTCCTCTGCTGGGGTGTTAAGATAGGGAAACCCCAGGGTGAGTTAACAGTCTCCCTGGGAAGCGGGGCATGGAGCTGTTGAAGGAAGGTAGCTTTGGTGCAGTGGAAAGATGGATTCTGCTCCTGCCTCTTGGACCTGTCATCGTCTGATTCTAGGGAGCGCCGAATTGGATGGGAAGGATGTAAATAGGCTTGTTACATTTTTATTGTTTTTAATTTTGAAAGGATATATGCCCATGGCAAAGATTCCAAAAGGTAAAGACAGAATATTAAGTTCTCACCCCCACCCCCACCACTAGTCCCCCGTTTTACGGTTTTCCATTTCAGAGACGACCATATTCCCAGTTTCTTATGTTTCCTTCTGAGATGCTCAGTGAATGTCAGATTGTCATATGTCTGTGTGAAGGAGTGTTTTTTTTCCCTTTTTTCTTTTTTTAGACAAATCGTAGCACACTGTAGACACTATTGCTTCATGCTTTTTTCACTTAATGGTGTAGTATGGAGATAGCACCTGGAGTTCTGCCGCCTATGTTTTAACAGCTATGTGGGGATACCATGATTTATCTAACCACTTCCCCACTGGTTAAAATTTAGGTTGTTTTCAGTCTTTCCTTCTTACTTAGTGCTGCAGGGAAATATTTTGAATGTAAGCTTTCGTGCACATGTACAGGTACATCTGTGAGATAAATTCCCAGACATGAAATTGCTGGGTCCAAAGGCCATGTGCATTTATAACCTCGATAGGTGTCGCCCAGTTGCAGCGGGGACGTTTTGCAGGCTCCCTGCCGATGGGTAAGTGTGCTGAGCAGGCTCTGAAGGTGCCCCGGCTCTCTCAACAGGTTGTACCAGTCGGTGAAGCTGCTGTACTCCATCGGGATCTTTTTCACCTACGCGCTCCAGTTCTACGTCCCGGCTGAGATCATCATCCCCTTCTTTGTGTCCCGGGTGCCCGAGCACTGCGAACTAGTGGTGGACCTGTTCGTGCGCACTGTGCTAGTCTGCCTGACGTGTGAGTAGAAAACAAGATAATTGCCTTGTTTGTTTTTTCCCAAAGGGCACCCACCCAGTCCCCAGGGTTTGCATGAGAGAGAGCGTGTGAGCAGAAAACCTGACATCATCTCACTCTCTGAGTTGAGGACGTCCAGATGGTGAAGTGAATTAATTATACATGTACCCTAAAAGACACAAGAATGAGGACAGTAGTTTATAGACACGGTGTGAAGTGCTGTAAAGATGGTCATAATTCAGAGTAAACACATACAATTATTATCACCTGTAAAACAAGGTAAAAGTTTAAGAGAGCCCTTTAACCCATATCTGTAATGAATACAGGTTACTTTGATAGAGGGTGCATGTTTGTTTAGTTTTTCATATAGTTGTTTTTCCAGTTTGACAATTTATTCCTTAGATTTTGTTTTGATGCTGGTCTTACTACATATGTTTAGAAAATTTCTACTGATTAACCTAGGTGTTTGATTTATCATTTAATGTTTTATTCTTTTTCCCCCAACCCCATGCCAAGGGGTTTGAGTTAAAAGGCAGGAGGATATCACCCTATTTGCTGTTGGCTGAAAACTGGTGTAAATTATAATTTAAAAAAAATAGATTCTTGTTTCTATTTTCTGCAGTTTCTGTGTGTTGGTAGGCTAGAGAATCTCTGAACAAATTGGTCTATACTATCTAATTTAAATTTCAAGGAGATTTGCTTTCCAAATTGAAATGCTTGAAGCACAGATTTTTCTTTTTTTCACTCTATTTGGCTCTTTTTTTCTTTTCTTTCTTTCTTTCTTTCTTTTTTTTTTTTTAGGTTTTCTTTTGGGACAAGAACTTCTTTGCTTATTATATTGAGACTTCCCTGGAAATTTTCTTAAATTATTCAGTCCTAGCCTCCGTCTTTGGAATAAAGATAGATCTATGTGATTTTTTATTTTAATCAGTGTTGAATGATTGAGGGATGAAAGATGTGAATGTTGTCTAGCATTTGCTCATAGTCAGACCCTCAGGCCCTCTCCCAGACCAGCCTAGAGACAGCCCCGACAGCAGCGAATCCAGGGCCCAGGACTGTCTAAAGCCAGCTGCTGTTCCCAGAGCAACTGAAAAGGATATGATACATCCTGCTTTCCAGTAAATGGCCTTAATGTGTGCTGGTAAGAGAGGATGTTTGGACTCCAGAGTCTAATCCTGTCTTGTGCCAGCAATTCTTGATGCCTCGATTCAGATGTGTAGGTTTCCTCCGTGGATAGATCAGCTCTAAGTGTTGAGGAGACAGCTTCCACCTGTACAGTGTTTATAATGTCCACTCCGAGGGCCCAATTCTTGCATCCAAAGGGTGCAGGAAGAAAGGATGGAGATGGTTCAAATAATTTGCTTTTTTTTCCAAAGTGGCTCCTCTAGAAAAAGTGGGTCTGTCTAGGTAAGATGTGCTGTCGCTGACTTAGCAGCTCCTGTTCCCTGCCCCGTCGAGCTGGGGCAGTGACATGGGCCTCCTGACTCCTCTCACTGCCCTGCCTTCCGCCCCAGCCTGGCTTTGCCCCCTGGTAACATATGCCACACTTCCTGCCAGGCTTGTCCCCGCTGTGCCCCGCAGCGGGCGGCAGTCTCTGATTCGCAGACCTCATGCTATCCTTAGATGCCTCTTGGTGATTGCCTCACTTTCCTGGCTCTGCCTGTGGGTCCTGTCTCCATTCTACGGCACAGGGCTCAAAGCAAACAGGCTGCTTTTGATCTGCAAGTGCATGCGGTCATCTTTCCTTTCTCCTGTGATCTCTTGTGATTTAGCATTGCATCGCCATCCTATTAGAAGCAGGCAGCCTCTTCATCTCTGAGAGCATTCTGGCCTCTTCTTACCTTCCCTGGAGACTTTGAAGTAATTGTGGGCATCAGTTGGGGCATTTCATTGTAGCACCAACTGAAATGTATTTATGTGAGTTCATTTTGTTCTTGCTTCTCTGTCCTTTCAGATCTTTCGGCACAAGCTTGATTGGTTTGTGACGTTAGATCTTTGATGTAGCTGATTCTCTTTTTCAATTATACCCATACATTTTAATAGCAGCTTATTTTATTGCAGTTTCTGGTTTTCCTATCTTTTCCCCAACTTGCCTCCTCCCCCTCCCCCTCCATCCCCGAGGAGAATGGGGGGATTTGGTCTAGCCTTATGTTTTTTCCCACCTGAGAATTCAGCTTTCTCACCACTCTCCCCCAGCCCTCAAAGATTACTATGACTGATGCCTGCTTTTTTGTGCTTAATTTCAGACTGTTGGAGAGGAGGGGATGGGAAAACAAGCATTTTTGAAAATGGTGCTTTTTTTTATGATTTCATATGGAAAGATATTTACTTCCAGCCATAGTTTTGGAAATGCAGACTTAGCAGGTCACCTATGTACGACCTTGTGTAGAAGAGGCTGGAAAAGGCTGCCTCCACCTGGGGGAGTTGGGAGGTGTAGGATAAATTGTTTTTTTGGATTCCTTGGGTGGGGGCAACAGTTCATTCTACAATGATTCATACTAATTCTCTGTGGCATTTGCCACGTGAAACATCTTACTTGAGTTAGGTATGAGAATTTCAGAAACCTTTTATTGAAGATATAATAACATAAAACCATATGTCAGGTAAGAGGCCTGTTCAAACTGGAACAATAGAGCTGCAAAACATTCCATTAGTCAGACCTTTTAGGGCATGAAGTTTCCTGGTCCAAACAGAGTGGCTTCTCAGCATCTTTCGGCTTTCACACATTTAGTCTTGCAGTTGCAGTGAAGAAGAGCAGCATCGTTAATTAGCTGTGCAACCTTGGGCCGCCCCCCCCAGGAACGCTCAGAAGGCTTCAGCTTCCTCAGCTGTAAGATAGGAAGGGTATCTGATCTCTGAGGTTTCTACCACCTCTAAAATTCTGTGATTTTATGTAGCTACTTTGGGCCTGATTTTAAATTTCTACAAAAATATTACTCTCAAAAAATAAAGTTAATGTAAAAACATTTGGGAATAAAAGAAGAAGAAATTCTCATATATCCTACTGACTTAACAAAGTAATTGGGTTGTTTGCATTTTATCTTCTCTGTCTTAATTTGCATGGGTGCATTGTAAAAATAGTTGCAGTCACAGTATACACTAACTTTGTCTTTCTTATTTGATCTTATATCATGAATATACATATTCTTCATTAATATTTTCATGACTGCGTGATATTCTATTGCATTGGTAGATCCTATTTACTAAACTACTCCTTTAATGTTGGATATGTAGGCTGTTTCCCTTGCTTTTGTATTGTTTTATTTATACCTCCACTAAATCAAATTTTGTATCTGTCCAAGACTATTGTTAATTTTAAAGACAGATATCTAGACATTTAAAAGGAACAGCATCGACCATAACATTAACAAAACAGCAGAAAAAATCGCCCAACACAAGAGCTGTAAATGTCTGAAGTATTTCTGTAAGTATATGTATGTTCTTGTAAGTGCTTTTCTCTTCTCTCATGCATAAGTCAGCTCTTTCTGATGCTGGTTCAAAACCACAAGCTCCAGGATCCCAATCAGTTCCTTCTTTGAATATGACCGTTTGCCTCATGTTGCTTCAGCAGTTGTCAAGATCATATTCTTAACCCAAAGGGAAGCAGTGTTGTAATACTGTTGGAGCCGTCTTAACTAATCGTGTGGTCTGGCTTAGGTTGTCCTCAGTATGCCCTTTCTGTATGGACCACGGCTAAGCTGCTGCAAGGGCTGTGGAACAGCAGTTGGGAATACGCTGTCTTCCTCTTTGGATGGGGTGGGGTTTTTTTTTAGTTAAAGACATTTAATGCAGGAAGGGGTCTTAGTTGCCCGCATCCTTTTAAGTAGTTGATTGCTGCCTCTGCAATTAAGTTAAAGCCATTTTGCATGATGAGAAAACAGACACCCCTGCTTTTGAACTCTGGGGGCTTTTTATGCCAGTTTGGTTTGGGCATCCTTCTCTTCCTCTTGCCCCACTGTATTCGTGGGAGGCTCACCCTTTTTGCCTTCTCCATTGTCAGGATTCGGTTGTGGTGTCCAGTTCAGCTAGGACAGGAAGAGGGACTTCTCTTTGCAGCCCTGTGGTCCTGGCTTTAAGAGAATAGAAATGTTTGCCTCTTTATAAAAATCTCTATTAAGAATTTTTTTTCTTTTCTTTT
>VBSM01003214.1:2481017-2528586 GCA_008086735.1 Cheirogaleus medius
TTCATGGCATAGGAGACAAACCTAATAAAAGCCGCTGGACTCTAAAAAAAAAAATTTAAATGCCACCCGTGGCCGTTGGCTGCTGTGTTGGACAGCACAGCTCTGGAGTAAGTGGGAGATGGGAGACAGGAATCTGTCCTCCCTGGGACGTCTTGGTCCCGACACGCCTCTCATCTTACTGCAGGGAATTATATTCCGGTTGAAAAGTAAGTGTTTCTCATAAAATCTGGTCTCTAAATGTAATTCAACCCTTTCTTCTGGTGCTCAGCCAAGGAAGCAGAGATTGATTCAGACGCTAGAGGTGAAATTGGCTGTGATGGGCTGAGACGTTCTGGCAGTCTCACCCGCGTGGCGCTTCCTCAGAGTGACTTGACTACATTTTTGCTTTACAAAATGAAGTTAGGACTGGACCCGCCATGGCAAATTAACCCTTTCGTGGGAATCATGGAGGTAACAGATAAGCTCTGGTTCGCTGTTCCAATGCTGAGGACATCCAGCTGTAGCCCGGCAGTGGGGAAGACAAAACGTCAAACTGTATTTGATTACTAGCAAGTTAATGACGCGCTTTTCACGACCAACAAGATGAATACCAGTGATGATACCACTAACACGTATGACATCCCTTTTGTTAAGTGCCTGTGTAACGTCATTTGATGTCAAGACATCTCTGTGACGTAGGAGCAGTCGGTATCCTCATTTTGCCAACACGAAAACTGGGGACTAGAAAGGAGCCATGGCTTCCTCAATGTCACCCAGCTAGTTAGCAGCGGAGCCAGTGTCTGAACACAAGAATCTAATTCCAGAGCCCACAGTCCTCAATAACCCCATGCAGCCCTGGCCTTTGTCCACCCCGTGGGAGGGTGAGTTAAATGGGAAGAGTAGGGTCGTGGGCACAGGGTAGGCGTGCCCAGCGACACCTTCTGCTCTTTGTTTTAGTCGGTGCCGTCTGGCAACCTTGGCAGTGGCTGGCGTGGTGTGGCAACCTTAGCAGTGGCTGGCGTGGTGTGGAAGCCGACGGTGATTCCTAATGCAGTACCCCACTCGTCCTCGGCAGTTCCTCCCTCCTCCTTCGCCTGTGGCTCAGCTGCAGGTGTGGGAGCCACTGAGTGTGCCAACATAGGGACACGGTCCTTGTGTGGGACTTTGACACAGGTCAACCTGCAAACAACTGCTTTTTTTTTGCCTGTATGAAAATGCTGTTGGAAATGGGGTTTATCATGGTATAGATCTTTCCAGAAGAAGGAGAGTTCCCCCCACCACCACCACCATTTTGTTTCTTGTTAATCAAGCAGAGATGCTTGTGCTGGAGGAGCCCTTGGGTAAGACAGCAGTTGCTCGGAAACGGCCCACCCTTTTCTGCTCCATAACCTTGCTCCTTTGGTAGAGACCAGATTGCCCTAGAATGTAATCTGGTTCCTTATGCTCAGAAAGATGGAAGTCATGCACTGTAATGGGGAAAGCTGAAAGCCGGGGGCTGTCGCCTGAAGATCCAGGTTCCGTTCCCCCTTCTGCTGACCTTGTGGTGTGACCCAGTTACTCCACATCTCTGGGCATCTATAGCTTGGAAGATTGGACTGGATAATGTCTGCGTTTTCTTATCCCTGAACACTGTAAGATGAATAGGTGCTGAATTTGCTGACTGGTGAGGAGACCCCTCCTAGCCCTGGGCAGTCTTGACCAGGCATGTCCTCTCTCCTTGCAGGCATCTTGGCCGTCCTCATCCCCCGCCTGGACCTGGTCATCTCCCTGGTGGGCTCCGTGAGCAGCAGCGCCCTGGCCCTCATCATCCCGCCCCTCCTGGAGATCGCCACCTACTACTCAGAGGGCATGAGCCCCCTCACCATCGCCAAGGACGCCCTGATCAGCATCCTGGGCTTCGTGGGCTTCGTGGTGGGGACCTATGAGGCCCTCAGCGAGCTGGTCCAGCCAAGCAATGCTCCCATCCTCGTCAATTCCACCCGTGCCTTTGTGTAGTGATCTGGGTGCACCCATCCATCCCAACCCTCATGTATCCCCCAAGATCTGTCCCCGGAGCCTCAGGTATGGTCCAGGCTCTGGGGAAAGGCAGGGGCGCTGTCTGGGAACCCCTCTACTTGGCCCCTGCATATCCTGGCCCAGGTAAGGCTGAGGGTGGGGGAGAGGATGGGGCGCAGACACGCGGGAGGTAGCCCTAGTGACAGCTCTGTCATGCTTCATTTGTACTTCTTTTAACCCAGAACCCTGTAGCTCTTTCCCTCATCATGCCGCCTCCTTCCCCTGATGCCTCTCACCAAATCACTCCCATTGCACAGCTCACTTTATTTAGAAATTTTAGTGTTCCCCACCTCGTGTCTTCTCCTTTCCTGGGCCAGACTAGATGAAATAAGTGGGCGCTATTCCTCCTCTCCGTAAAGCCGGGCCTCTTGCTTATCTCTCTCCCAGATATTGTACCTCAGTGTTCTCCCTGCTCAAGTCTCCAGGGGGTGGCTGGACTTCCCTGGTAGTTTAAAACCAGCCTCCCAGGCTGGAGTTTTTAATCTTCACTCTCTGGCTTGCTGTGACCCGCCCTGGGGCAACGCCTTCTCTTCTGTGGATTCCTCAGTGTGGATCACAGTACTGTATTCTTAGTTGCTTTCGTTCTTCAAAGATCTGAAGTGCTGCCTGAACTGAAAGTATTTATATTTTATTTAAAATTAGCTTTCTGTTTTTAGACTCTGTCTCTAGACCTGGGGTTATTATGACTTGTGTCTTCCTCGGGAAACCTTTATTCAGCTTCTCTTGCTGAAAGGAGACTCGCTCCAGGAATGTCAGTCTTGGCCGAGGACCCCAGGGGTTTTAATCAGGATTATATAAAAGTGTACCTCTCTGCAGGAGGCATGCATTTGGCCTCCCTTTGACTAGCCTCATGGTCTTATGCAGAAAAGCTATTGGAGGACTCAGGAGATATCATGCGTGCGTTGGGGCTGAGGGACGGTGGCTGAGTGGGAGGTGTGGAAGATGGTTGCATCGTGTATTCAGGCCCATTTTCCAGCCTCAGCCCCTGCCAAGCAAAGGGGATGGCAGCGTTCAGTTGCTATCATGTTATTGCCACGGAGGAGAAGTTGAGGTCAGCATGCACAGAAAGTTTGAAATTAAGTTCCTGGACTTCACAGCAGCTGGTCTGACGCTACGCACGGTGCTTGTTTACAATCACTGGGGACTGGGGCAGAACCAGGGCCCACACTGCCTCTGTGCCCTGAACTTCGACAGGAACCACTGAACACTAATCGCAACCTCTGTCTTTCCCCGCCGTGCCTCCCTGAGTGTGGCAAGCAGCCCCAGGATGGCTCACCTGGAGGTCAGCCTTCAGATTTGGGGGCAAACGGCAGAGGAGGATACATTGCCTTGCTTTGGGCTGCCTCTTCTTTCCTCTTGGCATGAGAAGTATTTCAGAAGGGCATTTGTTAACTTCCCTGGTTTTTAGCTGTGTGTCTGTACGTATGTAGCAGAGTGAACTCCTCCTTTCCAACCTTGTCACCAGGCCCCTGCTTACCTGGAGGTATGGTTCACCTTGAGAGCTGGCTACGGAGAGCAGCAACAATTGATCAGGGTTTTGTTTTTGTGTTTCACCAAAGCTTGTAAGGGCTGTGAGCCACCCTTGTGGCCCCAGCTTTTCTTTCCCTTCCGTTCTGAAGCCAGTAGAGCTGAATTCAGGTGAAGGGACAGGAAAAGTGGACTCTCATTGCAGTGATTCTTAACCCACTAATGTATTAGGTTATTAAGTATGAAATGTCCGATTTCCTTAATTACTAAGTTTGTTGATATTTCTGACATTTCACTTTGACACTTCTGGGGTTTTTTTGTTGTTTTGTTGGGGTTTTTTGTGTGTGTGCGTATGTGAAGGTCCATCCTCATTCTTTCAAACACACGTTTTGGCTTGTGATTATCTTTCAAATTTTTTTTAAAGCAATTTTTGTGAAATAATGGATAAGTTAAAAATTCCTGTTATTTTTTATGTGAGTTCCATCGTGGAACCAGTGCAGTGCAGATAGCTTGAAATATCAGTGATGTATCTGGGAAGGATGTGGCTAATGAACGCACAGTACATCAATGGTTTGAGAAATTCCATTCTGGTGATTTTAATCTTGAAAATGAGCCAGATGGGCTACCTGAGACTAAGATGGATAATGATGAGCTGAAAGCTGTAGTCGAAGCGAATCCATCTCAACCTACACGTGAATTAGCTGCAAGGTTTGACGTTACTATTCCAACAATATTAGACCATTTGAAACAAATGGGCAAGGAAAAGAAGCTGGATAGATGGGTTCTGCATGAATTAAACAAGTGTCAGAAGAGAAATCATCTCGAAGCTTGCCTTTCTTTGCTGTCATGACATAAAGTGGAACCATTTCTACACGATATTATGTGTGATGAAAATGTGTTCTTTTTGACAACTGCTAGCATTCGGCACAATGGTTGGATAAAGATGAAGTGCTGAAACACAGTCCAAAACTGAATATTCATCAAAAAAAGCTAATGGTGTCTGGTGGTCCAGTGCTGGTATTATCCACTACAGCTTCATGAAACCTGGTCAGTCGATTACAGCAGATGTCTACTGCAGCCAATTGGATGAAATGATGAGGATGCTTATGATTAAGCAGCTGAGATTGCTCAATAGAGACAGGCCAATCCTCTTGCAAGATAACACTCGACCTGGAAACTCTCTGTCATCCAGTGTATTGATAAGACCTTTGCACCAACTGACTACTTCTTCCAGGCTTTGGACTACTTCTTGCAAGGAAAAATATTCAATTCTCAACAAGCTGTGGAAAATGCCTTTCTCAATTTCATCACCTCTCGCTCTCCAGCCTTCTTCGCTGCTGGCACACACAAGCTACCACTAAGATGTCAAAACTGTGTCCATAGTTTAGGCGCATACTTTGATTAATGGTACTGCTTCTTGTTTGAGATGTAATAAACTAAACTTTTAATTTGAAATCGGACATTTCAGATTTAATGACCTAATATTAACTTAGGAAGATGTCATCATTGTTGACTTGTTCCATTAGGAGAGTGACACTTTTTACCCACCTTTTCTGCTGTTTGGTGGGTTCTAACAGGTGCTTTCCTGACCAGGAATCTAGCTGGGAGTAGCAAAGGCCTTTCTTTACCCCTGAAGCCTCAGGCTTGGAAGTTACCAAAGTGGGCTCAGATAAACTGTCATCTCCTGTTGCCAAGCTCGGGCTCTGGCAGCCCATCCGTCTTCCCCCAGCAGTGCTGCGGGTTGTTTTCATGGAGAAGGTGCGTGCCAATTGAAGGGGCAGACTTGTGTCCTGCCCGTGGCTTCCCAGGTGGAGGCTTCTGTGTACACAGAGCTGCTAGAGGCAGCCCTGTCCTGGTGAGTTCTGAGATTGGGACTGTGATGCTGGGACCTGAGGACTGGACAGTGGAATACTGGGGTCCTCTGGCCCTGAGAACATGCTATGTAGATGGGCTGATTCTAGCGTTAGGATTCCTGGAAGCTCATTTGGCATGGCCTGTTTTATCTCCTTCCTGTGCTGCTGCTACACGGACAGCCTGATGGCGTGGCTACTTCGGAAGACCCAGGCAAGGCGGATCCAGGTCAGAGGACCTTCCTGGCTGTGCAGTTACACAGCACTTAGGGGTCAAGGACAGGATCAGCCAGAAGAAAGTAGTGGGAGGGAGCTCTCCCTCCTCTTATGCAGGTAGCCCTTTGGGCCCACTCAGGGTCTCTTCTGCTGCCCACGGGGCTTCTTGAGACAGAGACTCTCTCTGGTGTCTTCCCATTGCTGGTGGGTCACCAGCTTCCCTGACGCTGTGTCCTGACTCTGGTGCCTGGTGAGAAAGCACCAGGATAAGTGGAAATCTGCTCACGGAGCCACAGAACAGAAGCTTTCTGGAACGTGAGGCTGCATCTGCGGGCTTTCTGGGCAGATACTGCTGTGCTCTGTGTCCCTGCCCCCATCTCCCCAATTTCTGTGAACCCAGAGGTAATAGCTTTCTCAGAGCCCCTTGGTGGTTCTCTCTTCCAAATGCTGCTATTGGGAGCAGGCCAGCTCTTGGTGGGCAGTGTACCTGCTCCTAAATGCAGGCACTTGCTGGGACGAGTGTGACCTGGCATTTTCTGTTCACTCTGCCCAGGAGCTGTCACCATTCGCAAGTGGCATTATTTATGTTGTGCTGCTGTCTGTATCTGCACAAACCCTGGCGAGATGTGTGGGAAGGTGTGGCATGACTTAGCAAAGACCCACCCTCTCCTGTCTCACCTCTGCAGCCAGATTCGTGGGCTGATGTTCACTGCTCACTGCCTGCCCCGTGAAAGGTAGAATTCAGTTTTATCAGTAGTCTTGAAGTGTTCATCCCAAACAAGTACATTAGAAAAACCATTTCCCCCTCCCTGTTCTCTCGTCTTACCTTTTTCTTCTCAAATTTCTCCCTTCCTAGAATGTCGTCATCTCTGCTTAACACTAATGTTCACCTCTGTTTTTTGGAAATGCAAAAATTTCAATTTATGTCTGTTTACAGCTCTATTCACTGCTCGTGGCAAAGGGGTCTGTATCCGTGGGTTGATTTTGTAGCTGATCAGTGGTTAAGGCAGAACTCAGCACTGGCCCCGGTGGGAACACAATGCTGCTTCCTCAAAGAGGAGACACAGAGTCCAAGGGGCTGGGCTGAGTGATGAGCAGGTTCACTTCAAGTCTGCCTTAGAATTTAATTTTTAAAAGTACATTATCTCCAAGACCAATACGGGGCAAAGGAAAAAGGGTATGATTTGCCTTTGAAATCATGGTCCATACTTTTAGACGGTTGGTCTGGCTAGTCACAAGGCTGTTTGCTCTGACAGCATCAGCCTGTTCACATTTCCTCCCTCTCCTTTGTACCACTGGGTCATTCCCTGGCCAATGGACATCACAGGTGCTGATGGGAGGTTATCAGAGTAAGGGGGGTGGGAAATGAGGGGAAACTGCCTGTCATTAACTGTGTTCTTTGACTTAAATTGAGGTGTTGCTGGGGAAGCTATTTTCTTTCAGTGGATAATAAAATCGGGTGACTCTGTTGTAAAACGTGTCAGTGGCTGTGTGAATGAGAGGCATGAGACAAACGACCCCACAGCAGGTCTCGATAGCCAGGCAGTACTGTGTGTCATGTGCCTGCGTGGATCCGTGTTTCCAGCATGGTATGTGTAGAGATGTGGATCATGCCGGAGCCTGTAGAGCTCGTTTGGGGTTCTGCATATGGATCATGTGTTAAATTTTTCCTTTTCAATAAATGAATTTTATTTTTTATTTTTAAGAGGTTGCAGTGTGAGTCTTTGTTTTATGCTTTTTTTGTTTTCAACATCACTCAGATCACTTTATTAGATCTTAGGTTAAAATGTTTCTAGTTTATGCCACAGAGTTCATGTGGGGGAGTAGTGCTAACAGTAGAACCATCTATGGAATTAAGACATGCCCACGGGCCGGGCGTGTCCTAGCACTCTGGGAGGCCAAGGCGGGAGGATTGCTCAAGGTCAGGAGTTTGAAACCAGCCTGAGCAAGATCAAGACGCCGTCTCTACTAAAAATAGAAAGAAATTAATTGGCCAACTAAAAATATATAGAAAAAATTAGCCGGGCATGGTGGCGCGTGCCTGTAGTCCCAGCTACTCAGGAGGCTGAGGCAGGAGGATCGCCTGAGCCCAGGAGTTTGAGGTTGCTGTGAGCTAGGCTGACACCACGGGACTCTAGCCTGGACAACAGAGTGAGACTCTGTCTCAAAAGAAAAAAGACATGCCCACGAAGAAAGGGACCAGGACTTTTGCTTTCTGTTAGCCAATCCTTCCCTCCCTAAATCTCCTGCTTCTCTTGAAAACTTGAGTAGGAGTTTTCAACCCCCTCTATGCATACCAGATGACCCCACATAACAGGTGGTTTGTGTATCAACTTGGTTATTCACTCAAACATTAATCTCGGTGTTGCTGTGAAGGTGTTTTTTACATGTGGTTAATAGCCAATCAGTTGCCTTTAAGCAAAAGAGATTATTTTCAACAATGTGGGTGGACCACAGCCAATCTGTGTAAAGGCCTTTGGAGCATAATTGAGGTTTCCCTGAAGGAGAAATTATGCCTCAAAAATCACACATCAGCTCCTGCCCGAGAGTCTCTGGCCTACTGGCCTACCCTGTGAATGTAGGACTTGCCAGCCCCACAGTTATGGAAGCCAATTCCTTGATACCAGTAGCGGGATGTGTGTGTGTGTGTGTGTGTGTATCTCCTACCGGTTCTGTTTCTCTGAAGAACTCTGACAAAATAAGTAACACCCAGTTTTCATGAAATGTGGAGATTGATTTCAGGACAGGACAACAGAAGAGATGACTCTCCTTCCCTTTTTGTCACTTTATGAAAAAGACTCACAACTCAAAATGCCTTTTTTCTATTCTGTAACAACCAACACAGAAGACTTCTTTGACCCCAAAATATATGGGAATTTCTCCCCACCAGCAAGCAAGCAAGCAATTCTGCAGCAGATACTGGCTGGGTATCCTAAACTAAAATTAAAATCCTAAGCCCCCAGCCGATTGAACCAGAGAAACCTTAAAAGCTGAATTCCCAGCCCTGATGGGGCAAGAGGTCAGACATGCCTCATTGTACCATCTCCCTTTTGTGGTTTAGACATGACACCTGACCGGCATGAATGTTAAAATAGAGATAGTAAGACTAACAGGATTGATATTTTATGGCAGTAAGATACCAAACTATAAGCAGATCCTAAGGCCATGCCAGGCAAGAGTTGAGTCTCACATCCCTGCGCTTAAAGAATAAGCCATGTTCTGACTGCCACAAGGCTTTTCTTTTTCTCTAGCAGCTGAGCAAGCACCGGCCTTGAGATAAGCAATATTAAATCAATTCCAGCTCATCCACCCCCAGACACTGACTCCCACCCCTTGTTCCACGAGCCATAACTACAGCTTTGATTGGACAAGAGACTGATTTCAGGAACCTTCTCCTGATAAGAGTCCACAGGCCAGGGACTGGTTCTGGCCGGTTTAATAGAAGTTGTGCAGTTGAGTGTCTTGTGCCCTGAAAAGGCCTTTCGACTTATGGGGCCTAGTTGTAATAGATTTAAATGTTAAGTCTCCACCCCAGATTGAACATTGGTCATACATACCATGCATGTTTATCCAGTATGCATGTATCAGGACATGCCTCATGAATATTCATAGCTCCTCCTGCAACCTGTTGAATATGTATACTTGGCCAACCTGTTCAGCTTAAGTTCCTGCCATACCCCTTCCTTTCTCAAAGTGCCTGGTCTTTGCCTGAGGCTATGCTTCCTAGCCTGTCTGGATGGCCACCTTGCAGGCTGTAACCCTTTATAAGAAATAAAGCTCTCCTTTCCAAACTTATACTTGTGTGATTTTTAAATTAACACCTCCAATTTAATCCTGATACTACCTGGAGATAGCATCATATCCCACAGGTTGATGGCTCAGTCCCCAAGACTGGCCCCCCCCTTTATTCCAATGCCAGTTGCAAGCCCCAGGTTGTTTTACCTGTGCTCTGGCCAAAAATTGGGGTTCCCACAACCTCTTCCTTGGGTTCGATCAACTTGCTGGAGCAGCTAATAGAACTCAGGGAAACACATTTGCCAGTTTATTATGAAGAATATTACAAAAGGGTACAGATGAAGGGTGTGTAGGGTGAGGTGCGGAGAAGGGTGTGAGCTTCCGTGCCCTCCCGGGGTGCGCCATCCCCCAGGAACCACCACGTGTCCAGCTGTCTGGACGCTCTCTCAACCTTGTCCCCTTGGGCTTTTTGTAGAGACTTCACTGGGCGGGCATGGTTGACAACTGTGTCAGATCGTGACTGGACAAACAGGGTGTGTTCTAATACTAACAGATGGGAAACCCAGCACGGCGTGTCCGTTCACATTCTTGGCCTCTCCCGCGGTATTCCTTCCTCCAGGGCATGGGGCAGGACCCTCTCTGGAATGAGGATCTTAAGACCCACAATCAGACAAGGTAAGTCAGAGAATTTCTTTATGGCCAGCTCCAAGACCGAAAGGCAGGGGGAGATGCGAGTGTGTTTCTAGTTTCTGTGGCCTGCCTTGGGGAGAGATTACGAGGGCTATGGGAGTCATGAGCCAGGAACGATGGGCAAACCCCGGCATATGTGTATCATAGCGTCACAGTCACACGGAGGGGAGTAGAGGAATGGCAGGACCATCCGAGCTGCCCCTTAGATTTGAAAACTGATCTTTGTCGACTGCAGAAGTAAAAAGCAGAAACACTATCAAAGTATAACGTTTTCCCAAGAAAGGAAGGTGGGGAATGTATTATGACTATTTTCATTATTGATATTATGTCTGGGACGGGAAGGTTGAAGGGATTCAGCGACTGTTCCAAGCCACCAACCAGCAAGTGGCAGAATTGGGGATACACATGCGAGCCTTCTGGCCCCAGAAGCCAAGTGCTTCCCCAGGCCCCAGCTGCCTCCCTGTCTCTGTTGCAGCCTCAGGAGGGAGGCCTGCCTCGAGGGACTGTTGTGAGGGTTAGAGAGAATGATACAAAGTGCTGTGTTTCATAGGCACGAAGGGCTTACCGAACATTTTCCGAAATATTCGCTGGCTTGAAAACCAAGACGCTGCCCTGCCTCCACCCCAGATTCTTGCTTTCTGGGGGATTGTACCCCGGGCCTCAGGCCTCCCTCTGAGACCTCGGGTGTCTCCCCCGCAGAGCACTGCTTTGATTTTGGGAAAACACATTTGCCCTTTCTGTCAAGCCTTCCAGAACGCCCAGGGGATGACAGCTGTGCAAACCCCCCTCGCCCACCAGCACCTGAAGGAGGCAGATTCACAGTTCTTGTGCCGTTTGTCCTGAGTCCCAGCTGCCTTTCCCTGTCTGCTAGAAAGGCCTTCTCTCCCTCCTGAAACCACTGCTCAGGGGGCGTCGGGGTAAGTCCTCGCCCCGCCCTCTCCCTTCCCGCCACTCTCCTGTAGCCCTGCTCAGGGCGGCTGTGTCACCCTTAAGCTCTGGCCCCAAACTGGGACTATTACAGGAGAGGCCTGGAGTTGAGCCCCAGCGTGAGCAGACTCCCACCTCCTCAAATCTGCACACTCGGGCTCTATTAAGGCCACCTGGAATTAGCATGATGTTCTTGGCTTGTTCTGAACTCAGACCTCCAAATCGCACTTGGCTGCTATTCATCAGGCCTCTGGTGTCCTGTATTTGTAATTTCGTTTCATGAACCCAAGTGTAAAGCGCGTATCTTTTTTCTTTTTTTCGAGACAGAGTCTCACTCTGTTGCCCGGGCTAGAGTGCTGTGGTGTCAGCCTAGCTCACAACAACCTCAAACTCCTGGGCTCAAGCAATCCTCCTGCCTCAGCCTCCCGAGTAGCTGGGACTACAGGCATGTGCCACCATGCCCAGCTCATTTTTTTTCTATATATTTTTATTTGGCCAATTAATTTCTTTCTATTTTTAGTAGAGACGGGGTCTCGCTCCTGCTCAGGCTGGTTTTGAACTCCTGACCTTGAGCGATTCACCCGCCTCGGCCTCCCAGAGTGCTAGGATTACAGGCGTGAGCCACCGCGCCCGGCCCTAAAGCGCCTATCTTGAGTCAGGCAGTTCTGGATTGGAATCCTGGCCCTGTCGCTTAGGAACTCATTATAAATTACTGACATAAATTATAGGCTGTTTAGTTTCTCCGTGACTTAGTTCCTCCATCTGCAAATGGAGATGATAATACTCAGGAGGTTTTTATGAGTATTAAATAAGACATGCTAAGTACTTGGACAGCGCCTGGCATATAGCACGTGCTCAGTATGAGGTGGCAGTAGAGGTGGCAGTTGATGGTAGTGAGGGTTATGATGGTGACCTGTAAAATCTCCTGCCTGCTGTGTCAGACTCAGGACGTTTGCAACTGGAGCCCCAGTGGCTTGAGATGGGAGGATTTCCCTGAAAACTTTCCATCCTCCCGGGCTCAGCAAGCTGGATCTTGATCCCAGATCGCCCTCTGGTGGCTAGTCCATGAAGGTGCAGGTGCAGGAGGACAAAGGGAAGGCGGGGTCTGCAGGCGAGGGAGGTGGCAGCTAGAGAGTGCGTCCTCGGCCCTGGAGAATGAGAGGCAGGAGCTGTGTGGAGACCCCAGGCTGTCATGCACATAATTAGTGTATGACACTGTGCAACAGACTTGTAAAAAAGCCTGTCCAACCGCAGAGCTACAGTCTGCGGTGGTGTCCCCCACGGATGTGCCTCCTCTGCCCGGCTGGACTGGGGATTTGACGGCAGGAACTGGGCTTTCCAGTGGTTCCCAGTGAAATCACATTCAGCTGGGCCGCAGGGGGGCTGTGGAGTAGCAGCCACAGGCTGATTCTGGGTCCCAGGAGGGCTGGCTTCCCAAACCCTTTGACAGTAAACCCCCTTGCCCCAACTAGTGCCATGCGGTGCAGAGTGCTGGCTGGGGGCAGGTGTCCCCAAGTCTTGTCCTGGGCCTCCGGCTAATCTGCTGGTCAGTGGACTCATCACTTGGAGCCTGAGTTTCCCCATCTCTAAACTGAGGGGCTTGAACCACTGCAGACAGAGTTGGAGGCCTTTTCCCAATGGTTTCCCGGGCCCCAGCCCCAGAGGTTCTGATTTGTGAGGAACAGGGGTCAGGAATCTAGTTCCGTAGCTTCGCCAGGCTGGGAGTCACTGTGCTTAATGATCTCTAGGACCCCTTCGAGCTCTCAGATACCATAAATCTTGGCCTGGAAGGGCCTGTGGACCCTTGTGTGGTTCCCCTGAGCCAACCACAAACAGGCTAAGTGACACAGGAAATAACAGTAAAAAAGATACTTTATTGTTAAAAAAAAAAAACAACTCAAATGACCAATGAAACCATGCGTCCCGTCACTTGTGCTCACAGTCACACGCACAGCCGCAGCCACTCACACAAACGGGCCCTCGCCCACACAGCTCCCTGGCGCCGCGCAGCCCGGCGGCGAGTGTCCGTTGCTCTTCCTTTTGACTTTTGTCTCCAGAAACAGCACACATGAAAAAGCAGTGGACCGAGGGAGGAGGTGTGAGGCCACCAGAAGCCACTGTGGCTCTTGGTCCCCACCACTCCTCGCTACATACACTCTACACATGTGTACACACATACTGTACATGGGCACCCACATGTGTAGACACGTGCCCACATTGACCCTCCATGCATAGGGCTGAGTCACTGCAGGTAACACTTGACTGGCAGGCGTCTGAGCCGGAGGGGCAGGAGAGGGCAGGGCGTCCAGCCTGGACACTCCGCTGTCCCTCTGCCTGCCTCCACCCTGCCCCGAGTGGCAGTTCTGAGTTCCTTGTGTCCAGAGAAGAAAAGTCCATTTGGGGAAACTCATCCAGACAGCAAGGTTGAAAAGTGCCTAAGAATTTTTTAAATGAAGAATTATTTCCTTCCTGCCTTTGGCCAAAGGTGCCTGGAAACCTGGGGATGAAGAACCCAGAGTTCCATGAGGTCTGAATTCTTTAACAAAGGAGGTTTCAGGGCTGTGCAGAATCCTGGCGGGCCCTGGCTGGTGCAAAGTCATGTGACTTCCGGAGGTGGGTAAGTTGCTCTGAATCTGGGCTGGAGGAGCAGGACCTCGGGGAGACGAGGCCCAGGTGATGCTCCCAGAGCCGGTGTCGCCTTTATCCCTGGTACCTAGTGCAGTGTCTGACACTTGACAAACAGATGCATGAACGAGGCAGGGTGCACAGGCAGCTTTTGTGCCTGCTCACCTGCTGCCTGCCTCTCAGCTCCCAGGGGACACCGAGTGGCCTCTCTAGCGCGTCTCTGCGGCAGGGGTAGTGGTTGCCTGTCAGGCACGAACCCGCCTGCTCCACAATGGCGCTGTGAGCAGGTAGAAGAACGCGTCCCAGCAGAGCTGAGCCAGCGCAGCTGTTCAGGCCCTGCCTGCCAGACCAGGAGACGGCCTGTCTCTCGCCCTCCCCAGGACTCAGGTGCTCCTGGCTTTCCAGGTAACTGCTCTATGCATCCCCCTCTCCTGGGGGCCCTGTACTGTTTCTGGAGCTCCACCCTCAGCTTCCCTCCACCCTCGGGGACTAGCTGGGGGACCCGAAGAGCACATTTCATGGGACGGCAGCCTGGGCTGGGGGTGGGGGCTTCCCTCCCACTCTCCCAGCCATACTCGGCTCACTGCCGGCGAGATAGGAAGAAGGTGCCAAGCCCTTGGCCTCCCACCTGCCCTGCTCTGAGAACGGGGAGCTAGAACATGACCTCCTCACAGCTCCCATAGTCACTCTCCACCATGTCAGAGCCCTCATAGTTGGGGGGCGCCCGGGGCTGGCCCCGGCCTCCTAGGGGCGCCCCCTCTGTCTCGCAGTCAGCATAAGAGGGCCCGGCCCGGCTGAGCCGCATGCTCACCCCCTTGTAGCCGCCCTCTGCCAGGCAGGGCCCTGGCCCGCCCTGCCGGAACTGCGAGTGGTAGTAGCTGATGGCTGTGTACTCGTTGAGACAGGGCGCCAGCAGGCGCTCCCGGGGGCTGGGGGGCCGTGAGGGCATCAGGTCTTCCAGGTTCTGGTTGCTGTAACGGGGTGGGAGAGGTGCTCGCTTGTTCTCCACCTCCAGGGGGAAGGGGAAGCCCCCATAGAGGCCAGCGGGCTCCGGCATCGCCGCTGGGGTCGAGTGGCGGTGGGGCGAGGGTGGCAGAGGGCCCTGGGTCACTGCAGAGTGCGGGTATGCCCAGCCGTCCTTCCTGGAGTAGGTAGGGGGCCAGACCATGGCTCTGCCTGGGTACGCTGAAAGGGAACAGCAAGACAGGGTGAGTGCTGAGTTTCCCTGGAGAAGGTTCCAGCTGGCCCTGTAGCTGCTATATGTAACTTAGTATGCGGTGGAGATGGCCCCAGGAGTGGGTGGGTATGTGGCCCATCTGTGCATGTTGTCTTTGGCAGCTTAGGTTGATACATAGAATCCTGTAGGGGCAAGTTCAAGGCTAGAGGTTAACCCAAAGCCCACCCATCCTGCACGTCTCTGCCATTGAGCTGAGGGTCAGTGAACAGGGAAGACTGTGGGTGGCTCCGTGCAGCCCACCCCCTGCTGGGCATGGCAACCCCAGCCCAAGTCCTGCTGGTGGGGGGTTCTTCTCTTTAACTGAAGGAGACACACAGTTTGGACACGGAGGTGTGACAGTGCTATCACAGAGAGCGGTGAAATGAGATGTGGCTTGGAAATCAGAAGACCAGACAGAGTCCTTGGTCCTAGCCCTGTGTCTGCTACGGAATAGTTGGGTGAGTTCGAACAAGTCACTTCATCTAATGGACCCTTATCAATGAATAGTGAAAATGCCTGTTGAAATGCTTTACAAATTCATCTCCTTTTGCGCCAAAGATGAGAGGAGAGTGAAGTTCCCTCCACTAGGCCTGTCAGGTCTGGTCCAAGGCTGCTGCACCTCCAGACTGGGCAACCAGAAGCCTGGACCACTGCTTCTCTCTCCCTTCCCAGAAAAGCACAGGTGTGCAGAAGTCCCCTTTCCATTCCAGAGATTCTACCCAACCTTATCCACAAGTCCCTGCCATGAACATCAATCCACAAGTGCCTGCCATGAACATCAATCTCATGGAGGGACATGGAATTTAGAAGAGGGGATCATGGTACAACAGAATGAGCCACAGACCCTGAGTCAAGAGACACCCCCTCCCATCCATCCCAGAGGCTAAGAGCCTCCAGCGGTACTGACCCATCTCTTCGCCTGACCAGGTTCTCTTGATGATGGACTCATTGCTGGAGTGGGAAGGGACCGCGGCGGGGGGAAGTCTGGGGGGAACGCTGCAGACCACCGGCCGTTGCTTAGAGTTGGGTCCGAACGTGACGAGCTCATTTGGAAGGGAGGTCTTGCTGGGCTCCAGTTGGTTCAGGTTGTTGCAGGAGCCGGTGCTCAGTGGGTTGAGCTCGATGGCTGGCATGGGCTGGGTGTCAACACCAACGCTCCTGGCCAGGAGGTCCGGGTCCTCCATGGCCACAGGCTTGTGAGACTTGCAGCGGCGGCAGTAGAAGAGAAGCCCAGCAGTGCTCACGACAATGAGTGCTATGGCTACCACGATGATCAGTAACTCCTGCTGCCCCCAGTCCCCCCTTGTGATCTCGGGAGTGACCAGGCAGTGCCCTTCTGAGCATCCCCGTGCCTCCATTTCACACCTGCAGAGACAGAGAAGCAGTTGGGGGCCAAGGCATTATGCTGCCCTCTCCATGTCTCCTCTTACAAACATCTGTGGGCTAGAGGCCTCTGCCCTCAAGCCTGGCCTCTCCCATTCTTCACACGCACACACAAAGATTATGCAACTTATCAACATCAGAACTTTCCCTCTTCTACCAGTAAAGTATGGCCCTCATCTGTGTCTGTGAGGATCTGTGTTCAGGGCATGACTATTGTTTTCCACCAATGAGATCTGGGCGTTAGACATACTCTCCACCAGGGAGGTCAGACTTCCACCCGTACTGCTGCAGCAGAGGCCTGGCACACGCAGCCATCGTGTCAGGGTTCCCAATACAAGTCAGCAGTGGCCCAGCAACGGTAACCAGGCACCAAGGTTACCTGCTGCTCTTCACTAGGAGGTCACAGGAGCCCAACAGGGTCCTGCACACATCAGCCACCTTAAACTTCCTCAGGGAAAGCAGTTGAAACTACATGATCTCCCAGGGCACCTCCAGCCTGGCCTTCCATGGTGTAAGGCTCCCACGACACTTCTGTGGCCAGCTTTATGTACTTCTGAGGAATATTGGGAAAGCTTCCTCCATCCCGCTTAAGTCCTAAACATCATTTCCCAGTGCCCGAAATTTCATCCCCAGTAGAATGGATGGATAGATAGCATTCCCTACTGCAAAGTAGGGCAGGAAGTAGGGCAGGAAATGCCAGTTGCTGAGAAAAAGGACTTGGATCATCAACACACAGGGTAATCTTGGGCAAGCCCTTTCCCTGTCTGGGCCTCAGTTTCCCCATATCTACAACGAATGGGTAGACTGCATCATTGGTTCTTATACCCAGGCTGATAGCAAGGGGATCCCCTGGGAGCTTGTTAAAAATAGAATCCAGGCCCGTTCTTGGAGATTCTGATTTAGTTGGTGTAGGTTGGGTCCAGGAATCTATATTTTTTACATGTCTCCCTCATGATTTTTTTAAAGGTACCCAAGTTTGGGAGTCATAAAACCAGATAATTGCCAAAGTCTCTTTACCTCTAGGATTCTAGGAATGATTCTCTTTCCCTTGCAACTGCTACGGCCCTGCACGGCACAAGGCTCACACAGCTTGCGGTGGGGCTCCAGACACAGCAATGCCTGTACTACGAGGAATCACTTCCCCAGGCCACTTTCTGGGAAGTCCAGAGTAAGAGAACAAGAACTTCAGCCATTTTCAGACCGCAGCAAAGATCAGAACTACCTGAGGTGCTGGTTAAAAGTGCAGATTCGTAAGCCTCAACTCCTGAGTCCAATTCAATAGGTTCAGAATATGGCTGGGGAAATCTCTCTCCTCCCCAAGCGTTCTGATGCAAGTGGGTGGAGGGAGAAGACTTCACATGTGCAAAAGGCCTAAAGGTCAGATCTCTGGAGCATTCAGCTCCTTGCCTCCCACTAGCCTTTCCAGAGGTCAGAGTGCACAGGCCATTCCTTAATGGTGCCACACCCAGGGTGAGGAGCCAGTGTCGGGCGGCCTCTGCTGGACTCACCTGTCGCCCGTGTAAGGGTGAGGGCAGTTACAGGAAGCTCCTTCAGGGGAGGAGATGCAAGTTCCACCTTCCAGGCAGGGTGCAGAAGTGCAGTTCTCCCTTCCTCGTTCACAGTGCTTCCCAGAGAACTGGGGGGGACACCTGCAGATGTAGCCTGGAGGAAGAGGAGGAAGGTGAGGAGCGCACCGGCCCAGCAATTAAGGGAGGCCCTGGCACGTGTGCAGACCCACGTGTTCACACAGCCACTCGGCCACCATTGACTTGTTGAGGGCCTCCTCTGTGCCCAGCACTGCACCAGATCTTAAAAATATGTTGCTGAGTGAAAGTGTAAACAATTTTGTACCGCTTACATAAATTAAAAATTCAAGCATGTGAAAAACAGTAATATGCATTTTGCAAGAACTCATTCAAAAACTTTAAATATTTGCCTCTAGAGTTGGGGGAGGGGAAGGGAGTGGAGTACAGGTTAAAGGGGAATGAGAAAGAGACTTTGCATGGACTAGTGATGACACTAGGTGTGTGATTACCTCAATCCTCTGTACCCAGTGTCCCCACTCTTGTCCACCCGTATCCCCCCAAAAATTAGAAAGTTTTTGTTAAGGGAGAAGGAAGACTCCTGGCTTCTCCTAGTGTAGACCTAGCAGATCCCAACCTGCTACTCACAGGATAGTGAGGGGAAGAGAGGGAACTGTGGAATCGGGAGGCGGGAGTTGCCACTGAGACCTCCACCCTAACACGCCCCTCCCACTTAGGAGCCACGTGGCCTGGGACAAGTTCCTTTCCCTCTCTGGGCATCCCTTCCCACCCAGCAGGTTCCTGAGCTGTAAAATGGAGCTCTCTTCCTCCTTCTCCCATCATGGGACTGTGGTGAAGGAACTTGCTTGTAAGCTCTACTGTAACATGATTGTCAGGTCAACATGTCAGGGTCCTCCAAAGAGCCTTCTGGGGTAGACCTGGGGGCCAGCCCCCGCCTCCGCCCTTACCTGCCCCGGGGGCCTGCGAGCACTTCCCCCCATTGAGACACGGGTTCTGGACGCAGTTGTCACTGTGGAGGCAGCACTGGGTCAGGGCCTGTGTCTCCAGCAAGCCTGCCACTGTCTTGCCCTGGGACAGCAGCTCCAGTGCCTCTCCGTTGACCAAGACAGCATCCAGGCAGCCTTCGAAGCCCTGGGAGACGTTTGAGGAAGAAGGCGAGAGGACGAGCCCGCCCAGCACGAGGTGTCTTTCAGGCCTCGGACTCCAGCAGTTCTCTGGGACCACAAGGAAGGCGTCACCCACATTGTCAACCAACAGGCGAATGGAGGTGTCCATCTGCTCCACCAGGATGGAGTGCCACTCTTGGTCATTCACGTGGCGCCGGGAGGAGAGGTTTCCATAGTAACCTCCTGAACAGTGGTATTCCAGCTGGGGCACTCCCTTGGCCAGCTGCAAAGAAAACCCAAACAGCCATCAGCAAAGCCAGGAAGTCCCTGTAAACCTGCTAACAGGCTGCCAGTTCAAAGAATGTTGTTTGTGTTTTCATGGGTAGGAGGGATAATGTGTGGCGATTTTCAAGGCTGTTTTAGACATTGCATTTGTACAGCATAAAAGTCCTCAAAGTCCTCCCTGTCTATGGTCTCATTTGGCCCTCACCACACTCCATGAGAGGGTCTGGGTGTGGGTGACATCTCTATTTCCCACATGAGGAAACTGAGGCCCATAGATCCTTGCTGATCTAGACCCTGTGTTTTATTTTATTATTATTTTTTTAAGACCCTGTGTTTTAGATTCTTCTTCACAGGCCTTGTAAACACTTCCCTCTCTTTCCCACTTTCTTACTCAACAGTTCAGCAGTTCTCAAAGTGGGTCTTCAAGACTTTTTTGGGGGATCTGCAAGAAAAAAACTACTTCATGATAATCCTAATTATTTGCCTTTTTTACCGTTGTTTTCTCACAAATACACAGTGGAGTTTTGCAGATACATGCTGTCATAACAGATGAATGCAGAAGTCGATATGAGAAGCCAGTTATGTTCTATTAAGCCAGACATAAGAGCGGCTCACCAAAATGCAAAACAATGCCCCTCTTCTATTTTGGAAGATGTAATTATTTTTCATAAAAATATAGTATTTATGTGAAAACATAATAGGTTTCTTATTATTTTTAAATGAATTAATAAATGTTTTTACATTCTCAGTTTTAATTTCTAATTCTGAAAATGTCAATATATATAACCCACAGAAACAAAACTTCCCTGGGATCCTCAATAATTTTTAAAAATGTATGAAGTCCTGAAATCAAAAAGTCTGAGAACCTTTGGGTTAAAACATTTTAGTTCACTTCACTTCCAAGAAATAGGATTTCCCACATGGCCAAATACTTTTCTGGTCCCTTTGGGCTGGGTACAGTTTTCTCTGGTAAAATTTGGAGGTCTGACCCAGTGGTTTCCTAGAAGTTGGCCATTTATTTGTATGCCACCTTTCTGATTTTTGTCCTGGTTGAATACTACCTGTACTTTATTTATTTGAAAAGGAAATGACATTATTGTGGAAAATAGAAAACCAATATCACTTGCCATTAAGAAAAGAGAATAGGCCGAGCACGGTGGCTCACGCCTGTAATCCTAGCACTCTGGGAGGCTGCGGCGGGACGATTGGTTGAGCTCAGGAGTTCAAGACCAGCCTGAGCAAAAGTCAGACACCATCTCTACTAAAAATATAAAAATTAGCCAGATGTCATGATGCGCACTTGTAGTCCCAGCTACTGGGGAGGCTGAGGCAAGAGGATCACTTGAGCCCAGGAGTTTGAGGTTGCAGTGAGCTACCATGATGCCACTGCACTCTACCCAGGGTGACAGAGCAAGACTTTGTCTTAAAAAAAAAAAAAAGACAAAAAAAAAAGAGAAAAAAGAATAACAAAAATAAATGCAACTCAAACAAAACATCGTAATTAAATCATTCTTTTTATCTTTTTGAGACCACAAATCTGTTGATCCTACCATATTTTCACTGTCTCTCATCTCTGTAACGTCCTCACTTCTCTCCTTATCCAGCTTCAATTCCATAGTCAATCATCAGAACCACTTCCTTCATGCACTCTTGACTTCCTGTCTGCCTCTTACGTCATAGAACTCACTTGGTAAACCCATGACTGTGGTAAAATCTGACTCTTCACTCACTCTGTGGAGACATGGAGCTGAATGCAGCTAGAGAAAAGCACACAGCCTTACACACCATGCATCTCAAATGAGCCTTGAATGCTGCCCAGCAATCACACGATCTTCCTTAGTCCATTCATTCTCCCATGTACTGTTTTCATGACTTTCTCCCTCCCCAGTCTCCTAATGCCTCCCTTGCATCCTCACTCTCATCTGATGACCTTCCTTCCTACTGAAGCCATCAGGAGGGAACTTGCCAAATCCAATATCACTTCTCATCTTGCTTGGCCTCTCAGCAGCAGATCACCCAGTGATCACTCCTTCCTCCTTGGTATGGCTTCCTGGATACGACACTCTCTTAGTTTTCCTCCAACATCACCGGTTGCTCATGTTCCATCTTCTTTCTTGGAGCCTCCTCTTCCCCAAGACCTCTTAATGTTGGAGGGTCTCAAGGATTAATCCTTGGTCTACTCCCTTTCTGATTTGCACTCTTGGTAAGCTCACCCAGTTGCGTGGCTTTCAATAGTGTGTGTATGCTGAGACTCCAGATCTCCATCTCTAGCCCAGACCCCTATCACAACAAATAATCCAGCTCTATCTGGAGGTCTAATAGGCACCTCAAACGTACACTTCCAAAACTGCACTCCTGATCTCCCCTCCCCAAACCTTATACCCCCCCGTATCCTTCCCCGGGTCTGTTAGCAGCAGCTCTATCCTTCTAGTTGCTCGGGCCAAAATCTCACTCCTCTCGTTCTTCTCACTCAATGCATTTGGAAGTCCTGTTAGCTTTACCTTCAGAATCTTTCCAGAATCTGACACCTTCCCAGTTCCACTATTGTCACCCTGGTCTAAACTGCCATCCAGTCTCACCCAAGGCATTACAGTAGCCTCCTGACTAGGTCTCTCTGCTTCTATTCTTGTTCCTCTAAAGTCGATTCTCAACACAGTAGCCACGATGACTCTTTTAAAATATGTCAGATCATTGCATATTTGCTCAAACCCTTCTGATGTTTCCCATTTTGCTCAGAATAAAAGCCAAAGTCCTTATAATGTCCTGTAAGATGTTTATAGATATGCCCCATCCCATTACATCTCTGACTTCAACTCCTACCACTACTGTTCCCCTTGCTCACACTGGAGCCACATAGAACTCCAGAATGTTGCTTAAACGTGCTAAGCATTTTCTTGCCAAAAGGCTTTTGCATTGCTATTCCCTCTACCCAGAATGCTGTTCCCCTCAGATGTCCACATAGCTAACTCCCACACCCTCTTCAAATTCTTGATTAATTATCACCTCAATGAAAGCTTCCCCGAACACCTTATTTATAATCGCAACTCCTCATACCCCTGATTCCCTATAACCGTTTTTGTTCCTTTTTGCCCATAGGACTTATCAAATTCAAACAAACCCCATAATTTTCTGATGTATTCCATTTATGTTTATTGTCAGTCTCTCCCCTATAGAATGAGAGCTCTAAGAGGGGATTCTGTCTTATTCATGAGACCAAGCACCCAGAACAGTGCCTGTCAGGCAGGAGATGCTCAGTGATTCTGCACTGAATGAATTGAAATCTAGCGACCAAAGTCAGCTTTCTGTTTGTTAAAATGGGAGATTGGCACATGTGATAGAGGTGTTAGTTAAATCAGCCACAAAAAACAATGGTGAACTAGCACCTCTTGTATTATCCTGGATGGAGCTGGAGCCCATTCTACTAAGTATCCCAAGAATGGAAAAACAAGCACCACATGTACTCACCATCAAATGGGTACTAATTGATCAACACTTATGTGCACATATGGTAGTAACATGCATTGGGTGTCGGGCAGGTGGGAGTGGGGAGGAGGGGATGGGTATATTCACACCTAATGGGTACAGTCCACACTGTCTGGGGGATGGACACACTTGAAGCTGTGACTCAGGTGGGGCAAAGGTAATATATGTAACCTAAACATTTGTACCCCTGTAATATTCTGAAATAAAAAAAGTAAAAATTTAAAAAATTAAAAAAAAAATCAGGCAGGCAGACTGAGACTTCCTATGTGACACAATCAGACGACTGGAAGACCATTAGAAAGGAAATTAATTTTTCTTCCATGTGATCCCATGTGACTTCATACTGGGTTTGTCATCTTGAGCACCCCCAGTGGTAGCTAGTCCCCCAGTCCCTTGGGAAACACTGGCTTATTACTCAGCAAAATTGATAACAGCACCAGGGCTGGCACCGGTCTGTCTTTCTGTCTCACCCTACAGAGCAAGCAGCCCCACCTGTAGTTGTCCTTGGACAGGCTGGGGAAGTGGCTGTGGCCATCCAGGACTGGATAGTCCTGTGTCCTGGCCCAATAGTCACACCCAGCATCCCTGTAAACCAAGCAGGGATTTCTTTGCCAGAAATGGGCTTTTTGACGGTCCTCACGCCTGCACCTCACCTCCCCAGCCTGGGACACCACGTGAAATCTCTCGGGCTGGCAGTGACCTACCTTTAGGGAAATCGACGCCGTCTCATTGGTGAACAGGAGAATGGCCTGTGGCTGGAGCGTTTTCAGATAGAAACGGATGTGCCAGTTTCGAACTTCTGGGGGCCTGTACCGCACATAGCTCTGACCACTGAGCCTGGCGGCAGTACCTGCAAAAGCAACCACAAGTGTCACCGCCACATCAAGTAGTCCTCACGGAGCCCTTGGACTGACTTTGTCTCATTCAATCCTTGGGTGGCAAACAGGGTCATTGCTCACATTTTATACATGACTAGGCTCTGTGTGTATGCAGGGGACTTTTCCAGGGTCACACAGCTAGAAAGGAGCCATTGCCCAGCATGCCTGCCTTTGTTCTCAGGGACTCCGTGCTTACAGTCAGGCGGGCTGAGCCCAGCAGTGCTGGCTGTCCCTGGGGAAGACCCACTTCTCACCATTGCAGGAGCAGTTCCTCTGCAGCTGGTGCCGCGGGGTGAGGATGCTGAGCCTGGCAGTGCTGTACGTGGGCCCAACGTTGGAGTCCAGGAGCACTGTGTCTTGGCAGATTCGACCCTGGCAGCTTGGCCCCGGGCAGGGCACCACGGGCATGGCTGACCGCATCTGAACCCCCACTGCATGCTCCATCTCCTTAGCTGAGCGAGTGATGATGGAGGCCAGCTCTTGGAGCGTGTAGAAGGTTCCAGAATGCCTCTCAAAGACCAGCAGCACGTCCACGCCAGCCACGGCCTCTGCAGGCTGAAGGCTGGCCAGGTGGATGTTGGCCCGTTTGATGTCCAGCTTGTTGCTGAGGAACCTCTGCAGGTTCCGCCAGTGGTCGCTCACCAGCTCCTCGGGGCTGAGCTGCTGGAAGCCTATCCACATGGCCTGCTGCAGCGCCTCCCGTGCCATGTGCCACACGTGCACGTGCACCCCAGCCGTGGTGCTGAAGGTCCCATCGCTGACTGTGACATTGAACGCGTAGTGGCCGTGAGGCAGTCCCTGGGCAGCAATAATCTTGCCATCGGGGGCACCCACTGAGAAGCGCCTGCCCAGCGTCTCCTCTCCTGCCAGGCTGTAGGTGAGCGTGTCCTGAGGGTCTCGGTCAGTGGCGTGGATCTTACCCACCATGCCGCCCTGGAACTCCTCCTCCCCTACGGTGATGAAAATCTCCAGCGGGAGGGCGGACGGTGGGTAGTGGCTCTGCTCTGTGATGTGGACGCGGACAGATGTGGAAGACGAGAGGGGAGGCACGCCGCTGTCTGATGCCTGTGGGCAAAACAAACGCTGCCGTCACCCAACTGAGCCGCGGTGCTCTCTGGGCCTCCTTGCGGAGCCACGTCTCTTTGCCCCACGCCCACCTCGAGGGCAGGCTCAGTGCACTGTTGCATTTGGAGAAAAAACCTAACCCCAGAAGCACTGGTCTATAAATATAGATTTTCTGAAGGTTTTGTAGGGAATGCAGGAGGGAGTTACATCCCAAGAACACGGGACAGTCTTGATTTTTACCTGTTGTGGATCAATTATCACCAATTAATTATATTTTAGTGCTATGGACTGAACGTTTGTGTCCCCTCAAGATTCACATGTTGAAATCTAATCCACAACATGATGGTGTTCAGAGGTGGGACCTTTCGGCTGTGATTAGATCATGAGGGTGGAGCCCTCGTGAAGAGAATTAGTGCCCTTATGAGAAGAGGCCGGACTGCCAGCTCTCTCCCTTCCCGCCACGTGAGCACACAGCAAGGAGTCAGCAGTCTGAGGTGCAGAAGAGGGCCCTTGCCCGAACCCAGTCATGCTGGCACCCTGATCTCAAACTTCCGTCCTCCAGACTGTGAGAAATAAATTTCTATCCTTTAAGCCACCTGGTCTATGGTATGCTATTGTAGACGCCTGAATGGACTAAGACAGTGCCTCTCTCGCTCTCAAAAGATCACAGCTTGGACCTCGGATAACACAGTGACCCAAGCCACAAGGCCACCATGATCCGCCCAGCCCATCTCTTCAGCTCCATTCCCACCATTGCTCAGGATGCTCTGACCACCTCAGTCACATCTCGGACTGGTCCAAGCGCTTTCCCAACACAGGACCTTGCTCATCTTGTTCTTCCTGCCAGGAACACTCTCCTGGCTGCTTGTCACATGGTTGGCAGCTCAGATCTCCACTCAAGTGTCGCCTCATGGGGGCAGCCTCCCTCTGAATATGTGTGCTCCCTGGGCCTTACGAGTCTCTCATCACTTTATTTTCTTATCACAGTTTGTACGGATGTTATTTCTTTCTTCATCTGTTTATTGTTTATATCCATAATTAGAATGGAAGGCCCCTTGGGAGAGGAAACATTTATTCCCTTCCTATCCTCTGCTATATTCCTAGCAGTTAGTATAGGGCCTGGCATATAGCAGGTGCTCAATAAATACTTGTTACAAGACTGAATGACTGAATGAATGAATAAATACATCACTCCCACCCTACAAATTCACAGAACAGTAGGGTCCACTGGACTTGAGACTTAGGAAAGGGATTTTGGGGGAATGAAGTGAGGGAGAAATGTCTGATCACCAGCCTGGCCACAGTTCTTGGGCTATTCCCACACACCCCATAACAATACCACCATGATCCCCTGCACGTGTGCATACAATCGCTCATTCAGGCCCCACACCAATTCTGTGAGCTAGGTCTTGTTGTTAGCACCTGAGGTTCGGAGAGCTGTTCTGGCCAAACTCTAGGAGTCACAGCCAGAGTGAGGATGTGTGGGAATTAAGAGTTTGGGAAGGCCAGGTGTGGTGGGGTGGCTCATGCCTGTAATCCTAGCACTCTGGGAGGTCGAGGTGGGTGGATTGCTCAAGGTCAGGAGTTCGAAACCAGCCTGAGCAAGAGCGAGACCCCATCTCTACTAAAAATAGAAAGAAATTAATTTGCCAACTAAAAATATATAGAAAAAATGAGCCGGGCATGGTGGCGCATGCCTGTAGTCCCAGCTACTCGGGAGGCTGAGGCAGAAGGATCGCTTGAGCCTCGGAGTTTGAGGTTTTTGTGGATTAGGCTGACACCACGGCACTCTAGCCCGGGCAACAGAGTGAGACTCTGTCTCAAAAAAAAAAAAAAAAGAGTTTGGGGTTGGGGGTCAGAATGCTTGGGTTGGAAGCAACCCACCTCTGCTGCTTATTAACAATATTACTTTAAGCCACTCACTTAAGCTACGTGTGCCTCAGTTTCCTCATCCGTAAACTGGGGTACAATGACAGAAGCACTAGTAGTCACTGTTGCCAGCATATCTACTGACCCCATTTACCCACCAGAGGCCCAGCTCTCACCTCTATCTGAAGCTGATACCATTCCTGGACCCTCCTGCTCAGGCCCTCGGCAGTCACCAGCCACCCATCCGGGGTCACTCGGAAGGCAGAGCCATTGTTCCCCTTGGTGATTCGGAATGAGTAGGGGGGGCCATTCTCTGGGGAGTCCGAGTCACTCAGGATCAGCTGCAGGACTTTGCTGCCGATGGGGGAGTACTCCTGAGAAGAAAGTGAAGAAAACCGAAGAGCAAAATGAGCCCCAACCCTTGCTTTTGTATCTTTCTAGATCTGCCCATCTGGGATGAGTCCTCAGCACTCTGACCACTCCCAGGCTATGCCTGGACCTCAAGCTGATGCTCATTCATCCTACCTGCCTTTGAGGTGGTTGTTGACTTTTCAGTCTGGACCAGGAGCTCCCTGAGGGCAGGGAAGTTAGGTCTTTGAAACAAAGCCCACCAGGGCTGGAAGGGTTCTTAGAGACCAAGGTCAAGCCCTTTATTCTGCAGAGAGGGGACTTGCCCAAAGTCACACAGCTGATGAATCATGTACATAAATTAGTTAGTACCTGGGATGCATATGATTTTCAGGGCCAAGTGAACACCTATAAACGGTTTCTTGCTTAGAGGACACATATGATGAGCAACTTCAAAGACGATTAGGAATTCAATTAAGAAAAATTGATCCCCTGAGTAACATTCAGTCTTTGTTTTATAACATGGGGATTGAGTATGCTATTATATAACACAATGGTAGTTAGCCATCTTTTTAGTATCCTAATGTTATCTACAAACTGAATCTAATGGACAGATACTGATGGTTGCCTATCCAATAAACGTTCTTTCTTCCTTTCTTATAAAATCTTGCTTTTGTTCAGGCATGGGGTGGCGATATCTTCAGGAAAGATGTGCCCTTCCAAAGAGGAGATGGACTATGATTGGTCTAAGTCAGTTATAATAATCTGATTTTCCGTGTCAGTGTTTGGTTCAGGGGTGAGCTAGTAATCCAATTCTGACCATTGGAGAAGTCTACCAAGTAGGGTTTCTGAAAAGTCATCATTTTTGATAAAAACGGATCCTTCAAAAGAAGTCCCTTTCTATTTGCCTTTGAAGATGGTAAGGCAAAGATGTGACGCTGGAGCTGCAGCAGCCATTTTACAGTCATGAGTGAGAGGATGAGGGAATTCAAAGAAGTTAACCCACAGCCATAGTATCACTTTCCTACTAAAATAACCTATTCTGGAATGGAATTTTCCATCAGACCTCTTGTTATATGAAATAATAAGTCCTTCTTATTTAACAGATTTTTAGTCAGGGAATCTGTTATTTGCAGCCAAAGTTTCCTAAATCATACCCATAATATATAAAACAGGTAAAATGGAACAACCCTGGGTGATGCATAATAGGAATCAGAATTCTGCCCTCTTATTCACTTCCTCCCCTCCCTCACCTTTTATAACCCTGACAATTCCCCATAGAATCCCAAGGCCCTCTCCAAAACCTCTTTGCAAATCACTGGAATAGTGGAAATAGCTGGGGATCTGGAAAACTTCCTGGGCTTTAATCCCGAGTTTGCCACATGCTAGCTCTGGCACGTTTCTGCACCTCCATATTTTAATCTCTAAAATGAGTACTACCTATTCCATATGGCTGTCATGAGCCTCCAGTGAGAGGATGGATGTGGAAGTGCCTAACAAAGTGCCCAATTATTTTAAATCCCACAATCCCTTCAGCTGCCTGTGTTGCCTTTAGGGAAATCAGTGGCAAGATCACAGCCACTGTCTGGGTGTTCTGATACCACCGAGGAAAACCTGCTGGTAGCAGAGAAAGGAAGGGAGGAAGGCGCAGGGTGCCTTTGGAGGCTTGAGCTTACCTGGACCGTGGTGCTGTAGTTGAGCTGGAAGAACCTCGGTGGGTTATCATTGACATCGACCACCTGGATGGTGATGTCTGTGTCCGCGTGCAGTGGGGGCTGCCCGCTGTCTGTGGCTTGGAGACTCAGGGAATAGCTGGAGGTCTGTTGCAAGGATGCCCAGTGGAGGTTAGCAATGAGGACACTCACTTCTGCCCCCTGACTCATCACTAATGTTTTCAGAAAAAGAAGATGAAGACACTTCTCTATGCCCACCCCTATGGCCCACCCACAGCAGTTTAGGGCTCAGGTTCCACAGTCAGACAGAAATAGGAGTGATTTCCTACTCAACCATGTACTAGCTATGAGATCTTGGAAAAGTGACTCCCTAGGAGTATTTTGAGGATTGATCAGCATGTACAGCATTTAGGAAAGTGTCTGGCACAGAGCGGGGGCTCAATGAATGGTATCTGTCACTGTAATGATCTAATGAGCCTGGTCATCGTGAGAAGCCACCTGAGCTCCTCTAGGGAAGGTTATAGGTCACTCAGTCCCTCTCCTGCCTCTGGCCTCACAGTCCACAGAGCCCCTACAGAGAAACAATTGGGAGACGCTCTGGGCAGGTCTGAGGAAGTGTCACAATGGGGTGTTGATCACAACTCATCCTCTGGACCTGCAGCAGGACCATATGTCTGCCCTAATGAGCTCAGGTTGAGCCCCTCCCTCATGACTCACCTGCTCCCAGTCCAGGGCCTTGGCCACCTGTAGCTCCCCCTTTTTGGGGTGGATGGTGAAGTGCCCAAGCTGGTTCCCTTCTACCAGGCTATAGGTAATGGCACTATTTAGGGGTCCATCTTCATCAGTTGCCGACACCTGCAGTGGGGGAGGGTGATTGTGAATGGAGGGACAAGAGGGAACCAGAGAGAAATCTTGGCCCCTGGGAGGGTAGGAGGGGACAGATATGTCCCTGTGCTAATGACTGCCACTGGGCTGGCAGTCCCTAGACCACAGTAGTCCCCGTCAAGGGAATATCTTCATTCACATCCTAGTGTGGACTTCAGCATGTCATGGTTCATTTATTCATTCATTCATTCGCTCATGCTGACTCACTCATGGTGACAGGGTGGTGGGCCTGTGCTAAGAGGTGAGGAATATGCCAAAATAACTCTGCCTACAGAAAATTTAATGTCTAATTTCATAGATAATTCTAATTGGGGTCAAAGTATGAGCAGCCTCATGAGCTCACAGAGAACACAGTGCCATGTCACACCAAGGGAGATCAGAAGAGGATTCACGAAGCCTCGAAGATGGGAAGGGTGGGGAGGGCATTCCGGGCAGAGGACAAAGCGTGAGCACAGAGGCGTGGAAGTGCAGAAGATGCTGGGGAAAGGCACGTCTTCGTGTGTGGGCGGAGCCTAGGTGCACGGGAGCAGAAGGGGAGGAGTCTGGAAGGCAGTGTGAGTGTGGGTGCAGAGTTGGGTTTCATTCCATTCAAGGAGGGAGAAATCACATATTTAAATGCAAAGAGGTTTTATTCAATATTCCCTCCTCCAGCCCACTGTCATGTCATGTCACTCACTGTGCCCAGACCTTCCTAGGCTTTGGAGTCTGGCAGTCCTCCGGGGTCTGCCTCCTCTCCTTCCTCTCCTATCACAGCTCACCCATCCCATGCCAACCTCCCATCTCATCACGTAGCTCTGAGACATTCTCTCAAGGGAGACGGTTTGGCTGAGTAACTACAAGCAGAGTCAAGTCTACGGTGTATTAATTTAATAAACTAATCCATGCCTGGGGGCGGGGATGCATGCGTGTGAGATAAGAACCCACCGCAGGCTCCGTGCCCCACAAAGAGCGAAGCTGCGGATCCTTACCGTGAGTATGATGTCGCCCACGATGGCATTCTCCGAGACCCTCACGCTGTACAGATCCTGGAGGAACCTGGGCCGGTGTTCGTTGACATCGGTGATGTTGACCACGACTGTGGTAGTGTCACTGAGGGAGGAAGAGCTCTTCCGACTGCACTCGACGGACAGGAAGTACTTGGGGCTTGTCTCAAAGTCCAGGCTCCTGTTGACGTACAGGATTCCTGAAGAAACAAGAAGAGACTGGAGCAATAAGGCAGAGCTGGAGCCACCAAGGCAGAGGACTGAGGGGTCTGAGCCCAGCCCAGGACAGGCAGCTCCACAGGACCAGGAGAGCTGAGTCTCCTCCGTCACCTCCCCCTTCATCTCCCTCTTTGTTGTCATCTGCCTTCTTCCCCCTCATCTGATCTCATTTTCTTTATTATCATTCCCAACAGCAGTGTCTCCCTCATTTATTTCTGTGATGCTAAATTTATCCCATTTAGATCTATAAAAACCCCGTGCCGCAGGAACAATTGTGATTCCTACTTTCTAGGTGAGTCAACTTGATGCTCGAACAGGTAGGTGACTTGCCTAACCTCATCCAGCTAGTCAATGACAGATCTCAGATTATAGAAAGAGTTTCATAATACCCGAAGTTGTTCAACGAATTGTTAAGGAATAGATTTATTATTCTGAAAACTGGAAAAGAAAACCACAAGCAACGATTTATCCTGCTGCTCCTAGATAACCAAATGGTTAATGGTAGAAACTCTTCGTTATAAAAGAATTCAGTTAGTAAATGAATGGGGAATAATAGGGTTAGAAAATCACCATTTTGCAGCCCCTTATGAAATAGTATATCTAGGAAATAATTAGCAACGGCTGCTGAAACCATTAGAAGGGAGGCTGATGAAGAAATCTACAATGGATAGGGCTGACAACATCTGAGCTCACTGTTAATCTTAACATCAGAAAAAAGAGCCAGCTAGCTCTTATGAGCCTCCCAACATGATGTGAATAGCACAGTGTCATCTATGAAGCATTGTTGATCAAGCATTGTTGATTGAACCTGACCAAGGCCTTCAATCCAAATGTCATTCGTAGGAAATAGAAGGGCCAGAGGCTTATGCTATATCACATTATAAAGACACAGCCAGCCAATCCAAAGTATGGAAGATTCTATCAGACGTGACTCAAATGTTTCATTAAGTAAATGGCAGGGGGAAATAAAGAGGAAGAAGAAAATGTTAGAGATTAAAAGAGACTTAAGATATACATCAATCAGTATGTAGAGATTTTAAGGATGCTGACAAACCAATTTCAACAAGACATTTATGAGTTAATCTGGAAAACTGGCTGGGTATTAGATATTAAGAAATTGTTATCTTGTAGGTATGATAAGGTATTGCAGTTTTGTTTATAAAAGGAGTTCTTGTCGTTTAGAGATACACACCGAAATCTTTAGAAATGAAATGATACGGTGTCTGGAATTTACTTTAAAACAACACAACAATAGGTGGGTTTGGGGATGGAGGGCAAAGAAAAAACCACACCAGCCTCTATTGATAATTACGGAAGCTTTGCAGTGAGAACGTGGGGGTCTGTTGTACTGTTCTACTTTTTAATATGTCTTAAATCTCCATAGTAAAAACTTTTTTAAAAGTACTGCTCAATGGCAAGGCAGTTGTTTGGGGAGGCAGAGAGCAGCATTCAGGGGGCGCTGTGTCTGCAAGAGCCGTGGGCTGACCTGGCAGCCTCTGGGGCCCTCCCACGAGTTTCTGTGAGTCTGACTTGGACCCTTCCATGGCCAGGAGGAAAGAAGAGAGATGGTTTTCTAGTTCTTTCTCGCTTCGTGAGAACAAAGGAAGATGCAGGGGTGCCAGGATGTTTGGAGGGGTTGGAGGGGCTCCAGGAGGGAAGCGGGCAGCCTGGTCCTGGGCTGCTGAAGCTCGGGATTCCAGCAAGTGCTGGTGCCTCTGCGCCGAGGAGGGAGGGCTGCCCTTGAGACCACGAAGCCAAGAACTGTGGAAGGAGAGTGGGTTGCTGGGGGTCCTGACTCAGAGTCCTGGGGGAGGGGATGTGGGGGAACATGGAAGGGTCCCAGCTAAGCTGGCCCCAGGGCGGAAGAAGGGACCAGGTAGCTGGAGAGATGCATGCGGAGAGGGGAGAAACAGCCAAAGGAGGTCTGCTAGGGGAGGGGCTGCGCGGGGCAGATGTGCCCCACATGTGAGAAATCCGATGCACTGCGGGACCGGGACTGTGCCCGTGCGTGGAGGGGTGGGGCTGGCACAGGCGCTGGCTCACCTGTGCGGACGTCCAGGCGGAACCTGCCCTGCTCGTTCCCGCTGACCATGCGGTAGCCGGTGTTCTCTGCGCCCGGGCGCGTGAGCGTGGCCAGCCGCAGCACCTCCGTGCCAAGCTGGGCGTCCTCCGGCACCTGCACGCTGTGCTCGGTGTTCAGGAACACGGGCAGGTAGTCATCGAGGCCCACCACCGAGACCGTGACGGTGCCCAGCGTGGAGAGCGGGATCGGGGTGCCCAGGTCGGAGGCGCGGACCGTGAGCTCCAGCGCTGCCTGCGGCGTGACCCGCAGCGGCTTCTCCAGGCGGATCACGCCCGTGGTGGCGTCGATGGAAAAGTGGCCTTCGGCTGAATCCGCCAGAGAGTAAACCACCTGGGCGTTGGCGCCTGCGGGGAGACCAAGGGCGTGATTCACACTGAGGACACCTCTGACCCTGCCTGCCACAAGCCCTGCAGCCACAGGAGGGCGTGAAGAAGGCCTCCCCACGAAGGCTAGCTAACACACCCAGGGGATGTTCGGAGTGAGGATCTCTCCAGCAGGGGTCTTGATTAAGGTGGGTGGCAAAGGGTCTTGGGGGAAGGGTGGTGGTATGGTCTGCAAACCTATCAAACCATCCAAAAATGTTGGTGGGGTCCAATGTCAGCTTATAATTGAAAAATGTACGAGATAAAACCACCCACAGCAAGTGCTTTGGTCGCGATAGAACAGTTTTGTGCCTTGACTGTGGTGTTCTTTACATGAATCTACACATGGAATGATATTGCATAGAACTACATGCACACGCAAATGAGTGTGTATAAAAACTGGTGAAATCTGGATAAGGCCTGTAGTCTAGTTACCAGCAATGTGCCACTGTCAATTTTCTGGTTTTGAGGTTATGCTACAGCTATTTAAGGTGATGCCATTGGTGAACCTGGGTGAAGGGTACACTCTCAGTACGATTTTTGCCGTTTCCTAAGAGTCTACACTTATGTCCAAGTAAAAAGTTAAAAAAATAAACACACCCATGGAAGTTCTTAGCAAATCAAAACATACAGTGTTTCTTCAGCTTTGGCCAATTCTATTATTTTCTTTGGTTAAGTATCAGTTGAAGCAGTTGGCTTGTATAGGGACCATAGTGTATGAAGAATACCAACATTTACTGCTCAGCTGTAAGATCCTCACTCAGTGGGATGAGCACAGGCCCTGAGCCTAAGGGTCTCACATCTCATACACACCCTTTGGTGGAATGGTGGCAGGAATTGCCTATGAGAAGAGTTGAATTTACATCCACTAAATGCACATACCATGCAACTCCCCCATATATGCATTTCTATGAAGAGACCATAATTTTTCTGAAGAAAGGGAGATGGTGGTCAGGCCACACCTGGAATATTTGGGTGAAATATTTGAGTTAGAATAACCGTTGGAAAGAATTAATGGCAAATTGGTATAATGCAAGGGGATACATCTTAGAAGGAAGATGGAATTGGAACTATATGATTGAAGAAATTAGGGCTCTTCCATTTGGAAAGGGAGGCTGATACCAGAGCAGGCAGTCATCAACTGCTAGTGACAGAAGGGCTGTCATGGATGAGGGGTCTAGAAGACCTGTGTGAGTGCAGAGGGCAGGACCAGGACTGGCAGGTATGAACCCCAAGGAAGTAGCATTTGAAGGAATGGACTGCCTAGGAAGTAGGGAGCTTCCTATCCCTGGAGGTGTGCAAGCAGTGGCTAATTGAACACTTACAGGGCCTTGTAACCATTAGTTGGGGAGGAGGGTGTTCAATTGTATGGCTTATGCATCACTCCAGCTCTGATGTGTTCTGGATCTGTCCTATCAAACCCAGCTCTGCATCTGCAAGTCTGTCCACTTGCATTTGTTACACCCCACACACACTCGTTTTCCAGGTCCAACTGCCCTGCCTTTGCACTGACTGTTGGCCCTCCCCAGAACCCCTGCATCTCTCCAAAATCTCTCACCTCCTTCAATGCCAAGCTAAAAATCACCTCCTCTAGAAGTCTTAATTTTACTCTGCTGGTGTCAAACAAAGCAGGGTGCTTTGATCCCACTTTTATCATCATCATTATCCTATGTTGATCTGGCTACTTAGACCCTGAGGGCACTTTTTTACCCTGTCTGAATTATAAATTTTGACTCAGGAAAATTGGATGAGATATATATATATATTTTTACATATGTATATATGTAAAATAAGCCACAATAGAATAATTCTTGGTGGCAGAAGCTATAATTGGTACAATATGGATCAAATACTCTTGGATAAATTCAATTTGCCCTATAAATTTTAAAAGGAAGAGGAAAAGGAAACCCATGAAAATAATGTCATCAAAATTAAAATGCAAAATATTGAAGATGGTTCAACTTCACTGTACAGAAAATTGATCAAATAATTAATCAATTAATTTAGAGACAGGGTCTCTCTCTGTTTGGAGGCAGGTATAAGGCAGAGTACCTTGCCTTGTACCTATTCACCTAGGCTAGAGTGCAGTGCCATCATCATAGCTCACTGCCACCTCAAACTCCTGAACTCAAACGATCCTCCTGCCTTGGCCTCCCAAAGTGCTAGGATTAGAGGCGTGAGCCACTGCGCCCAGCCTGATCAAGAAATTTAATGGGCTTAATGAGATTTGTGCCAAAAAGTTCCTTTCTTGTGGCCAATTAATCAGAGTTGAATAATTCTGATTGGTATATTTATGATTAAATGTTTGTGTTCAAAGTAACCTTGAAGTTAAATGGCAGTATTGAAAGGTCCCCCGGTGTAAGTGGCAGGGGAGAAACAATGAGGCTGAAATTCCTTGTACCTGCCTCCAAACATTGCTAAAATCATTTGTCACATAGCACTTAGGTGTGCAGTTTGTGGACATTTTCCACGTTTAAGTGTCCACAGATTTAACAAGGAAGCACAGTCCTTGCCAGTCCCAGGGAGACACAGAGAGAGCCAGACCCTTGCCCAAAGTGACAGAGCAGCTAATAGCAGAACACCCTTCTCAGACTCACCTTGGTCAGGATCCCTGGCAAATACCACAGCTACCGGGGTCTTAACGGTGGTGTTGTCAAAGACAGCCACAGCACAGTGGCTAGGGAAGAACCGTGGGGCGTTGTCATTCACATCTTCCACATGGAGAGTCACATCTGCCTGGCATGAGCGGCCACCTCCATCTGTTGCCTTGGCAACAAGGCTGTACACATCCTTCCTCTCTCGGTCTAGGGCTGTGAGTGTGGTCAGCTCCCCTGGCCGGAGAAATAACAGAAGCTGAACTTTTTCTAGGGGACATTACCCGAGCATGTGCCCTCTATAGAGCTATGGGCACAGCTACAGAGAGTTTTGTCACAGCAAGAAGGGGTCAACACAGTCAGAAAAGATCTCGGCCCATATCCCCCCATATCCACCCATTTCCCTAATTCTCCCAAACACACCCCATCACCACCATCACCAGTTTAAGATCACCAACAAACTACAAATAAGCCCAACATTTGTAAAGGCCAATAGGAAATTTCTAACAGCATATAAAATGTGTTTATCCTTTGGCTTATAATTTCACTTCTAGGGAAAAAAATAATATATATATATATATATATCTTACAGAATAATTAACCCAAAGATAAAAATATATGTATGAGGATATTCTTTGCAGCAGTGTTCAGAATAGCAATGTATTGAAATCATCCTATACTCCTTTCAAAAAGGGACTGGTTAAGTATATTGTGATTTAACCATACAATAAAATACCATATAACCAAAAATAAATTATGATAGAGTTTCAAAATGTTGCTAAGTAAAGAAAAGCAAGTTACAAAATAGTATTGTATTTTCATGAAATAATTATATAGAGATTTTGGATATGCATAGAAAACTAGTCTGATAGAATATACACCAAGAGTCCTTGTCTTTGGGGGAAGGGTTTATTACGCAGACTTTGCAGTTTCTGCATAATACATGCCTACATTCTTTGAATTTTATACCATGAGTATATATTATTTCCATATCCAGAAAAAAAAATGCCCAGTTTTTTTTTTTCTTTTTAAGTCCTCACTGGTCATCCTGCAGCTGAACAAATAGCAGCAGAGAGAGATTAGGTAACCAGCCTGGGTCACTGAGCACACCCATGCTGGGGTCAGGAAGGACAAGGTTGTCTCCTGTCCACCCAGACAGCTTCCTGGGACGCCACTCTTCCCCACCACCCCCCTGCTCAGGAATCTCCAAGTTATCCTCTGAGCTGCTGGATCCAAGCCAAGTGTTGACAGCTGGACCTTGTGATGTGGGCCTGCTGTGCTGCCCACCCTCACACCTTCCCCTACGGCACAGGGCAGGCATTCCACCCTGGTGGGCTGCTCTTCCAGAGGAGTCCTTTCCGCCAGACTCTCACAGCCCAGCCTCTCCTGGGTATTCACAGCCCAGCCTGCAGGGCTCTCTGCTTCCACTCTCTGCTCTGTCCCCTTAACTAGTAACAATGACAATAGCAACTGGGCTCTTACTACGTGCCAGACCTGGGCTGGGCTTCCATCTGCTTTATTACTTGTGATACTCACCACAGTACTGTGAGGTTTCATGCCCAGTTTGCAGCATAGACACCTTGAGATCATGTCCTTGACCATGGCACTCACCTGCCTAGGACCTCCCAGGGCTCTAAAGGTGGGATTTGGCCCTGCCTGCCCCAGGGCCTCATCCTTTGCCCTATCCTTCCTCTCTGGGCACCAGTTTCTGGCCCTCTGTTAGGTTCTCAGATGTGCATACTCTTTCCCAAAACAGGGTCCTTATATAAATTCTCCTTCTGCCTTGAAGGCCCTTTCCTGCCACTCCCTCACCCCAGGCTAAATCCTCTGTGTCCTCAAGTCTCACATACAATGGCATTTCCCCAGAGAAGTTTTACTTAACCCCTCTCCTCAGCCCACGTCAAGTTCTGCTGTCAAATATCAACATGGCAAAAAAAGAAGGGAAGGAAGGAAGGAAGACAAAGGTGTTGGCTGGTCTAAAAAAGGAATAAAATAAATCTCCATAGCACCCTGCATTTCTTAACTCAGCATGCTTCAAACCACTGGTTCAATGACTCCATTTCCCAATAGATTGTAAATATCCAGATCCTGTCTTCTCAGTCTATTGTTTACATCCCCGGCATCTGGCACAATGCTTGGCTAATAGGACCACTGTATGTTTGCTGGCGGATGGACGAATGGATAAGTGAATTGCTGCTGCTTCTCCAAGGGCCTGTCATGGCCCTGGGCTTGGTATTCAGTAAATAAGTTCTTGGTTCCATCCTATAGCTCAGGAAACCTACCTGTATGAGGATCCAGCTTGAATTCATGTGCCCCGGGGCCATGCAGAGAGTATGTGATCTGAGCATTGGTGTCAGCGTCCAAGTCTGTGGCAGAAACCTTCAAAATTAAGTGTCCTGGAAATACATCCTCACGGACCTTGCCGGTATAGAGAAGCTGGAGGTAGCAAGACAAAGAAGAGGGAGATTGTGGGAGCTGCACTTAGATCCAGAGAGAAGCAGAGAGACAGAGAGAGGGAGACACTGAGAGAGAGAGAGGAGAGAGAGAGAAAGAGAAGCAGAGAGAGGGAGGGAGGGCAACAGAGGGAAGTAGAATAAGATGAAACATGTAAAGAAAATGGGGGTTAAAAATAAGAAGAAGATGATGAAAGAAGAAGTGAGAAGAGGGAGAACGAAAAGGAAGTTCCACCATCCAAAGCCCACACCCCAGGCCAAAAGGACCTGCTATAGCCTCCTCCACGGGGCCCCTTGTGGCTGCCGGGTGAGGCGGGTGAGATGGCCCTGACATCAGGCATTCTAGAAGGTGTCAGGTAAGCTACTGCAGGCCACGCTACCAGGCTCACCTTCCTGCCCACACCCCCAGGACAGACCCTTGGACTCTGAATCAGGTCTGGACTGCAGTGCTCCCATGGCTTGCCTCACCCTCCCTGCACTTCAGGTCCCCTCGTGTCTTGCTGGGGTGTGGCACAGGGGAAAGGCTGGGGCTCCCTGAGAACAAGACCTTCCTTCCCTGTCTGGTCTGGGCCCAGCTTCCACCACTGCAGGGTGTGGGCGAGCAAGGCCCCATGCATGCTCTGGGTGGAAGCTTCATGCCGGGTGGGTTGTGTGGAGGTGGTTCCCCAGGCCTTTTTTTCCTGGGCTCTAATGACGCTGTGGACCATGCCTGGGAAGGCCAGGTGAGCCGGGTCCAAGCCTCTCCCGGCGTGGGGAGGACAGAGGCTGGTGGTAAGGATGGCTGAGGGGAAAGAGGAAGAAGGTGGCCACCGTTCTCCCCCCAAAAGGCTGCCCTTCTGAGACTACCCAAAATGTGGTCATCTTGGATCCTGAAAAGACATTTTCCATGCACACTGATAACCCAGGCTCTCTTTTTTAAACTATGCTTTTATGTGACTGGCATGTATGAGAGCACAGGAAGAAAAGGTGATGAGATATATGTATTTATGTGTGATGAAGGGTATGCGTGCGTATACATGCGTGTGCAAATAAGTCAAAGTTTGCTTATATGCAAATCATATGTAAGTATGTTTGTGTGAATTACATATGTAAGTATGTTTGTGTGAATTACATATATACATTTGCATCTGTGGGTGGTATATGGAAGAATGTAGTAGGTACATAGGTATATGCTTATGTGTATATCTGTATAGGTATTTGCCTGCGTATATAGGGTTGTAGATGATCCTTTGTGTATGTGTGTATGTGTGAGTATGTATAAGTGTGCATTTATGTATATATACTGAATGACTGGATTTTATATAACATGAATTATGCTAATTTGAGATATTATAAAATAAAATGTTAGCAGTTTAACTTTGTCTACAAATTTGAAATAACGCAAATCTTCCCAAAGTTAAAAATTGCTTACTGTGTTTTAAAAAATGTTTAAAAGCAAAGCTCCATGATGATGGTTATGGGTTTATGCCCTCTGAGAACACAGTTCCTCTCCTGATACACACACACACACACCACTCAACATTTGTTCCTATGGGAAATTTAGGATTGAGTTACATAAGGTCCTTAGGAAAGTATCCCTCCCCAAATGTAACTGCCCTGCCTGCATGTTGTGTCCATGTTTAAGCAGAAGAAGGGCATCTGCACTGGGCCACGTTACCCAAGCAGATGGGGATACGCATATATGGGCAGGGGGAGGGGTGTGTCTGGGGGCAGGTCCTATGGATGTATGTGATAATAGTGCCACGTCAACAAGCTGAGCGCTGGAAGGGTTGCCCACTAGGCATGGCAGACTGTGTTTGGAGAATGCATGTTACTTTATTTCTGGATTTGTTTTGTGGAAATGTGGCCATTTGCAGAGAATGTAGGGGGAGAGATGTGGACCACCATTCCTGAACAGCTTGTTATATCCCTACAGGGAGCCAAGAAATTGCCCAGAATGGTCCCTGCCCCAGGGCACTAGTCTGAAGCCAGCTGGAGGGAGCAGGGGCAGGAGAGGTCAGTGATGGCCAGCCTCAGGGATGGCACCTTGGGTCAGCTCCTTTCTCCAGTCTCTCGTTCTACCTTCCTTGCCTCCACTTCCACCCTAGCCCTCACCAGGCTCTCACCTGTGAGCACTGTGGGCTGTTATCATTGATGTCCAGGACAAAGATCTCCACGGTGACGGAAGCCTGGAACTTGCCATCCGACGCCGTGATTCTGAGCAAGTACTTGGCTGTGTGCTCACGGTCCAGGGTCTTCCTTGAGGAAATCCTCCACTCATCCCCGACTTGGCTGATGCCAAACTGGCCTAGGGGGTCTCCCTCTAGAAAGATGGGCAGAGCTTTCAGACACCGAGCAATAGGACCAAACAAGGCTTTGCATCATAGGTGGCTGCCCATCTGACACTTCTTTAAGGACTGCTAGGAAAGGCAAACATTTCGTCTCTTCACTAGGAACCCTCGATTCTACCCTGATTCAGTTTTCTGGTGTCATGAAGCCTCTTCTGACTTCAAAGTCCTCCTGTTAAATGAAGTTATCACTGTGAGAAGCTCTGCTCTAAAATATATGGGTAAGGGGCAGGAAGCCACTGGGAAAAGTGGAAGGGAAGCACATTTCAATACTATACAAGACGTTTCTAATATCTATAGCTGTTCAACAGTGGAGGGGTGGGCAGTGATCAACAGCACTAAACACTCTGAGGTTTTATTTTACTACTAAGGACGCAGGCCATGAGGAGGTTCCATAGGAGCTCTAGGTGTGCTTGTAAGTCCTCTTTCTCTCCTTGACGCTAATCACTGACAAGAGTGTGGGAAGATGGATTTATCACTCTGAGATTCTAAGATTCCAGAGTGCCAAGATTCAACTATTCCAAGAGTTGATAATATACTGACATGTATTATTCTATTATTCTGAGATTTTAAGATTTCTGTGTTTTAATTTAAGAGTCTGGTGTTATAAGATGGTAAGATTTTGTTTTTCCAAGACTCTATGTATCAAGCAGCTCTGATCCTATCTGTCTTCAGGAATCTCTGGTTCTTGGTTGAAGTTCCAGGCTCACTGACTCTCCACTGGACAACTGTGATAGAGAAGGAGCTGTGTTTTATGGGAATGGGATGACATGGCACCTGGGGATGGGGAAAAACCACTGAAAAGTGAAGAAACTCCCTCGCAGACACTGATTGGCTGGGTTAGCCATTGGATAGGGAGTGGGGTAATTTAGTTCTACAATATGTATCAGCTGAGGAAAGAAGCTTGTAGGGTATGATTTTAATCCCAGCCCTGATACAAGCTCAGAGTGTGACCTTGGTTGAAATTCTTCCCCTGCCTGGGCCTTGGTTTCCCCATATGTAAAATGAGAGGATTGAGATGGAATCATACATATCTAAGGAAGTGCTGTCACTCTAACACTTAGGTCCTGTGGTTGAATAAGAAGCATTTTCTATCATCCACAACGTTCCCTGGGCAGGACGCTTTCCATAAAGACAGCCACCTGGCAGAATTTTCATGGATCACACAACTGCTGGTGCCTCCTCCATCTTCCAGAAGGTCATTGACAAAAGTTAGAGTATGAACTTCTATTCCATCTATCCCACCTAAAATAGTAAGATATCCTTCTTGCAAAGCACTTTCTAATTTATAGGGCCTCTCTATAAATTAGAGATCTTACCAGCATCCCTATGAGGTGAATGGGAACAGTCATGCCAAGTCTATAGATGGAGCAACAAAGTCCTAGAGGGGTAAGTGACTTATCCAAGGTCACACTGCTAATCAGTGGCAGAGCCAGAATTTGAACCCATGTCTTAGGACACCTCTTACTGGATTTTTTTCAATGCATTCTAGTGCCTACAATCCATGACAGCTGTCCCTACCTGTGATGTAGCAGGTGACTTGTCTGTTCTGCTCAGAGATGTCAGCATCCAGGGTCTTCAGAGTGGCCACAGGCTCACCAGGCTCACTGTTCTCAACCACAGATCCTCTGTAGTTTTCAGAAGCAAATCGGGGAGGATTGTCATTCTCATCTGTAATGGAAACCTCAACCAGGGCCTGAGAAGATAGCTGGATGGTCTGTCCATGGTCATAAGCCACTACATAAAAATGATAAGTCTGGCGAGTCTCACAATCAAGTTCCTGGAGTGTGGTGATCCAGCCACTCTCACTGTCAATGGCAAAGAGCTCATGAACATTGTTACCAGGGTCTGCTGACAGCCTGTAGCTCACCTGGCCATCTCTCCCAGTGTCCTGGTCAATGGCAGTCACTTGAATGACTGAGGTCCCCACTGGCATATTCTCAGTGAGGACAGCCTTATATGGATCAGCCTCAAATATAGGCCTATTGTCATTGACATCTTTCACTTGGATGTTGACAGAGACCAAAGACACCAAGTCAGTGTCCTTATGGGGGCAATGTGCCATCACATCAATCTGGTACAATTTGATGGACTCATGGTCCATGGGCTTCCTCACCTGTATGACACCGGTGTCTCGGTCCAAGGAGAAGACACCATCCTTGTTGCTCTCTGGTGTGGTGCCCTGCACTAGGCTATAGATGACTGGATCGTGAGCTGCCACTGCTTTAACAGACCCAACTTCAGACCCCTCTGGAAGGTCTTCAGATGCAGAGAAAGTATACAGAGGTTCAGAAAATTTGGGCAAAGATACCTCATTAGGAACCACCTGAAGTCTTACTGGCACCAGAGAGTCCCAGTGAGGAGGGCCTCCGTCTTGGGCTTTGATTTTGAAGTTAAAAGTCTGGTTTTCCAATCCCACCAGGCTCTCTTTCACCTTGACAACACCAGTGATTGGGTTAACTGCAATGACCTCCTCAGCCAGGTTCTCCATTGAGTCCACTGAGTAGGTGACATCTGCATTCTGACCTTCATCTGCATCATAGGCCAGCACCTGGATAACTGGGGAGCCTTTACTGACATTGGATTGGATAGACACGGTGTACTCCGATGCTTTGAACTGTGGGGGGTTGTCATTTTCATCTGTGAGGATGATCTTCACAGTGCAGAAGGCCACTCTTCCTCCTCCATCCTGAGCCATGACCTTAATAGCAATGACTCTTTCTGTTGAATTTTCCCGATCCAATTTTTGCAGAGTGGTGATCTGGCCACTGGGGTGTATGGAGAACTTCTCACCAGCTAGCTTGTTGATGATAGTATAATCTACAGTGCCATAGGGACCACTGTCTTTGTCTATGGCTAGCACCTCAATCACCTTGGTTCCCACGTTTGCATTCTCTGCTAATTCTGCCTCATAAACATACTGCTGGAACTCCGGGCTGTACTTGTTGGCATTTGTGGTGTTGATATACACAGGCACAGTAGCTCGGAAGACTCCGTCAGAAGCACCTACCCTCAAATTGTAAGAAGAGTCCAGGTGCTTTTTGCAAAGGTTGAACATAGAGATTATTCCTGATGAGCTGTTAATGGAGAAGTGCCTGTCTTGATTGCCAGAAAGAATCAGGTACTCCAGGCGGGAGGTGTCCCTGCTGTCAGGGTCAAGAGCTTGGACCTTAAGAACCAGGTGACCACAGGTTGCCAGCTCACTGACATTGGCTTCATACTGAGGTTGTCTGAACTCAGGGGGGTTGTCATTGATGTCAGACACATTGACAACCACAAGAGTTTCACCAGTGAGTGGGGGATCTCCTTTATCCATGGCCCTGACTTTCACATGAAAGTGTTGTTGGGCTTCGTAATCCAGCTCTTGAACCGTGGACATCTCCCCTGTGCTCCCATTGATCTGGAAGAATTTGGAAACATCTGAGCCATCCTCCACAATCTGATAAGAGACATCTCGGTTCTTCCCTGAGTCCTGGTCAGAAGCCAAGAGTTGGATCACAGGGGTCTGAGCAGGCAAGCCTTCTGAGACTGAAGTGGTATAGACCAATTGGGAGAACGTGGGAGGGTTATCATTGATGTCCTCCACCAGAACTTCCACTGTGGCTTCAGAAAATGACCCCAGAGCTGTGTCTGTGGCTCTGACCGTGAACACGTGTTTGGTCTTAGACTCATAGTCCAAGGGCCCTGTTACTGATAGGACACCGGTCTTGAAGTCAGTGGTGAACAGCGTCAAGGGCTCTTCCTCCACGATGTTGTAGATGAGCCGGAGGCCCTCTGGACTCCGGGCCTGGGTGTGGAGAATTGGGGTGTAGAGTGTGATATTTTCAGGCACTCTGACTTTGTAGTAAGGACTCTGAAACAGTGGGTTAGATTTATTTCTCACGGTGACAAGTACCTCTTCCTCAGCCTGGAGGGATGGGGTTCCTCCATCCCGAGCTATGACTTTAAGGCGATATTTATTTAAAGCTTGATAATCAAAGGGTTTCTTGAGTGATATGTCCCCAAGATAGGGGTCGATTCGGAAATATGTGTAATCTTCTGCAAATGCATATGTGACAGCACCATTTGTCCCCAAGTCCTCATCAGTGGCAGACACCTGAAAAAGGACATCTCCGGGCTCTGTGCCATCTTGGATGATTGTGTAATAGGGCAGATGCTTAAATTTGGGAGGATTGTCATTGACATCCTCAACAGAGACTCTGACCAAAGCCTGAGCCACTCGCTGAGGGGTCCGATTGTCCCTCACTTCCACTGCCAGCTTGTGAGTGTCCTGCTGTTCCCGGTCAAATGCCACTCCTCTTGTCTGCAACACACCTGCTGATTGGACCATACAAAATAGATCTGTGCCATTCAGGAGGAAGTAGGAAAGAGTGTCATTCAAGAGATTGCCCTGGATGCCAAGAATCACCAGTGCCTTTTTGTCCTGCAAGTTCTCCTTCACTGTTGCCCTATAGACATCCTGGTCGAACTGTAAGCTTTTGTCAAGGACTTGGGTCAAAGAAATTTTTACCAGTGCAGTGTCTTGATACAGACCATCAGAAGCCCTGACGGTGAGCTTCCGAGAGAGTCCCAGGAAAGCAGGATTCAGCACAGATATGCTACCAGTGATGGGGTGAATGGCCACAGCTCCATCAGCATTGCCAGTTTTGATGCTATAACTGACTTCCGAGTCATCGTCTCTGGCCCACACGGTGAGGAGCTGCATACCCAGGTGGATGGGCCCCACCACTGCTACCTCATAGATCTGTTCTAAGAACCTGGGAGGAGAGTCATTCACATCTCTGACATTGATGATGACCTGGGCAGGCTTGGGTGCAAATAAGATAGGGTTTCCTTGGTCATGGATGTAGACACTGAATTGGAAAGAAGGCATGCTCTCGTAATCCATCTCCGATACAATGGTGAGGGTTCCCATGCTGGGATCAATTTTGAAAAACTTCAAGGTCTCTGGTTCCAAAATTTTGTAGACCAACAAAGAATTAGCTTCCTTGTCCCTGTCCGAGGCACGAATCACAAAGGGGTTGTTGTTTTTATCCATTATCATACTGTACAATGGAGCTGCTTCACTGATTTGGCCCACATAAGTTGACTTTAAGAACATGGGGGCATTGTCATTTTCGTCAATTATGTCAACAAGTACCATGACATCAGTAAATGTGCCCGCCATGTTGCTGCCTCGGATTTTCAGCTGGTAAGATGAGATTTTCTCATGGTCCAAGTTCTTCTGGGTAGAAATAAGGCCAGAATATGAGTTCATAGAGAAAACACCATCCTTGTTTCCCTCTCTTAGCTCATAGGTAACTTCAGAGGAGCTCGTAGCAGAAACAAGGAGAATTGGGGAACCAATAGGGATTGATTCAGGGATCTCTACGAAGTACTCGGTTTTTGAAAAGATGGGGGCACTGCTATCTGAGGGGTGGACATGAATGGTCACTGTAGCCAGGTCATGCCACTGCGGGGAGCCTTGATCTTCTGCCTTCACTGTCAGGGTATGCTGGGCATGATTTGCCTGATCAAGTCTCTGGGATAGAGTGATGATCCCTAGTAGGGCATCGATGTTGAAGAAACCCTCGCTGTTCCCTGAAACAGAAAACAAGACAAACTGAAGTTTCCATACTCTTAAGAGATACCACCTAGGCTATCACAGAAAACTTGGACAGGGCAAAATCTGCATCCTGTGCCACCCTTGATATAATGTATAAGGTAGATATAAATATTTGATAAAATTCTTACCATGGTGCACATAGTAGGTGCCTCATATCACCAGCTATCTAGCACTATCACTTAGCTTCAATTATCACTAAGTCTGTGGAACACAACTTAAGCTACATACCAAAGCTGTAGTAGATCTTTGGAACAAAGAAGGGGGACATAACTTTGTAGGACAAGCACACTCTGCCCCGAATTTCAATGATTCCTTTTGTAGGAAAAGCTTCAGTTATATCATACAGAATGTTTAACCATCTTTTGTATAAGTTTTAACAGCTTTGGTTATACACTTGATAGATGAAAACTGTAAATATAGAGTCATAATCTGTTAAAATTGACAGGGACTTTTAAACCCACCTTGTCTACTCTCCTATGGTGGGAAAGTGCCCTGACAGGCTTGGAGAGTGGGTAGTAAGGAGTCAGGAGAGTGGGGAATGCACAGATCATGCAGATCTTGAGACTTCTGAGCAAATGCCTTTGTACCACACTTGCATTTCCTAAACTTAAGGCATTCTCACATCACCTTTATAATTTTTTCAACACCTAGCCACTGCTTCTACTGTTTTATACTGCTGCTTAATGGACTTTTCCCTTTAAATTGATTCACTCTTAAAATCTGATAAATATTTTTAAAGGGAACTTTATGTCGCTTCTTTAGAAAAGAATGCCATAGTGCTTGCCACAAATCACAGGTTACCGTAAAAACAAGTCGATGACAAATATAACATTAAAATCTGCATAAAATCTATTATTGCTTGCTAAAAGATCTGAGCCTAAGACCTGTCCTCTTTCTTGGGTAAAAGCAGAGAGTAGCAAGTGTTAGAGAAGACTTAAAGAGATTCTAGTACTCACCAAGGCTTTGCTCTTGATTTGATCAGGAAGCTTGAATGAGAATTAAAAAGGGAGCACTTTCTCTCTGCCTGCTAACCTTTGAATGCCATAACTGAGTAGCACGTGAACCGTTTTGCTCACTACCAGAAGTGTAGGTCTTGCAGTTGAGAAAATGTTGCTCCTGACATTTCTTATTCCCTTTATCACATGGGTGCTTATTTTATGGTTTCAATGGCAAAGCAAATGGCTAAGCTTCATCAAAAAACTTTTGATCTGACTCTTTCACCCTTATGAAGCTGCTCTCCAGCTGACGAGGTAGGTGGTGTGTGATACAGATGCTAAGTTTGGTCAGAGAACACGGTTTTGATGCATAAACAGCATTTTAAAAGTGGTTCCATTAAAAGTAGCTGACAACCTAAATACAACTCTAATTCTAATTTCTTATGTTCTACGGATGAGAGAAGGAAAATAGAGCTCAAAATTGTATATTCAGTATGATCTCAATATTACAGAAAGATGCATAGGAAGACATGAGAGGGAAATACACGAAATTATCATCTCTGGGTGATGAAAATTATGGCTGGATGTTATGTTCTTTATACATGTATTTTCCATGTGTTAAAAAAGGAGCCTGTCAGGGCTCACGTGGGGGTGTGGGGCCGTGGGCAGAGGGCTCACGTGGGGGTTTCGGGCCATGAGCAGAGGGCTCACGTGGGGGCTGTGGGGCCG
>VBSM01003214.1:2528686-2577555 GCA_008086735.1 Cheirogaleus medius
AAAAAAAAAAAGGATTTGAAAAATAAAAAAAAAGGGAGCCTGTGTCACTTCATCCGAAGACTATTTTAAAAACTCATCTATAAAATAAAACTATTTTCATCAGTGTGAATTGTCAATGAGATAAAATGAGATAAAAGATGTGATTATACCTCATAGCAAAAAGTAAACAACTAATGCATTCTAATTTGTATTATTCTTCAGGGGCAAATAGATTTCTGTCATATGGCAATTGTTTCTTCAAAAATGATGTAAAATGCTCTGATTTTCTTGCAAGTGTATAAGCTACTGACATACGATAAATGAACATTATGCTGTGGTAGGGCAGAGAGCAAGTCATGTTCATCTTTGTTCCTCCATAGCAACTAGCTCTATGAAGTATTAATTATTATTATTTATTATTATTTTTTTTTGAGACAGAGTCTCACTCTGTTGCCCGGGCTAGAGTGCCGTGGCATCAGCCCAGCTCACAGCAACCTCAAACTCCTGGGCTCAAGCGATCCTCCTGCCTCAGCCTCTCGAGTAACTGGGACTACAGGCATGCGCCACCATGCCCGGCTCATTTTTTCTATATATTTTTAGTTGGCCAATTAATTTCTTTCTATTTTTAGGAGAGACAGGGTCTCGCTCTTGCTCAGGCTAGTTTTGAACTCCTGATGTTGAGGGATCCTCCCGCCTGGGCCTCCCAGAGTGCTAGGATTACAGGCGTGAGCCACTGCGCCCGGCCTTATTAATTAGTATTAGAGGTAATAATTATTAAGTGTCATTAATTATGCATTATCAACCGTTACAAATTGTCATTAATAATTAGTTGAATACTGGACACTATCACTTTTGTTATATTAATTACTTATAATTAATAAGTTATAAGTTAATTGCTTATAATTAATAATTATAACACTTATCAATGCTAGTAATAACCCCTGGCATTTGTACAATATTTCACAGTTTACAACATGTATTAAGATACATTTTCTCTTTTAATCTTTCCAGTGGCTTTCTAGCACAGGTAATATTATTATTCCCATTTTTGATATGAAGAATACCATATAATAGATACTAAATCACTTTGTGGCCTTCGCAGAAAATAAAAATTATTCTTAAAACTATGCCATACACCTTATAAAATATTTACATCTAATCCACATGTATGAAGTTATCACATTTTTCAAATGTTACATGGACTTCATAAGTATCTTCTACATGTATGGGCGCTGTTGGGTTTACACGATATGTATAAATTCTCCCACAACTTGAGTAGTCCCTTGGCTATTGTTATTACCATCTTTGGAAGGGCATTGTCTTAGGTCATTATGGTTCCATGGAATGCTCTAGAATTATCATTTGCAAAGGCTTAGAGAGCTTGGTGCTTGATTCCCTTGGAAATTCATGCCTCTAGTACTTTCCTTTATTTCCAAAGCGCCTTTGCTCATCCTCTGCACTCACGCCAAGCTTCTCACCTTTCAGGAGGGAGTAGTGGACCTCAGCGTTGGCTCCCCTGTCGGCGTCCACGGCCCGGACCTGCAGCAGCTCTGTGCCGGGGGCTGCGGTGTCAGGAACACTTGCCTCATAGTGGAGCTGGGTGAAGCGGGGCGCATGGAGGTTTCCATCCTCCACATGAATGGTCACCCACACAAAGTTCCTCTTGATGGGTATCTCCTGGTCTCGGACCTATGGGCCCAAGGGGGTGATAGGATAAGCAGCCGGTGGGATGGGAGGAGGCAGGGTTAGACCAAGGTCAATGTAATGGCATGCCAGTGGAAGGCGTACCCAATTGTAACTAACTCTCTCTATGTTCTTTTTAAATCGTGCTGTAATCTCCGCTCTTTCTTCTTTTTAAATAAATTTATCAATTAGTGATTTTTAGACTTAGCTATTTTAATGGATACTTGCACTTTAGAGAAAGGCAGAAATAGAGAAGCAGTATTTTCCAAATTAGGTCTCAGAGAATATTAGTCCTTCAAGAGGTTAACATGTTATGAAGAAAAAAAAACTTCTATAGTCAAGTAAATTTGAGCAGCACTGAACTAAATAAAGTTCAGTTATCTTTGCTGCAGGACTTCTCAGAGCCTTTACTATGTATTTTTTTTTTTTTTTTTTTTTGCCCAGAGGATGATAAATTAGCACATAACAACCCTGACTCTTGAGACAGGAGGCCGGACTCCGATTCTGATTCCATCATAAATAACTGTATGACAGTGAGAAAGTCCTCAGGTAGAAGATAAGGGAAATGAGCAGTCAGGGCTGGGACTAGAGTGGGGCAAGTGAGGCACGGAGCACACAAAATATAAGGAGGCACTTGCTCTTGGGGTCATAAAAATGCAGGCAAATGACCCCAGGAGTGAATCCTCCTTAAATTTTGTGTCCAACAGGCCTCACTTGCCAGACCCCAGTCCTTGCTCTGAAGGGGGAGGGCCTCTGGGTCCCCTCCAGCTCTGACGCTATATGAATTCAGGTTATGGCCATGAAGTCTCAGAGCAGGGAGAGAACCGTTGGGGGATATTTGGGGAGAGTCCAGAGAAATCCAAGGTTGACAGGAGTTTCACTGGCAGCTGTCCCACCCTGTCTTCACTCCCAGGCATCCCTTATGGAAGGTGCCCTTGGCCCGCTGTGAAATGTCACAACTGTGTCTCCTGGATTGTCATTCCGGGCATCAACACACCTGGCTTGGAAACCTTCGGGCCTACCTCCAAGCGTCTCCACCCACACACATCTGCATACAAGCGCGTTCTTACCCAAGTTTTCGGTTTACTCACCATGACCGTCAGCGTGTGCTGGGAGGGCCCTGAGCCCAGGTCCAATTTCCCTACGGTCACCAGGACGCCACTGCTTGGGTCCAGCTGGAAGAGGCTGGCACTTCCCGGGTCTTGGCTGCCATGTAAGGTGTAGATGAGACCTTTGCCCTTGTCTTGATCCGTGGCCTGGACTCGGAGGAGCTCGACCCCAGGCAGTGTGTCCTGGGGAACTCTGACCTCGTAATGAGCCTCCAGAAACTGGGGCCGGTGGTGGTTGACATTGGCAATCATGAAGATGTAGACCTGGGGAGGACAGAGGGTAGACTGTGAGCTCCAGCGGGGCAGGGACTGTGTCCTTCTGGATCTTCTGCTCCATCCATGCCTAGCACAGTGCCTGGCACACAGCAGTCGCTTGATATTAACAAATGTTTGTTGAATAAATGATAGGATTTCATCATCACAAGGCTTTCAGATACCACACAGTCTAGTGGTTTTCAAAACGACAATTTTGTTAAAAGACCTTTTCTCCAAATGAAATTGTATGTGAAATCCCAATATATGGAACAGATAAAACCTCTGGCTGAAGCCAGAGTAGAAATCCACAGCCCCACTTACCCAACCATCATTCCCTCTACCCGCAATAGCCCCTGGGGCACTCTACCTTTAACTAAAACCACTTGTTCAGACAAATCCCCTTGTTATACAGAGATGCAGACTGGGAACAAGAATTCTCTCGAGGCTGCAGAAGTAGAAAGTACATTGCACACGACTGGAGCCCAGAACCTCGATTCCAAATTCAGTGTTCTTTGAGGATCACCACATCCCCAGAAAGCCTTGTGTAGACTTGTCCCGACCAAGGGGGACTCCCATCTCCTCTCGACTCAGGGGTCCCCAAGTGAGGCCTCTAACCTGGGTGGCAATGGTGCGGGATCCATCTGTCACCTCCACGGTCAAGTTATAGCTCGACCTCCTCCTCGTATCGAGAGGCCTGGCGACGATGATGCTGCCCGTGGTCTTCTCAATGTCAAAGTCCATGTCCTTGTCCCCACCTGCAGTGGGAGTGGGGAGAAAGCACACACACCCTCAGCGATTTAGGCAGCGGTTAGCAGCGTAACGTGGATCTGGCCGTCAGTTTAGAAGATGTGGCGACAGACGCCAACCTTGGATGGCAGGACTGAGAACATGCAAGGAAGAGCCTGAATCATGGATTCTAAAGACTTTGTTCAGAAGCAGTATGATATCTGAGTGACAGGCTGGAGTTTATCCCCGCAGGAGTCCAAAAAGCTATAATTTATCCTGTCACATTATTGTCAGATTGTTGTCAAGACCTAAACAATGATACAGAAAAAAGGTAAACCTATAATGGCTGAAGAGTCCCATAAGAAGACCAAAATTTGCTATAAAACTCATTTTGCTATCGGGATTGAAATGGAGCTCTACGTCATAGTTTACAGGGAGTTTGCACAATCTAATATGCAAACCACCTGTAACAGACCTTTGCAATTGCACCGTGCCTACACACAAGAAAAAATGAAACTAAGTCTGTGTTCAACAAGAGGGTATTGATTTAATACCTATAAGAATCAAAAATATAAAATAACATGAAGCTATTTAAATGTCTACTATATAGAAATATATTTAATGACATGGACATATGTTTATGTTATATTACATTTAATAATATTATAAAACAATATATTACTATAACCCCAAGGGTGTATGTGTGTGGATGCTTGTGTGTGTGAAGAAAAATGACTAGAAGGAAGCACATCAAAACTATAACAGTGGATTATCTTCTGATTGGTGGGAATTTAGGTGATTTTTATTTTCTTCTCAGCATTCATTTACATTTTCTAAATGTTTTATAGGGTATATGCATTAATTATATATTCAAGAAAAAAAAGTCAAAAAATTAAAAGAGCAGTGAATCAGAACTGGAAGTAAGGTCAGGAGGTGGAAGAGCTTGGGCCAGGTGCATATCCCATCCCGTCCCTGAGCCAGGCTGGAAACTGTTATAGGACTCCATGTGGATGTAGGTGCTGAAATTCTTGATTAGATATTTTTAACCTGGAATCCCTGGATGGATTTCAGAGAGTCTATACGTTCATATGCAAATTTATATTTGTGTGTGTGTGAGTGTGTGTGCACACGTATGCACACACAACTTTTTGAGAAGAGGACCTAGCTCATCAGATTCTCAAAGGGCTCTGTGACCTTAAGATATTCAAACAAAACCTTGATTTAGAGACAGAAGGGAATTTCAGAGGGGGCCATCAGAACCTGGATGCAAGTGCCTCCTAGGATGAGAAGGGGCGCTTTCCCCTGATGTTGAGGATGGCATCTGGGGCCAGAACATTGAGCATGGCCCCAGTATACAGCTGACCACAAGCTTATTGTCAACGAACTCAGCTGTACATTGATTTTCACAGTGAGGCAGAAAAACAAATGAGCTTGTGCTTTCTGCTCTGGGTCTTCCTGGACCATTCATCGTAGGTCTCCCAGGCACTTGGGGTAACTGAGCACTATCAACTCCAGCTGGGGTTCCCAGTGAGACCATGGGTGTCCACCTGCGATCATGGCTGGAGTGAAAGGAAAGCTTGGCAGATGTGGCCACCTACTGCCCCTGCCCCAGAGAACCAGGACCCAAAGAGGGGCTGCCAAGGAGCATGGCCTTGAGAGGGGTCAGAAGGATTGTACCCTGAGGACTAGAGCTGATCTATCAGGATAGGAGGGGCTGGTCTCACCTGAGATGTTGAACCAGAGGAGGCCGGGTCGGCCCTCAACGCTGATGACCCCCACCATGTGGTTCACAGGGTCCGTCTCCATGACTGTAAAGCTGTAGTGGGTCTCGTCAAAGGCCAGCAGGATGGAGGACGGCCGCGGCTGGGGGATCCACTCGATGTGCAGCCGGACGCTGGCGGAGAGCGGGGGCTGCCCACTATCTGTTGCCTTGATCTGAAAAGAGGCCAGCACTGAAACTGAGGGTTGGGGGCCAAGAAACAAGAAGACCCAGGAAGCCAGGCCAAGAACAAGAGTGCCCTGTGACGGCGCTGGCCTCTCGTCTACTCGTTCATTCATTTCATGTACACTTGGTGGCTTGCTATACGCAGGCACCATGCTGGTTGCTGCAGGCATGGTGATAAACAAAACGTATAACCTACGCTCCAAATCTCATGGTTAGTATAAAAAATAATAAATTCCACTATTAACTGCAGACCTAATGTGTGCCAGTTTCTAAACTAGACTTCACATACATAGTCCCTTTACTTTTTCCAACAACCATAAACATAATAAGCTAGAATTATTGAACTCTCACTATTATAAGATCTTACTAGAAGAGCTTCATGTGCAATATCTAATTTGATTCTCACAATAGTTCTAGGAGAGGTGCTATTATCATCTCCCTTTTACAGGAAGAAGCTGGGGCTTGGCGTGGCGAACTCACCCACCGGATTATACGCCCAGCCAGCAATGAGGCGGGGGTCGAATTCAGGTTGACTGATACAATTTAATATATTGGCTTCCTACAAGAAAAATATTCTTATCCTCATTTTACAGATGATAAAACAAAGGCGCAAAGGGTTTAAGTGACTTGTCCAAGGTCACACAGGTATAAAGCGGCAGTGCCAAGGTTGGAATGGCCTTATCTTAATTCCAGGCTTATCTTAATAACAAGCATATCTTAATTCCAAAGCCCCTGTTTACTCTCACTAAAATCCTTATTTCTGGGAACAGAGAGGGTTTCCCAGGCAAGAACCTCATTGCCCTCAAAGAGAAAGGCCCAGAATTCTGACCCTTTGGCTGAAGTCGGGACTCCCAGTTTCTCTGGGAGGAGGCCAGGGAGGGGAGTACCACGTCCATCGTGCCACTGGCTGTCTCCTCCTCCTGAGTCCTCAAAGAGAGGCACGGAGCAGCCATGCCACTCCTCCCTCCACGGCCCATGCATGTGCTCACCGTTAGGATGTTGTATTCTCCAGCTGTAAAGGTACTGCTGGATGACACCACCCCCGTGACAGGGTCAATGCTGAAGCCCTCCTCATCACTTTCCTCGATATTGTAGGTGACCTTGCCGTTCAGACCCTCATCTGGGTCTGAAGCCACCAGCCTGTACACAGGCCCAGGGAACACTGGGCTCAGCCTCTCTGGAAGACGGACTTTGAAGAGCTTGTGGGAGAACACAGGTGGATTGTCATTGACGTCCAAGATGCGCACCACCACCCTGGAGGTGGACATTAGCAAGGGCTCCCCGTTGTCCAGCACAATCACCTGGGGACAGAGTCGAGCATGAGCACCTGAGGTGTCAAATGCAAAGTAGTGAATATGTATTGCCACCCACCACAACCCCACCACCGCTCTTGACAACCTGAAATATTAGTCCATTTTTGCCTTGGGGCATATTCTCATATATATATTATCATAACCTCATCTACTTGGTAACCCCACCCACAGGAAAGCCAGCAGGACCGGGGAAAGGAGCCAGAAAGAACTGGAAGAAGACAAAGTCAGGGTCTCTAGACAAAAGCTGACTCTCTTTATGTGGGAAGACCCATGGGCCATTTCTCAGAGACTGTTTACTTTTTATTTGCTCATAATTCTCATAAGCTTTGTTCTCTGGCTTTCCTAAGCTACTAGAGGATAGAAAAAACAAATGAGAAGGTGCTTAGGAAGGAATGGGTGATATCCTGTGAGTCAGGCACATGGCTCAATGCATGAAATGAAGTCCAGAGTGAGGGGAAAGGCACCAAAACAATTTCAGAAGCAGGGCCTACCTTGTATAGGGGCAAAACCATCCCATGCATCAATATCCCCAAGGCCATCATCTGAGAGAGGATATTTCCACCCAAATTGGTGCAGAATTTTTAACCATTGTGGTCTTTAAAGGCAAATATCTGTCATTGAGCTATGAAGAATGCTTCAGTCCCTAAGAACTCTAGAAAGCCACTTAGCAGCTGCTCACTAATAACACCTGTTTCTTACAAAGGAAAAGAAAATGTGCAGAGCCTGGAAGTATGGAAGGCAAAATTTAGTTTAACTCTGCTGAGGCATATGCATCCCTCCCTCCTGATGCCTTTAAGACTAGAAGAGGTACCTGTTCATCAGCCATGGGCCACTCAGCAGGGGAAATAGCTAGACTTCTCCCCTGACATCCTCCTCTTCTGATTTAACACACTGACTGCCACACTAGAAAAAAAAATTTTTTCCTTGGGGCCATGGTGTTTTGCTACGAAAATAGAATAAAAGTTTCGAAAACAAAATGATCCTTTCTAATTTAATGAAAATTTTGTTATTTTTTATTATTTTCTGTGTTTTCTCCCCCAATAAAAAAGTAATATAAAAACTTGAAAATGAGTAATGTAAAAAGAAATGTGAAAACTTGGAAAATAGTTCATAAGGGTAAAGTGGTTTCCTAGACTTGTCAGGCTTAAGTGTAATTTAAAGGTAAACATAAATAGAAAAACGAAATGTATTGACTTCTATTCCTTTAATCTACATTTTTAGAATTAAATTGTCACTATTAATTGTAACAATAAGAACATCAACAAGTAAGATTTTCATGACCAGCTGCAGGATTTTGCCCAGGTTTTGATTCACGAGGCCCTAGGCTCAAAACTATTGTGAGTTAAATACAACTCACATGGCACTTAATGTGTCAATCCCTTCTATCTCACTGACTAAAGCCTCTCATTGGAATGGGCACCAGGAATGCCTATGTGATTTTAGAGACATCCTAGAAAGAAGACAGATCTAGAAGACAAAGTTCTGTGTTTTCATCCTGGCTCTGCCACTGACCTAGTATTTGACCTTGAATGATTCTCTCTGGGCCACGGGGATGGACTGGAAACCAGACTTGACAAGTACACAGCACATGTGTACTGCTCCCCCTTCCTGCACTCACTGCAGGCATGACTAATCAATCAATGGTTCCTGCCCCACCTGGACATGGTTTCAGATTCCTTTCCTTCTCAGTGCTGAAGAGCCAGCAAAGACCCAAGGATCTTCACCACCAACCACAGCAAAGCTCAGCACAAGTGCATCCTCCTTCCTGAGCCCAGTACGCTCCTGAGCCACAGTGCCAGACACGCATGTGGCTCCAAGGCCTGGCATGGCTCCATAAACAACCTTCTCCAGGAGGCTTCCAAATCCAGCAGACAAGTTCACCACCATAACTTACCTCTAGGATGTGTTCATCCTTGTTCTCTCTGTCCAGCTGCCGGGCAGTGGATAGGAGACCTGGGGGAGAGATGGTGGGAGGGAGACATGAGCAAAGTGTTCCCAGGGCCACCCTGCTGGGGGGAGTTCAAGAATACATTCAAATCCCAGATGAGAATTCTTCTGGTCTTTGGAGAGCAAGTACAGATTACCCCCAACTTACAGTGGGATTTGACTTAGGATTTTTCAACTTTATGATAGTGAAAAGTGATACACATTCAATAGAAACCACACTTTGAGTATTCATGCAACCATTCTGCTTTTCACTTTCAGCCCAGTGTTCAACAAATTACATGACATAATCTACTTCATTGTAAAACAGGCTTTGAGTTATATGATTTTGCCCAACGGTAGGCTATTGTAAGTGTTCTGAGCACATTTAAGGTAGGCTAGGCTAAGCTATGATGTTCCGTAGGTTAGGTGTATAAATGCATTTCCGACTTATGATATTTTCAACTTACAATGAATTTATCGAGATACAGCCTCATCAAGCTGGAGAGCATCTGTACACTAAAGGGAGATGGAATTCTGGGGGAAGTGAAGGGGAAGTGAGGAGGTGGGAGAGAAGCACAGAGACAATGTGCTAGCTGAAGTTCCCACCCACTTCTCACTTTCACGATGAGGCAGGGGTGACACGTGCTGCAAGTCACCAGCACAGCCCAAGCAGCCCAATCAGAGTGGACACAGGGGGAAGCAACTAGCAGCTTCCTAGTGCACAGGGCAAACTTCAGTATGGCTGCAATGCAATTTGGGCTCCTTGTCGCTAAAATGTATGGACTCTATTTTCATTTGGATGTCTTCTGCCCGTCATTCTTGCACCCTTCTTTTAGCAAACGAACCCCCGTTTTCCTGAGGGGAACCACGCCGCCCCTAATTTCATTTGTGATCGGAGGTGAGGCTGACCCACTCCACAGCTGGGGAAGGGCTTCCCGCCCAGGGCTGGCCACTCGGCATAGACTAGTCCCCCTGGCCCTCATGACAAGCGACTCATCTGTCTGGTGAGCAACAATTCAGGTACTTTTGTGAGAACTGTAGAAAGAAGAGGCTCTTTTGCTGCTAGCGGGCTGAGAGGCTAGGATGAAACCAGAGAGCAACAAAAGGAGAGACTCCTGAGGACAGAGGCCGCTCCGAGACGATGAGGCCGAGAGATGCGCAGAGAGAGAGTCTTCCTTACGTCATCTCAGCGCTGGCTACTGGGCCTACAGATGCCTGCAGCCATGCACGTCTGGACTTTCCCGTGAAGCAAGAAGATAAATGCCTTTTACTGCCTCGGCCAACCTGGATTGGGTTCTTATCTTTCATATCTGAAAAAGCCCTGACAACTGAGTCAATTCTGAGACTTCATAGGTTGGGATGAGCATGGGTTGGGGGGTCAGAGTTGGGCTGGAGAAGCCTCCCCTCCAGGAAGGAGGCCACGACCTGGCTCAGCCCCTCCCTTCCCTTCCTATGGCAATGCCAACCCTCAATTGCAGCCTCAGATTCCTTACAGGGGACCCACTAATTCCCTTTGTGCCTAGCCCTGACTCCAGGAAGCTCCTGCCTCTTTCTCCACCTCTTCTGTGATACCCCAACCCCAACCTCCTCTGTAAAAGGACAAGGGGGTTGGGTGACCTTTAAGGTCTTTCTGGCTTAAGTTCTGAACTTCTCATTCCACTTTGAGGAATTTATTCTAAAGAGATCAATGCATAAATCTGCAAAGATGAATGCACAAGGATGTTCATCAGAGTTATGTTTTTAAAAGTAGGTAACTTGACACTATCCTTATAGAATAAGAGATATAAATTATACATTAAAAAGAATACTACAGAGCCATTTAAAATCTATTTTTTTCCTGGATGTGGAAATGCTATGCACAATATATTGTTGGGTAGAAAAGGCAGCTTGCCTGGAGTTACAACAGAAGTAACAATTATTGCCTTCGGTTCTAGAGAAATCACAAAGTGTTAGCTTTTCACCCCTTTATCATCATCATCATCATCATTATTCATGTGCGTCCTAGTACCGGCTCTTCCTACTGACCAGCTGTTGCAGATGAGTCAGAAGAGGGCTCCTCTGGGCCCCCTCAGCTTATCTGTAAACTGAGAAAGTTGAACCTGGTGACTCTGTAAATCTGATTTTAATTTGCAGAGCCACAACGGCTCTAACTTAAGACAACAAGGGAGAGAATCTGTAAGATTCACGTAAGTCAAGGTGGAGGCTATCAGGGGCCCAGAAGGTCATCCCAAGCCCATAGCCTGAGAGGTCACAGCTGGTGTGGAAGGTCTCTTTTAAATGAAAACAGAGCTACTGGTAGGGGTCAACGAACCATCTGAACACTTTCAGTAAGTTTCTTGAACTTGTTTAGGTGCTGACATGATGGAGACAGCAGAATTAAGTGCAGAAAAGGAAGCTCAGTGAGGAGAACAGAGGTTCCGTGGGGGCGTTCAGTGTTGGGGAGGGGGCGCCTCAGTATGGAAACGGGAGCGTGGTGTGGGGACGTGGCCTCTGCTGGGCGCACGTTTGCCTTGCGCAGTAGAAACAAGTCCTCCTTGCATTTCTTTCCCGCACGGAAGGCAGCGTGGGAGGGATGGCAGAGCCCACCCCAGGGCACCTTCCCGTCAGAGAAGGGAGACAAGTGCAAACGAAAGACACATGCCTCTGGGACAGGGGGAGATACTGTCCCAGGCCACCCCACCCAGCTTGGCCCCAAGCTGAGGGACCTCATAGAGAAGGGCCCCAGACGAGGGGCTCGGCAAGTGAGCCTTCCACTTGGCCCTGTCCTCCCTTCCTCCCTGCCCCTCCTCTCACTTCACTCCCTTCTCTCTCTGCGTATCCCTCCCTGTCCTTTTCCTCTCTTCCTTTCCAGCTCTTCCCCTCTCCCTTCTCCCTTTGTGTCTCCGAATCTCAGTCTCTCCCTCTCTCCCTCCCTCCCTCCCTTCCTTTTGATTCTTCTCTTCCCTCCGCCTTTCTCTCACCACTGCCTCCCACTGCCTGCTAAGGGCCTGTGTCCCTGTGGCTTCTGGGAACATTGCCCTATGGTCGTCCTCACCCCCTCTCTGAGGTGGGCGTCAGGATTCCTGGGGAGTGCCTGTGTGGGATGGGGACCCCAGGGCACTGCTGTGTGCGGAAAGTCCCTCTCACCCTCCTGGCTCGGGGTGGCACTCGGCTGTGGACTCTTATCATTTCTCTCCTCCAAACAGGTGTTTCCCCATCACCCCACCTCAGGCACGTCTCTGACCCTTCGCCCTCCCTCATCTAACAGCTTTCCCGCTTCTGTTGATTCTGCCTCTGATAGATTCCTCCTCCTGTAACTCCTTTTACCCTGACCCACCACCATCTGGGTCTCGCCCCAACTACCTTCCCACCGTCTTCTCCCTCTTCTTCCCTCCCGCAGCATCACATGGCCAGCCCTCAAGGAGGGCTCACCTGCCCGGGCATAAGCTCTTCCTAGATCTCTGTATATCGACTGGTGGAATCCTCACAATCACCCCGGAGGTAGCTATTATCATCTCCGTGTTACTGGTGAGAGAACTCAGGCCTGGTGCAGCCAAAGAACTTCCCCAAGACCTTCCCATTCATCAGCGGTAGAGCTGGGATGCGCCTTTAGGAAACTGACCTACTTGCACTGCCTTCAACCAGATCAGGGTCTTCTCCCCTCCCAGATATTGCTCCTGTCATTCTCCTTGCCCACGGGCCCTGCCACACTGCTGCCTGCTGAACTCCTCCCCGACCTCAGCTCAGCGTCACCGCCTCTGTGCCGTGGAGCCCTGGCAGATCCACACCCTGAGCACCACGACGCCATGTCTGCACATATTCTACCGTGTTCGCTCTTTTGCACTGTTCTATACTATGTGTACCCTAATCTTCATGCTCCTGATGGACTGAATTCCTCCAGGCCTGAAACCGTGTTTTATTTATTCTCACATCTCTCCACAGCACACCGCTTAAAGACCTGTTAAGGGCAGACACCTTTAAACGTTTGCTGAGGAAGCAAATGGATCTGGGGCTTAAGAAAAGATTGTGGATGCTGGCAGAGATTCGTTCATCCATTTAACGAGTACTTATTGAGCTCCTACTGTGTGCCAGGTTTTGGTGGGCAGAAACAGTCAGGGTTTCTTTTATCAGAAACTTTGGAAGTCTAGAGAAGGACACGGATAAATAATGGAATTACCGCACAAATGAGTATAATGTTCTGTGTCGTCAGTGTTACAAAAGGGGGTAGGTGTTGCTGGAAAGTGTATTACGGCGTCAGGAAAGACCTCGATAAGAAAAGAGCAGCGGGGCTGCTCTGGGAGAGAAGAGTGAGGGTTGCGCAGACGAAGGGGAGAAGAGACACCTGCCCGAGAGATACACCTGCAGAGCCCCGTGTCGGGGGATCCTGGGCTGGAGCAGCCATGTGGCTGGAACCCGGGAACGACAGCAGGAGACCAGAGGGGTCAGCAGGGGTAGGTCAAGCACGAGTCTGCGGGACACAGCAGGTTCTGACTTTATCCTCAGGCGACAGGGAATCCACAGAAGGTAACAAAGCAGGAAAGTGGGACAAAGTAATGGTGGTGAGAGAGGTGAGCTCGGGCCCATTGCTGAGTTATTCTTTTATTTTTGGAAACGTTTATACTAATAAAGATTTCTTCTCCTCAACTGCAGTAAGACTAAGAACATCTCTGCCCTCTGGGGCATTTTGCCAGACCGGCTGGGAGGGAACTGTTGATAGTAAACAGAACAGGGATTTGGGAGATTGAGAAGTTAGTGCCTCAGGTGAGAGATCTCTTTCCTCTTCTGCAGAGGGAGGGACAGGGTCGGTGCAGGTAGAGCCAGCTGAGGCCTGTTTTCCAGGAGAAAAGCATCTTCCTCCTAGGAGGACTGATCCACACCCTGAGGTCAAAGGTTAACAGAAAAGGTTCCCAACAAATGTCACTGGGCACATAGACACTTGTATCCCCCACCCGCTAGCATTCTTCCCCTCTTCCAATCTCACCAGGTTCTGTCCTTCCCAGACAAGGGCAAACTGTTGGAGACAGAGAATAGGATGCTGGGTTCAGAGGGGAAAGTGTCAGCCTTCTCTGCAATTGGGTTGTTCATCCCCCAAGAGGAAGACGAGGCCTTTGAGAAGTGTCTGCTGCACTGGGAAGTGGCTCTCAAACTCCAGCGCCAACAGGAGCCAGGCAAGTGGGGACCGCAGGGACCAGAGGACAAGAGCCTCGTCTGCGGAGGGAGCTGCTGTCAGCTCCGGTCCATCATGGCCCAGTGGGTATGTGAACACAGTGTGGCCGATTCTTCCAATTTTTAAAGAACAACCAGAAATCTGGAATGTTTTGCATAATTTCCTAATTTTTAAGTGTTGGCCACATTTGAAAATCATTGTTTCAAGCTCATGCAAGTCAAACAAAACATCTCTGTGGGCTACATCAGGCTTGCTGCTGCCAGCCAGTGACCTCTGGGTTCCTCTAAGAAACCATCCACCACCCTTGCCCCAGAAGGCCTTGGGCAGATGCCAATGAGATGGTTGACTCAGTGTAAGTGGATCATTATTGCCACCATTCTATGGGCAGGGTACGATCAGCCTGGAACTAGGGTTAAGGGATTCGACCTGAGGCTTGTGACTCAGGGGAGGAGTTGGTTTGGGAGTACTTAGAGGTCTGAAATAGACCCAGCCTGGCCACCTGGCAACCTGCTTAGCTTAGCTTCCCTGGGTCCCAAGGAAAGAAAGTTGATGACAGATTCTTTTCGTTTTCCCATGGAGTTGGACTTCGTAGAACAGTGTTCTCAAACTTTAGCACACATCAGAATCCCCTGCTGGTTTTGTTAAAACACAGATTGCTGGGCCCCGCCCTCAGAATTCTGACTCAGTAGGTCTAGGGTGGGGAGCCTGAGAATTTAAATTTCCAACAAGGTCTTAGGGGATGCTGACAATGCTGATCGGGACCCACAATTTGAGAACCGCCATGTTCACCCAGCTTCTGGGGCCCTTACCTGTGAAAGGGTGAATAATGAAGAATCCCATGTGGTTCCCACTGGTGATGTTGAAGGTCAGCTTCCCTTTGGAGCTGGAGTCTGGGTCCCAGGCGTCCAGCTGAAGCACAGAGGTACCCACAGGCGCGTCCTCCCAGATGGAGGGGTAGAACACAGCTCTGGACATCTGAGGTGGGTTGTCATTGACATCGGTAACCTCAATGTAAACTTCAGTTACAGAAGAGAGGGGTACGGAACCTCTGTCCACCGCCAGGACTGTCAGCCAGTAGTAGGATGCGAATTCTCGATCCAGGGGCGCCAGAGTCTGAATCATTCCTAGGAACAGAGAGTCACCAAACCCCAAATACTTTAGAGCTCAAAGTGGCTTTAGAGATCACCCTACCTAACATTCCCTGAACTGCACTATGGAAAGTATATTAATATGTATTCCCTGAAAAGAGGGAATTGTTACCAACATGATGGGGGACATGCTGAGTTGAGCACAGGGGAACAAATACCCTTATTCTAGAACCTCTCACAGCCTTTCTCTGCTAAAATGGGCTCATGACTCTGACATATGGGGATGTGTAGGATTTCCAGAAGACAGTGGTAGTTGATCTACTTTCTCTTGACTCCTTCAACACAAGTTCCATTGATTTATTTCTCGTTCTCTAAGTGAAATTTTCTCATAGTTGTCCTTAAACCGCTTCCTTCACTCTTTAAGTCCTGGTAGATAATCAATTTAAGGGTTAAGGATTCGACAAATAAATTGCTCTTCCCTTCTCCATCATCTTCATGATTTTAGGGGCTGAGCTTCATTCTTTAGTTGACTGACTGCACAACTTGCTTCCCAGGGGCCAGCACTGTTCTAGAAGTTGAGGGTCTAGGAGTGAGCAGCAGAAGCTTGCACTTGAACCCCTCATGGATCACACTCAGCTGGCGGAACCTGTGTGAGAGGGCAGGGCCTGTGCTCGCAGCCATAGCATGACAGAGATGACAGAAGGGGAAACTGAGGCTGAAAGAGGGAGCACAACTTTACCAAGATAATGTAGCAAGTATGCAGAAGAGCTGGATCTGGAATTGACTCAGTCTAACGCTTTTTCCACCACTTCACCCTGCCCTTTACTCTGGAAATAAATCACCCACCATACTATAAACTCCTTGAGGCAGGAATCTGTCGTTATTCACGTTAGATCTCCCCAAGGTGCCTATCCCAGGACCTCACAAGTAGTAGGTACTCAGTAAGCATTTGCTAAATTGCACCTATTTTCTATGAAGCTTAAAAAGAAGGCATAAGGTGGCGTGGCCTTTTTAGAGAGTAATTTGGAAATGTCTATTAACGTGGAAAGTGTACATTATCCTTTTTGACCCAGCAACTTCATTTTTCAGAGTTTTTCTTATAGACACTCATGCATATTAGTCAAAGTACATAAAAAGAATGTTATATAATGGAATAACATGCAGCCAATAAAAAAATGTAAAAAAGATTTATATACTGACAAATAAGATGCTCTGATGTTATGTAAAAAAAGTTTCAGAAGTAGTGTCTATTATATTGTGTTTTCATAATAATAAAATGAACAATGATATATCAGATATTAAAAATTTAGAAGATTATGGAACAAATTGTTAATAAAGATTATATCTGGGGAGATGGGATACAAAGGAACATTCAGTTTTTAGTTTTATATAAAAAATTTCAGCCAGGCCAGTTTTATATAAAAAATTTCAGCCAGGCCAGTTTTATATAAAAAATTTTACAGGCTCACGCCTGTAATCCTAGCACTCTGGGAGACCAAGGTGGGAGGATCATTTGAGCTCAGGAGTTCAAGACCAGCCTGAGCAAGAGTGAGACTCTGCTTCTGCTAAAAATAGAAAGAAATTAGCTGGACAACTAAAAGTAAAAAAAAAAAATAGCCGGGCATGGTGGCACATGCCTGTAGTCCCAGCTACTTGGGAGGCTGAGGCAGGAGGATCACTTGAGCCCAGGAGTTTGAGGTTGCAGTGAGCTAGGCTGATGCCATGGCACTCTAGCCCAGGCAACAGAGTGAGACTCTGTCTCAAAAAATAAATAAATAAATAAATAAATTTTATATAAAAAGTTTATAACCATATATATTACTTTTATAAAGGGAATATATGTAATATATGTGTATATTCTGTGTATGTATACACACACATAAATATATTTCCAATATATATACATATACACACACACATACATATCTCTCTCCAATAAAGATAAATTAAAAATAAAAGGGACAGAAAGAAGAATCCCTATTTATTGCCTTTCATCTCAGCTTGCAGCTTGATTTCATTCCCCTTCGGCCCATCTTCCCCAGGCCCTGGCGCTCCCATCCTGCCCAACTTCCAGTACCTGTGTCTTGGTTGATGCTGAAGGCTGCAAGACCAGTGCCAGCACGCAGGAAGTACTGGAGCTCCCCATCCAAGCCACTGTCATCGTCGTGGGCAGCCACTACCAGCACCTGAGTTCCCGGGGGGCTGTTCTCCTGCACCTGGCCCTGGTGCACGAAGGAGGCAAAGTGGGGAGGATGGAGATTCTCATTCACATCCAGGACAATCACCTCCACGTGGCAGAGGGTCCTGCGGGCCAGGGGTCTCCCACTGTCACTGGCCCACAGGCTCAGATTGTACCCAACCTGCCTCTCAAAGTCCAGCTCTCTCTCCAGACTGAGCGCCCCAGTCATCAGGTCCACCCGGAAGGTTCCATGAGCATCATCCAACAGGACAAATCGCACTTCGCCTGCAGGGCCCAGGTCAGGATCAGAGGCATCCAGAAATGTCAAGATAGTACCCAGGGGTAGGTCCTCTGGGACCTTCAGCCTGCTGAGTTCTGTGATGCACTGGGGAGAGTTGTCATTGGCATCTTCCAATGTGACTATCAGGTCAGTGACAGAGAAGAGCTGGTGGCCCTTCCTGGGCTGATCCCTGGCCTCCACCTTGAGTACATACTGAGGTTCTGATTCCCGGTCCAGGTGGCCTGTGACAACCAGCTCCCCAGTGAGAGGGTGCAGGGAGAACTTCTCTGTGGGGCTTAGCAAGGTGTAGCGAACCCTGCCATTGTCCTCTGAGTCAGCATCTTCTGTTTTCAGCTCTGCAATTGTGGTTCCAACTTCTGTGTCCTCTGAGATGGTTAACTGGTACCCACCAGGAGGAAATCTGGGTGCATTGTCATTCCAGTCTTTCACATTCACAGTTAGCAGCTTCCAGGAGGACTTCTGGGGTGTGCCCAGGTCAAACACTGTTACGTTGAGGATGTAGAACTTGGTGGCTTCATAGTCCAAGGGAGCAGCTACAGTAAGCAGCCCTGTCTCCAGTTCAATGTCAAAGCAGCCCTCCTCATTGCCATCTGCAACCACATAGACCAGTTTGCCGTTAAAGCCAGTGTCAGGGTCAGTGGCTGCTAGGCGGGACAGGGGAGTATTGATAGGAACATTTTCAAGGACATCAATAGATTGGGGGAAGTGGTCTTCAAACTGAGGGGTATGACAATTAATTTGATATGTGCTTAAAGAAATGAATTCCTCATCACTGGACTCCTGGTTCTGAAGACCAATAGAGTGGAGGATGGCCTTTGTGAACTGTGTCAATACCCCTGTTTTATCACATGTTACTGGAACTTCAAGATGAGGGTCTTTCACCACAGTAACATTCAAAGTTGTGGGTGAGGCATAGTTTTTGCCATCGGAGGCTGTGATTTTTAGGGAGTAGCTGGTGGGTTGACCAGCGGTAAGATTCATAAAAGAGCGTTTGAGGGATATCACTCCAGAGAAATGATTTAGATCAAAATACTCTAGCTCATTGCCTGACACGATCTCGTATTTTAGGTTCTGAAGCTCATCCACGTCTATGGCTGACATGGTCATCACTGACTTCCCCACGGGCCAGTCTTGGCGGATGGACCCAGTGCAGTTGACTTCTTCAAACGCAGGCTGGTTGTCATTCAAGTTTTTGAGCTGAAGAGAAATGGACACTTCCTTCTCCCGGCGAAAAGGGGATCCCCAGTCAGATGCCCGTACCCGGAAGTTATAAATTCTTTTCATGAGCTCATAGTCCATGGGTTTGGAGGTGGAGATGATCCCCAGGTACGGGTCGATGGAAAAGGGCACGGCTTTTGGAGCAGCAATGGAATAGGTGATGTATCCGTTTTCTCCATGATCCCGGTCAGTGGCAGCAACAGTCAAAACACTGGTGCCTGGAGGGATATTCTCATCCAAGGTGCCATCATAGGAAGACCTGTTGAAGGTGGGGGCATGGTTGTTACAATCCACAATGTCAATGACCACCATGGTGGAGGCCAGGCCAGGTGAGGTCCTGACGTGTAGCTGATAGCGGGCTCTGTCATGGAAGTCCATGAGCTTTGTGGTGGTGATCAGCCCAGTGCGAGCATTAAGTTTAAACCCTGCACTCTCTGAGGACGGCTTTAGAACATACTGCAGGTTGGGGAAGGCTGGGGTGACCCTCACCATCACCACACGGCTGCCAAGAGGGGAAAACTCACTAAGCTGCACTTTGTAAACGGCCTTCTCGAATTTGAGGGAAGCCAGTTTGGAAGCGGGTAGGTGAAATCCCCTGATCTGGGAATGAAAAGGACTGCTCCCACTCCTGGCCTGGAGACTGAGGTTGAACCCGTGAAGGTGCTCTATCCAGTTGATATCTTTGACAGACACCAGGCTGAACTCATTGCTCCGGGCATAAGACTTGATGGCTTTGAAGTGCTTTCCAGGGTCCCCACCAACAACCTCCACTGAGAGCACTTCAGCTCCTGCGCTGTTTGCATCTACCACTATAGTGGCATAGGTACCCTCATTGCTGGCCGGTGGAGTCACCACCACAGAGACAATGGCTGGGGGCTTCCTGAGGGCAGGCTCCACGTGGATGAGGAGCGGAGCCAAGTTGCCAAACCCATTGCCTTCAGAGATTTTCCGCATGCGGTCCACAGCCAGCACCTGGAGCTCATACTTCCCTCGCCAGGTGACATTGAGCTTCCCAGCCACAGTGACCACACCGCTGGTGGGATGGATGGCAAACATTTCTGACCTTGTGTTAAGGGCATAATAGAACTTAGCGTTCTGGCCCAGATCAGCATCTGTGGCGGTCACCTTGCAGATGGGGCTCTTCAGGGGGATGTCATCAGAGATGGTGACTCTGTACGAAGGTGGGGAGAAGAGTGGCTTGAGGTCATTCTGGTCCAGGACGTGGACCACCACGTGGGTCAGAGCTTCAAACTCCAGGGTCTTCTCTGTGGCTTGGACGATGAGGGTGTAGCTATCTCGCACCTCCCTGTTCAGAAGAGCAGTATTGCTGCTCTTTGTCCTTATTCTCAGGAAGCAGAAGTTGCCCACCACGTACTCCTCAGTCTTAAATACATTGGCCACGTCCCCGGAGATGATCCGGTACCTCACGGCCCACTGCGGCTCCTCGAGGTAGATGCCCATTTTCTCAGAGCTCTCCACGTAGGTCTTGGGAGCAGAGTTTTCATAGATGGTGGCGTTGTAATGGGAGTGTGTGAAGTGCCAAGCTGGGGAGGCGATGATCCCTTCTAGGGGCTTCTCACAGGTCACACAATGGAGCAAAAAAATGGTAAAACCCAGCGAGGCAATAGTCATGGTGACAAAACCCCTAAAGCCCTGGACAGAAAAAGAAAGACAGGGTGCAAGTTAGGAAAGAAATGATTCCTACGGATGTGGCTCTTAACTGGAGATGATTTGGACCCTCGGGGGACAATGTCTGAAGATATTTGGGGCTTTCCCAGCTTCGGGGTGGTGGTGCTACTGGCATCCAGTGGGTAGAGGCTGGGGATGCTGCTAAACATCCTACAATGCACAGGACAGTCCTCACAGCAGAATCATCCAGCCCCCATGCCAATAGGGCCGAGGCTGAGAATAACAGACTAGCTCAAAATGCTCTCTCGATGGCACTCGACACATAAAACACAGTCCTGAACTCTTACTCTTTTTCCCAAAAACTTTTCTGTGGCCTCCTAGTGATGGTGAAATAGTCCCAACTGTTGGCCTGGAACCTGGCTTCGCAATTTGACTCTAAACTACTCCTGTCTGTCCTCCCCACGAGGCCCTGCCATCAGAGCTGAGCTCCAGCCGCAGTGAGCAACTTCTGTACATTCAGGGGCTGCAGGACAGCAAGACGACCACGATCCCAGGCCTGGCATCGGCCTGCCTGGTTCCCAGCCCTGCCTCCGCCATTTGCTAGGTGGGTGACTTTCTGGACAAGTTATTTAACCTCTGTGAGCCTCAATTTCCCTTTCTGTAGAATAAGGATGAGAAAATTATCTATCTGATAGGATTGTTTGTGAAAAACTAAATGAAATAATGAAAGTAAATGACCCATCAGAGTGCCCAGTGTACCATAAATTTTAACTTACTATTACCATTGTTAATAATAGGACACTAAGTTTCATCAAAGGAAGGGAGCTGCCCAGAGCCTTATAGCTAGTGGGGGCTCCTGGAGTCACAAGACAGGGCTGCCTTCTGCCCCAGTCCTCTGTGTACCCATCCCATCACGTGTCCCTCACGGACAGGGCTTGATTCGGACTCATCCTATAGCCCAGAACATGAAAACTCCTGCACGCCTGGGATGTCAGAGCGGAAATGGACATTAGAGATGATGGAGTTCTGTCCCCGATCCTCATGCATAGATGGGGAAATAGAGTCACACAGTGAGTGACCAGGTAAGAACCAGACCGTGGGCATTAGATCCTGTTGAATTGACCAGGAGTGAACTCTGTGCCCCTCTGAGGCCTGCTGCTGCCCAATATCTCCCTTGCTGTTTCCCACAGAGCCCATCCTTGAGCTCCAACCTGGGTCAAAATGTGAGACCTGAGGCCAAGAATGGGGCAAGGGGGCAGGGGGCAGGGGGCAGGGGGCAGAGTTTGAGAAGGCCAAGTGGTGCCTGGCCTGCCCATGGGAGTCTGGATTCCCCGGAGCTTTGTGGTTGCCAACCAGATGTGCTGGGGCATTCCTGGATGGAACAGGCCAGACTTGTTTTTCCAGTTGCCTTGCTCTTCAAAGGTAAGGAAGAGTTAAACTTCCAGGGCAAGGGGAAAAGGAGAGGCTTGGAGCCCTGTCTTCCCAGAGTCCCGCATGAACTGGGCAGAGGATTCTGTAAGATCCTGTCGCCAGCATCCCGACAGGGGAGGCACGATGGAGGCAGGGTCTGAAAGCCTCCCCTTCTTTCCAGCTTCCCCACCCCCTCACTTCAGATCCTGTTGGTGGCACCCCAAGCCCGGGCACCTCAGAAAAGGCGGGGAGGATGGAGGTAGATTCTACACTGCGGGTCAGAAAGAGCCGCTGTGCGTTCCCCACCCTGCTTGCCCCCTGCTCTCCCCACTTGCTTATCACTGCAGCCCCCAGAGGGCCAGCCCCAGGCAAAAGGCTTCACCTGACACAGCCCCCACAAGCAGGAGGGGACCCAGAGTCATTCGGTCCTTGGCCCCTGCAGGATGGCATTGCTTTTCAAGTTGGAACCCCAGGGGAAAATGAGTCCTCACCCAGTGCCCGTTCCACTGGCTCCTCAGCTCCGCCAGCCCAGGTTGGTTGCAGGCAGCCTGGCAGCCCTGCCCCCCTGCTGTGCAGAGAGCTTCCTGTGCACCAGGTCGGCACCTGCGCTGGGCAGGCCCCAGCAAGACGCACCGCACTGCTCCTCTGCCGCTGCACAGGCGCCTCTCGGCGCAGGAGCCCTTAAGATGAGCTGTAGGGAAGGGAGAGGGGTGGGGTTTCCATGAGGGGTGGGGGTGGACAAGGTGCAGAGAGAATGCACCCTCGGGTGGCAGCTTGGTGCCCATGTCCGTGCCCAAGCTGTAGGACCCACACGCCTGGCGAGTCGTCTGCTAAGGGAAGGAACAGTGTCTGCACAGTTGTCTCCTGGCACTGTGTCCAGGTAGGTGACAGGCTTGCAGGGCACATTGGTCTCCCTGCACCACCCTCCCGGCCCACAGCACCCAAGACCATCTTGTGAAAAGTTGTAAAAACATAAATCAATTCATATGGCTTCTCCGTGTTTTTTTTGTTTGTTTTTTTTTTGAGACAGAGTCTCACTCTGTTTCCCAGGCTTAGAGTGCCATGGCGTCAGCCTAACTCACAGCAACCTCGAACTCCTGGGCTCAAGCGATCCTCCTGCCTCAGCCTCCTGAGGAGCTGGGACTACAGGTGTGCACCACCATGCCCGGCTAATTTTTTTTTTCTTCTATTTTTAGTTGTCCCGCTAATTTCTTTCTATTTTTAGTAGAGATGGGGTCTCGCTCTTACTGAGGCTGGTCTAGAACTCCTGAGCTCAAGCGATCCTCCCATCTCGGCCTCCTAGAGTGCTATGAGTACAGGTGTGAACCACCACACCCGGCCTCCTGTTTAAATATTTTTCAGTAATTCACCACAGCACTTATATTAAAATCTAAACTCCTTGCCATGGCCTGGAAGCCTCACACTATCTCAGCCCTTTCTGCTTCTCCAGCGATAGCTCCCAGCACTCTTCCCATTGTTCACCAAGCTGCAGCCACACCAAAGTAGGACCTGCCTCAGACCCTTTGCACTTGCTGTCTCCCTTTACTTAGGATTCTCACATGGGTAGTTCCTTCTTGTCATCCAGTTTTCAGCTCAAATATCACCTCCTGACCCCCAGTTTGGAATAACCTCCCTGCCAACCTCCTTCCTTATCACTTCACCCCATTTTTTTCATAACACTTATCAGCACTCAATATATTCTTGTTCATTTGTTTAATAACTGTCTCCCCGACTTGACACAGGGCTCCATGAAGACAAGAGCTCTGTGTATCTTATTCATGGACAAATCCCCAGTGCCTAAATCAGTGCCTGGTATAGAACCAGGCTCCATAAATACTCATTGAAAAACAGAATAATCTTAACTTAGGAAAACAATGGTAGAATGAAAGATGAAAAAGCCCTTAAAGATCATCCCCTCCTTTTTCAAGCTGGAAAATAAAGTCTCAAAGGAAGAAAAGGACTTGCCCAAAGCCCCAGGGTAAGAATGGGAAGCAGGTTCTTTCCTTCTGTCTGTGCTGCCAGCGAGAGAGGCTGTGATCACTTATGAATCTGTTTGGGTTCAAGTCCCAGCTCTACCACTTGCTAACTGTATAACCTTGGTAAGTTACTCAACATCTCTGAACTTGAGCTTCTTTATCTGTGACATACGGCTATTAAGAATACTGCTTGAATTCTAACAGTTCCTGCTGGAAAAAAAAAAAGAGTACTGCTTTCATGAGGTTTTTATGAGGACTAAATTAGATCATGCACATTAATGCCAAGCACATTAACACGGAGGCTGGCACATAGACAGCACTCAATGCATACTAGTTATTCTTTTGTAATTCCAAGGCAGAATCAAAGCCTGGGTTGGAGTAAGCGCAGGGCCCACTGAACCCTCTGGAGAAGGTCTGGGCTGTTCCCTGGCGAAGCAGGAAGCCACTGGTCTCCGGTCGAGTCGCAGCTTGCTGGCCTAGCCACAGACTGTTCCAGGAAGCTGCGAGCAGGCGCTTGTCTGGGGTGGGGCCTCGAGCTCCTGGCTCCTCAGGCCCAGGAAGAGATCCGCATGTGGGTGAACGTGCACATCTGCAAAAGCGCACACAGCATACTCAGCGGCCAAGTTTAGAATAACTGTGTGGGTACATTCGTTGTGTCCACCTTTCAAGAATGGACCCTTTTAGGATACATGGACAAATCAAACTCTGTCTCTGTGCAACTCCCAACCCCATGTCACAGACGTGGAAGGTAGGAGAAGGTGGTTAACAACACACAGGCTCTGGCTATGTGGCCTTGGGCAAATGGCTCACCTTTTGTAATCCCGTTTTCCTACTTTGTAAGATTGTTTTTTGTTTGCTTTTTATATGAAATATTTATCGAATTTCTATTATGTAAAAGAAACTACTATGGCTTGTGACTGTGTTTTGTAATTCTAAAAACATTTTACAGAAACCTATTACTAGAATCTAATATAAGAGTATACTTCTTATAAAAATGGCAAATTGTAGGTTTGTGGACATGACCTAGAACATAACATTTATCACATGGCACATCAGTGGTGTAGATATAGCTCACGTCCTCTTTTAAAGTTATTTAACAGTTTGAACATAGTTTCTGTTTTCCATATATACAGTAATATGTGTGCATATTTTAAGCATATCTTTAAGCTATTTATGCCATTATTACTTGACCGTGAATTTCTGATTGTTCCAGCAGAGCAACATACCAGTTATGGATTCTCTCTCTCTCTTTTTTAAATTTAAGGGCCTTCGTTTCACACACTGATAATGTCCATGATTCGGTGCATACAAATACTAAGGACCAGTGATGGTGATATATTGATTCAGTAGTTTCCTTTTTCTGTTGCAAAGAAATTTCCTTCTCTCAACACACAGAAATAATTAATAGCATGTACCTCATTGGGTTGTGTTGATGAATTAATATTTATAAAGTGCTTAGATTAGTTGCCGTCATTTTTTAATCTCTACATAATTGTTGTGATTATTATGAAAGATCATTTTGAGAATGAAGTTAGTTAATGCACAATAACAAATACAGTTTTCAACAAAATTATCCAGCACTATTACATTTTAGTAGCCAGCTCATGTTAATATTACTAACTCTTGAGTTTGTAGGCAATAAAAACTTTCAGACGTATTATCATGTCACCCCTGATCTATTCTTGTGCAGGCTGCTTTTCTGCAACTAAATGCCGTCAGGCTTTAAGGAGGCTGTGATTCATTCAATTCATCCTGTGTTTCAGCTCACAACTGCAGCTTCTCAGAATCTTGATTCTGACATTCAGAAACTCGATGGTTGTAACACCCATGTCTTTATCCAAGTCATTGATAAAAGCCTGACTCCTCATCACTGGGGAAATCCAAGCAGAGTCTGGGTGGCCACCTGTGAAGGATGTTCTACTCTAGGGGGATATTTGCCCTTGGTGGGAGACGAGAAGAGTTCTAAAGTCCCTTCCAACTCAAACAGGGAGGATTCTTTGGCCTGTGCATTTCTATGGTCTCTATCAGACCCTAAATGAGCCCCCCAGAGGCAATGAAGCAATTTCTTCTGGCTGTGGATCAGGGCTACCCACTTGCTAATGCTTGTTTGATAGTCAGAGTAATAAGCTGACTTGGCTCTCATGAGACCTGGGCCTAAAGTCACTCATTACCTGAGTGGTCTTGGTTAAGTAAGTCACCTAAGCCCTGTGGACCCTTTTTTTCACCTGTAAATGATGTGGGTGCATACCGGGGGAAGGGCTGGAATGGATTGGTAATTCCAAACCCCTCTGTTGCTTTCAAGGAAGACTCTCTCTCTCTCTTTTTTATTTTTTTTATTTTTTTTAAGACAAAGTCTCACTCTGTTGCTCAGGCTAGAGTGCTGTGGTGTCAGCCTAGCTCATAGCAACCTCAAACTCCTGGGCTCAAGCGATCCTCCTGCCTCGGCCTCCCAAGTAGCTGGGACTATAAGCATGCGCCACCATGCTCGGCTAATTTTTTCTATATACATTTTTAGTTCTCCAGCTAATTTCTTTCTATTTTTAGTAAAGACAGGGTCTCGTTCTTGCTCAGGCTGGTCCTGAACTCATGACCTCAAGCGATCCTCCCACCTCAGCCTCCCAGAGTGCTAGGATTACAGGCATGAACCACTGAGCCCGCCCTAGACTCCCTTTTTCCTAATGGAATTGTACCTGGAAACAATCTATTAACAGAGTGGAGCCTAGAGCCCTGCCCACAGGCTTGTCCGTCACCCTCCTGGGAAGCACAGGTTTGAAAAACTGTACTAGACCTCTAGGAGCCCTTTCAGATCCAAAAGCCAGGGCTCTGCTATTCTAACATTCTGTATCCTGTCATAAAAAGTTCTAAGACACGTGGTTGGATGTGCTATTATTCTCATGCTCTATGATCTGCATTTGTCATGGTTCATTTGCAGCGAGTGATTCAGGCTTTCAGTTCTAGAAGTCTGACTCTATAACTAATTTCATTCCTTCCAAAGCCAAATCAGACTTCCACCTAAGAAGCTCCTACCAGATTTGTTCAAAATGCTGGGCTTTGCTTCTGACAATGAAATTCCTCCTCAACACTCCCAGAAGTACCCGAGCACAAAGCAGCGATGACATCCACATGGCCCAACACCTTCCCTTTCCTCAGGCATGTCACAGACATTGCTTAGTAACTCACATAATACTCCTGAGAAACACATCTGCCCTTTACTCCCATTTCTCAGATGAAGGGCACTGAGATTTGCATGGCCTGCCCGCGGCAACCCAAAAAGGCAGTGGCTGAACCGAGAACAGACAGCCAAACTTCCTGAACCTGGGTGCTCTGGATTCCTAGGCCATGGAGAGAACCAATACGATGAGATATTTTTTAAACTTTGGAGACCCTTTCATGAAAGAAAGAGCCAGTGGAGTCATTCCTTTGGATTGGAGAATGTTCATCCTCTCCCCCAGACCCTCCTATTGTGAAATTACAGTGAATTTGAGTGCCTGACCCTGGCCTCCCCAACCCCTCTGCCCCAGGCATTCTGTGCTAGGGCTGTTTTTTGTAGTTCTCAAGAAAGAATCCTAAACATATTCTTTTTGTGACAAAAGCTTAAAAGGGAGAGGAAAAGGGATTAGGAAAGATTGTACCTTTGAACCTGAATAGTGCCTTTGAACCAGAAAAAAAAATAATAATAAGTGAAAGAATGGTAACATTCCAGGTACCTGATAGTCAGGAAGTTTTAGCCATTGAAATAATTTTTCCCCATAGTAGGAGGGAGTCATTGATAGTTTTTGAGAGGAAGCAAGACCAGAACAGGACTATATTCTTGGGACCACTAATCTGATATCAGATCAAAAGGGGGATTTTTCCATTCAAGACTCCCACCCTGGTGAGGATAGGGCTTGAACACCAGCTCCATTGATTTAGGCCAACTGGAATTCACCGTGCGTAGGGAGGCTTAATTTACTTCCAAGAAACTTGAGTCATTTGTTAGTTTGTAGGAAGCCACTGTTGGGTTCTCAGGTAGCAAAACAAAGGTCAAAGAACTGAATATGCACAGGAGAGGAGCCAGTGTTGAGCCATTGATGGGTCGTGTGACTTTGGGAGGGCCACAGAATCTCTCTTGGGCCTGAATTTGCCCGGCTGTAGAATGGAGATAATAATAGCTACTCCTACCTATTTCCCAGGGCTGCAGAAAAGACAGATAATGTGATAGGTGAACGCACAGGGAGGAAGGACTCAGAGTAACGCCTTATTAAGACTAATAATGGCTCGGTGAATGGCAAGCCGAACCACCAGCCAGGAAGAAAGGCCATCTCGGGAGAGTTGTCTGAAAAAGTCAGGCCTGGCCTGGTCTGGAATTAAAGGAAAGAGAAATGACTAAAAAGGAAGTCTTTACCTAGGACGTGGGTGAAAGAGACCCAGGAGCTGGGGTCCTATTCTTTATTAGTATTCATATTGTTATTGATGATAAAAAATTATTCCATCTTACATCGAGACAATAACCCCTAAGTTTTCAAATAAACTTTCACACACATTCTCTTGCTTGGTCTCTGGATAGGGGGTGCAGTACTGGACAGAATTAAAAGTTAAGAAAGTGAGCTCTGGAGTCAGATAGACCTGGTTTCAAATCCCAGCTGTTCTCTTGACCAGCTGTGTAGCCCTGGGCAGTTATTCAACTTCTCTGGTCCCAGTAAAAGGGAGATGAGAATAGCACTTGTGGGGTTGTTGAGAAGGCTGAATGAGTTAATGCTTGGCAAATACTAGCCTTGAAATGTACTCAGTGCAAATCAGCGATGCACGTTACTGTCCTTACTAGGACATGTATTATTCTCACTTCGTAAATGACAAATCCAAGCCCAGATAATTTGAAGGCTCTGCTCAGTTTCACTCATCTTGCTGGTGATGGATTCGAACACTGGCTCAGAATAGGAATCCACATCCCAAGGAGAGAGACATCCGAGAGAGCTGGAGTAGCTGGAGCTGATTCTCTAGAGCAACACTCTCCAACAGAACTCTGTGTAGTGATGGAAATGTCCTAGGTCTGTGCCATCTAGTGTGGGAACCACTGGCCCCACGTGTCTATCGAGCACTTGAAATGCAGCTAGTGCAGCTGAAGAACTGAGTTTTTCTTTTTCTCTATTTTAATTAATTTAAATTTAAACAGCCACATGTGACTAGTGGCTGCCATGTTGGACAGTCCAGCTCTAGAAAGCAAGGCACAGGAACCAAAGGACACGTGGGATTCAGAGGACAATGCGGGGTCCGCTTACCTGTGAGGCACAGTCACGACCCACAGTCCTTTTAGGGGGCCATGAAAATGTTTTAATTTCTATTAAATTCAGAAGAAAGAAAACAAACTTTTAGGTTGAAGAAAATGTTTTCATATGTAATAATACGGTCATGTGTCACTTAACGATGGGGATACATTCTGAGACATGTGTCGTTAGGTGATTTCGTCGTTGTGCAAACATCATAGAGCGGGCCGGGCGTGGTGGCTCACGCCTGTAATCCTAGCACTCTGGGAGGCCGAGGCGGGAGGATCGCTCAAGGTCAGGAGTTCGAAACCAGCCTAAGCAAGAGCGAGACCCCAGTCTCTACTAAAACATAGAAAGAAATTAATTGGCCAACTAAAAATATATAGAAAAAATTAGCCGGGCATGGTGGCACATGCCTGTAGTCCCAGCTACTCAGGAGGCTGAGGCAGAAGGATTGCTTGAGCCCAGGAGTTGTAGGTTGCTGTGTGCTAGGCTGACGCCACGGCACTCTAACCCAGGCAACAGAGTGAGACTCTGTCTCAAAACAAACAAACAAACAAAACACCATAGAGTGTATTTACACACATCTAGGTGGTATAGCCTACTACACGCCCGCGCTGTATGGTGTAGCCTATTGCTCCTACGCCACAAACCTGTACAGCATGTTCCTGTACCGAGTCCCGTAGGCAGTTGTGACACAGTGGGAAGTATTTGTGTATCTAAACACAGAAAAGGTACAGTAAAAATATGGTATGATAATCTTATGGGACCACCATCATTTATACAGTCCCGCATTGACCAAAACTTACTATGCGGCATGTGACTGTATACTTATCTTTATACCAATACTGTCATAAAACATAATTTTTAATTTGTAACTTTATAATTCTAATTAAAAATTTCTTTTCATGGAGGAAGGGGCCCACAAAGGCCAAACTGCTAAGGGTCATAATGTGACCCTGGAGAGATGGATATTTGAAGGGAGCAAAGGGCTTCCAGGAGCTGGGCTTTGGGGAAGAAAAGGGACAAAGTGGGGGATGGTGAGAAAGTGTTTTGTTACGGGGCCTCTTTCATTCATTCATTCATTCATTCAGGACTTATCAAGGGCCTACCCTGTGCCAGGCATTCTAAAACAGAGGGTGAGATAGATGAGGTCCCTGCTCCTATGGGGATTGTATTCTAGTGGCAGAGAGAGAGATGATAAACAAGAAAATATTCACTCTGGCAGGTGATGAAAAGTGACATGAAGAAACATCATGTGGGGCAAGGGATAGAGCAGGGTGGGGAGATGTTATTCTTTAAAGCATAGTTAGGGAAGTCCCGTATGACAAGGTGGCATTTGAGCAGGGAGCTGAACAGAGTGAGGAAGACAACCACAAAGCTATATTGAGGAAGAGAGCTCCAGGCAGAAGAAACAGGCAATGCAAAGGTCCTGAGGCAGAAGCAAGGAGGTCGTGTTGGTAAAGTACAGGAAGCAATGGAGAGGGGGATTCTGGTGAGATCAAAGAGGTGGCCAAAGGCCTTAGAGTCCAAAGAAAAGATGGGACCCACTGGAAGACTTGCACGATGGTTACACAAGGAGCAGAGAGAGGGACAAGGAGTTGGCCATACAATCTTAGAACCTTTCAAGAATGTTCCGTGTGGCCAACTGGGGGTCCACATATGGGCTAACACCAGCCCGCAGTTAAGTTTGTCGGCCCATAATATGTTGTTTTGTTACTTGATGGTTTTCAATTTAATTAATTGTTAACATATAAACATTGGGAAACTTCTCCCAATGGAAACATTGGGAAACTAGATTCCAACTTCTCTTTACACATTTGGAAGACACAGCATGCATGCTCTCTCATGGCACCATTTGGCTACAGCTGAGTAATGGCTGCCCCATTTGGACAGGACCTGCCCTCTCCGCCGACACGGACACCCCTCCCCAAGGCCCACCTGACACTGAGGCTGAGTTTCAGCTACTGTTTATCACCAAGGTCAGTTTGCTAATAGAAGAGAAACACATTGGATACCCACATCTCTATCTAAACTGAGAAGAAAACAGAGTCTAAGATGGGCTCGTGCTCCATACAAAGGGCCTGCTTCAGCCCTGAATGCTACCTGCCTGGCTGCTGTGGGCACTCAGGGGTGCAGACCTGATACTCACTGAGCATTGGGCATGCATGAGGTCTCTGCCTCTTGGGGTTGCCTGTATTGACCCATGAGCTTTGCATTTGGAGCTGAAAAATCCCTCAACCAGAGGGAAGTCCAGGAGCAGAGGGCTTGGGGTAGGAGGGAGGAAAAGAAGGATTCCTGAGGAGGCAACTAATTTAGCCCCACTTCTTCTGGGACTTTCTGTTTAGAGTGGTTTGTAAGGTCAAAACCAACTCCAGCTCAGCAGAGCACTGACTGGTATCTATCAATTAGACGATCTGGAGACAGAACAGGGGGAACAGTGTACCTCCCCTGGGAATCTAGGTTTGGACTCCCGGAGGGAAAAGAGCTCTGGGACTGATCAGGGCACAAGTGTAACCTCAGTCACGTGCAATGGCAAGCGGAGACCTTGGATCCTCTCCTCCCAGCAGCAGTGGTGCAGCCTCTGGACAGGAAAGGACTAAGGGGCCTCCAGTATGACAGGAGGTGTGGGCAGAGGTCAGAGGGGGCTGTCCCGATGGTCTGAGGTTGGGGGGTAGCTCTTTGGAAGGGAGGCAGGTTGTGCCCTGAGATCATGAGATAGACTCTCTAAGAGGACTGGAAAGCTTCTTTCAGAAAGAGAATCAAACAAAATGCAAAGGCTAGAATGTCCCTGCTGAATGGGCCTGGTTTAGTGGGGTGCTAACTATTGTGTGGTTCTTGACTCTTTGATCCAATGGGACTCTTTGCAAAAGGGTGAGTTTACAGACACATAGACCTCAAGTCTCAACTTGGGTGGCCTTGTGTGACTTTACCTCTGTGCCTCCATTTTTCCTCATCTTTAAAAGAGAAATATTTAAAACAACAGTGAGATATGTTCAGATGGCTATTATCCAAAAGACAGGGCAGTGATGTAGAGAAAAGGGGACCCTCGCACACTGTTGGCGGAAATGTTAATTAGTATGGCCATTATGGAAAACTGTAAGGAACTACCAAAAAATTAAAAATCCCACAGCAATTCCACTACTTTATCTATATCCAAAGGAAATAAAATCAGTATCCTGAAGAGATATCTGCATTCCCATGTTCACTGCAGCACTAATCACTATAGCCAAGATATGGGAACAATCTGAGTATCTATCAACAGATGAATGGATGAAGAAAATACGTTTTATACACAAAATAGAATACCACGCAGCCTCAGAGAAGGGTTTGGGGAGGGAGGATGTCTGTCATTTGTGACACCATGGATGAACTTGGAGGACATTACGTCAGGTGGAATAAGCCAGGCACAGAAAGACAAACACTGTGTGATCTCACTTATATATGGAATCTAAAAAAGTCAAAGTCATAGAAGCAGAGAGAAGAATGGTGGTTACCAGTGGCTGGGGTGGGGGTTGGGGAGATGTTGGTCAAAGGGTACAAAATTTGCATTTGGAGCTGAAAAATCCCTAAGCCAAAGGGAACCCCAGGACCACAGGGCTTGAGGTAGGAAAGAGGGAAAGGAGTCGTCCTGAAAGATCAACAAATCCAGCCCTTAGCCACCTCTGGGGGCTCTCTGGTTAGAGGGGGAAAAGTTCAAGAGATCTATTGTACCATATGGTGACTATAACTAATAACAATGCATTGTATATTGTACTTGAAAGTTGCTGAGAGTAAATTTTAAAAGTTCTCAACACACACACACAAAAAAAATGAGTTCATGGATGTGCTAAATGGCATTCCACAATGAATACATATATCAAAACATTATGTTGTACACCACAAATACATACAAATTTTGTTTCTCAATTTTTAAAAATAAATAAGTAAATAAATTTTTTTAAAAGAGAGAGATAACTTAATCCACCTCAGATAGTTGTTCTAAAGGTTAGACTAGATGGTTTGTATTAAACATTAAACATATCCTGACACTTAGTAATTGCCAAATAAATGCTAGTTGTTGTTATTTTAAAACCACCATCATCATGATGTCAAACAGACCGAAACAGACCTGTTCTGGTAGACGTGAGTGGGGCTGGGCCCCATGCCCCCTTCATTGCCCCTTTGCCTTTTGAGGCATCGCTGTGAAATTCCCAGGTCTCCTCAGGGCACACTTTGAAAACAGCTACGAGTCTAAGCTCCATTTTGTAAAGGTGGAAAAACTGCCCAGAGAAGGGAAGGAATCACTGCAAGTCACATAGTACGTTGGTGGCAGAATTGGACCCAGAACTCAGGTTCCCCACCCTGTGATCTTGGCACTGGCCAAGCTGTTCCCCCCAATCCCAGCTCCGCTCCCACCAACCCGGGAGCTTCTCAGGAGCCCAGGATGCCATGGCTCTCTTACGCATTAGCCAGGAGGAATGTGCAGGGAGAGGGAACAGGCTTCGGGGTCAGACCTGCCCTCAGCCCTGCCGCTGTGTGCTTTGAAGGGCATGCTTTAGCCTATCGGAGTCTCAGTTTCCCCACTTGTGAAATGGGGCTACTGACACCTCATTGGAGGATTTACCCGAGCTCATGCCTGGAGAGCACTTGGCACAGCGCCAGTCATGCATAAAGTAGCTAATGAGTTGTAGCTATGACTGTAACAGTAGGTGCTCACACAGTGTGTGTGGAATACAGGGATACTTCTCTATGTGTGCTGACCCTCACCCGTGCCCTGGGAGCAACACACACACACACACACACACCCTCTGTGGGGCTTTGTGACATTCCTTCTCTCCTCGCAGTGATTTACAGCGGAGCTCAAGCGGCAACTCGAGAAGCGTTAAAATAATAACAGATGTAATCTCCTTCGGAGTTTAGGAGGGGCAGATGGGGGCACATGAGGCTGTCAGCAGAGCAAGGGCAGTGAAAACAACAGGTAAAAAACGTCCTGGACACCCTACAATAACATGGATCCCTGGATCTTTTGTGTTCTGCCACTGACGTGTTGGGGTGACCCCTTCGGGCCCCATTTTATGTGATCTGTATGTAAAACGGAGCCTATTGGCACAAATCCCTTCTCTATCCAGGACACAGTAAGCTGCCTTCCCAGGAGCCAGCAGGCCCTGTGGCCACCAGTGAAAGGAATTCTGTTCCTCGTCCATGAGACCATCGGCCACCTGTGGGCCACTCCCAGCCAGGTTCTGCCTCTAACTCGGGCACGTTCAGGAGGTGGGGCAACTACTGTCAAGGTCACTTAACACAACGGTCACATGCTCAGGCTCTGGAGTGAGGTGGCCTGCGTTTGAGTCCTGCCTCAGCCCATTGCTGTCTCTGTGTGTGATTTTGAACAGATCATGGGACCTGACGAGCCTGTCTCTTCAGGGAACATAACATCAGGCTGTTATGAGGATGGGGATTAGGGTAAAGTGCACCAAGTGGCTGGCACGGTGCCTCACTGCTATGATGAGGATGACAATTCAGGGACCTCTGTCCCTTGCATCAGAGGTCCAGGCAGGGCGGCCCAGTGAGCAAATCCCTTCATCTCACGGGGCCTCCCCTCCCCAGTCTGGGAATTGGGACTGGTCCCCACTCTCCCGCCCTGCTGAGCTAACCCTCCACTGCAACCCTCCGTCATGATCTGTCACCAAATGACGTCCCGAAGACCGTGAGGTTTGGGAATACGGGACGCTTGCAGAGGTGCATGCAGCTCGCCACAGCTGACATTTATTGAGCAGTTACTACGTGCCAGGCCCTGTCGGGAGCTCTTGGCAAGTATTATCTCTTCTAAGCTAGTTTATAGCAACCCTATAATTATCCTCATTTTGTGGATGAGATAAATGAGACTCAGAGAGGTTACCTAACTTCCAAGATCACACAGCTAGCGTGTAGCCAAGCCAGGATTAAGACTCAGATCACATGTGTGTCTCACAGTTACCCGGCCTGCTCCCCAGGCCCATGGGTTGAACATAGCAGCTGGGAAGGGGGAGGGTTGTGTGATTCCTCCCCCACGTTGGGGATCATATAGCCGTGGATCTGCTCACAACGGCAAACGCAGATTCCAAGCAAAACCTCCATTTCCAGTCCTCCCTCCTGTTGCCATTCCCTCCAGCCTGGCTCGGCCCGGCCCAGCTGTCTGTCCGTCCTAACCCTCTGAGCACAACAGTTTGGGACAAAGCCGGGCAGGCGGGCAGGTTGCTGCAGGCGGGAGGTGCGTTCGGGCGGCTGGCAAGGCAGGCTTTCTGCTGTCTGAGGCGCCCTGGTCCTGCTGCTGAACCTGACTGCAGGGCCAAGGCACAAAAGAGGTCAGGGATGATTTGAGAGCATCCTGAGTGACCCAAGGTGCATACTAATGAGATGCAAATGAGCCTCTGCGGGTGGGCTGCAGGCCGAGCCCCTGTGTTCCACATTCAAGCCCCCTGGGCCCATCCATACACAATTTCTCTTACCCATGGCATCTCCGCACACCACCCAGCCACGGACAGATACAGAACTCCACAGAGCTGCTGGGCCCATCTGTGTCCTCAACTACAAAGCTGGCCCAGTGGTTCCCACCATTGGAATCCCCTAAGGGGACAGGGGTGAGGGTTAAAAAATAAATATTCCCAGCCCCACCCCAGAGCTGCTGAATCAAAATCCTTAGGGGTGGGGCTCAGGAATAGATGTTTAACAAGTTCCCTGAGTGATTTTCGTGTGACTGGTGTTCAGGATCCGCTGAACAAGGTAATCGTCTCTTTCTCTAGGATCTTAAGCTCTGCCATGCCTCATTTCAAAGTTGACATCCCCTATGTGGCCCTATTCTAGGCCCCAGTGGAGAGGGGGTGAGGGGCATTAGGAAAAGACCGTGGCTTTTAAGCAGTGCTTAGGCTAGAGCAGTGATTCTCAAATGCCAGCGTGTTAAAAATCACAGCCTCATCCTCAAGCAGATTCAGTAGAGCTGCCGCGGGACTCAGCGTGGGAGTCAGTTTCCTCTGCAGGTGGTCTGCTGACCACTGGTGGGGGGACACTGGCCCCCAGGCAGAGCAGACACAAGGTTTCTGCTAAGGTTGCACAGGAGGGCAGACAGGAGAGAGGAGGCGACAGATCTCCTCTACATCCCTGACTTTCACCCGGAAGTCTCTGAGTCTGCATATGTCACCCTGTATCAGCCTCTCACACCCCGGAGGCAACTGTTCATCTTCCCGGAGACAGGTCTGTTTGTCTCCCAGATAGAGACCTAGCCCCGGGAACCATGTTCCACTTGTAATAAATAGAACTGAACCTGAAAATAAAAGGGTTCCATCTGCATATGCATACCTCATGCATATGACCCACAGTTCCACTTCCAGGAATATATACAAACAGAAGTGTGTACATGTGTTCACTAAGAGATTCACCGCAAGAATACCCAGAGCGGCCCCATGTATAACAGGCTGATATTGGAAACAACTCAAATGTCCATCAAGAGCAGAATGGACAAGGAACTTTCAGTATGGCCATACGATGGAATACTATACAGCGAAGAAAATGAACTGTAGCTCAGGTAACGATAAAGACAGATCCACTCGCATAATGTAGGGTGAAAGAAGCCATACATTAAAAAGAACATACTATGCTAGTCCAACTACATAAAGTTTAAAAACAGGCAAAATGCATCTATAGATTAGATTAAGATAAAGTTACCCTGCGGTGAGAGGAGATGGCTAGGACTGAAAGGGGTGCAAAGAGGGTTTCTGGAATGGTAGTAATGTTGTATTTATTTATCTGGGAGCTGGTTAGTTTCTGGAAAATTCATTGTAACTGTTCACTTACGATTTGTGTGGTTTCTGTATGCATATTATACTTCATTAAAAAATTTTTTAAAATACTAGTAAAGGACTCCAAAGAAGACTTTAATAGAAAAGAAGACATTAAAATAATAAAAGCATCCTGATGATCTGCAAATTGCATGGGGTTTCATAGCTATGGGATCTTAGACTCTTCCTGCCCAGGAACCAGGAAGGAGACGGTTCTCAGAAACCGAGAAGGACAGGAGCCCTGCCAGGGCATACCAGGGCTGTGGAAACCGGCGCCTCGGCAGTTCCCTTTCCCTCCCCTAACCGGCCCGCCTTCCACAGAACCGCAAGCACAATGGCAAGCCCACTTTCCACGGCTGGCCCGGTTTAGCTGAGTGCCAGTTCATTGGGGTTTACTTCAAGCAGCATTTTTTTGTCCTCAGAGCAGTTTTCTGTTCCATTTTCTCATTCGATCCCCTCAAAGACCCTCTGAGGGGAGCAAGGAGTGTTTCTATTTTACAGAAGGGGAAGTTGAGGCCAGGAGAGGGGGTCAAAGACTTGTCGAATGTCGTACTGCTAATAAGTGGCCCAGTCAGGACTCAAACACGAGGCTTCAGGCGCCAAATCCAACGTTCTCTTGGTTCTACCACAGATGGGCTCTTCCCAATAATAGTAATGTTGATTAAAGCACCTGGCACTCAGTGAGCATGTCCTTGTGGGTGTGTTAGAGCCCTTCAACAACCCACAAAGGCAGGTGGGATTCTCTCATCTCCATTTTCCGAATGAAAAAAACTGAGGGTCAGAAAGGCCAAGTGGCTTGTCCAAGGTCGATGGCCAGTAAGTGTGGAGCACAGATTCAGACAAATGGTCTGACTTGAGTCCAAGCTCTGAGCCACTAGCTCCACGGTTCCCAGACCCAGTTGGACCTCACCTGGAGTCCCCTCAGAGCTTGTAATAGAATAGATTCCCCGGCCCCACCCTCAGGCTCCACAATCTAATTTTGTACACTTAGGACTGGGCTGAGTAATTTGTATTTTTTTAAAAAACAGCCTTAGACATTTGAGAAGCTTAGCTCTAAACTAGGATGCCACTGAAATATGGCAGTAAAAATAAAACAACTTAAAGGTAAAGTTTAATATAGCAACTTCCAAACTAATTGACTAGACCTCTCTAATAATTAGAGTTATCCTAACGATAGTACACAGCCCCAAAAGACAGAGCGAGGTCACCATCCTCAGAGGTATTGAGACTAGTCTGGCCACCTGGACAACAGTGACCAGCAAGGGGCATCACAAATGCTCTCTTGGGACTGATAATTTCTACTTTTTGCTGTGGTTGCTGGTTAGGCACAAGTTGAGTTCACTTGCTGAAAGTTCATCAGCCATCACTTACAATTTATGCACTCAGTTTTTGAGTTTTTACAAAAAGAAAAAGCCAGGCTGGCCATTTGTCAGACCCTATACAAAGAATCTTTACACAGAGTAGAAAGTGTACCAGGGATCCAATAGGGTTCTTCTAATTATACTCTTCCAAGAGTTTGAGATTCTAGGATGTGAATTTTCCAAGATGCAGTGATTCTGAGTCAATTCTCAAGACTTCAGAAGGCCCCAAATCCACAACAGCAGCTAACCTTTAGAGATGTCTTAGTCTGTGCCGACTATGCTAAGCACTTTACAGGCATGAACTCTCAGCAGCTCTGAGGTGGACAGCGTTATACAACCCTCAGAGAGGTGAAATCATGTGTCCAAGGTCACAGACATGAAAAGTGGTAAGGCCAGGACTGGAACTCGAGCACCCTGGCTCCAGAGCCCACGTGCCCAGCAGCAGTGAGATACTGATACCCAAGCTCTGCCGCTTCCCAGGCAAAGCTTCAAAGTGTCCAGAATGATCCGTTTTGCACCGTTGAGCCTTGAGTTTGCTGGGAGGACCCCGAGGGAAGGGGATGCTGCAGGGACAGGCAGCAGCTCTGACGTGGGACACGTGAGCACACGCAGGCCAACACGCGCGCACACGCTGACGTTACTGCACTGTGGCGTGTTAAGTCCTGCTCGGCTCGTGCCCAGGCCAACTGCTGCGGGCACTGGAGCCCAACGGGAACCAGAGAATTCTCCACTGTGGGCTCCCCACCCCCAGCCAGCGGAAGAAGGATAAATGCCGCTTTCCTGCCATCTCAGGTGGCCTCGCAGGGGCCGCCCAATCTCAGGAATGGAAACAGAGAAATTTCTCTCTTTTGCAAACTCCAAACTAGGAAATGCTAAGGCATCGCTCCTTTCAGGAGGAGATGGATTTTTGAAGATACTTTGTTAATTACCGGGTAGTGGTGGAATATCAGGCACTGTGATCAGCCAAGGGGGACAAGATAAGATATCTTATCCTTCTAATCTGACCCCTCTCTTAAATTCTTGCTCCACGCCACAGACAGATCTGCTTTGCCAAGGCACTCTGATTTAATTAACTTCCTTCAGCCGTCCTCCTGTGTTTATAAATTAGAGTCATGCTCCTGTAATAACTTTCTGAATTGCTTATGTTTTAAAGAAATATATGGAAGTATTTTCAGATGCAATCATATATCTGGGATTTGCTTCAAAATAGTCTGGTAGAGGAAGAGATGGTGGCAGTACAGAGGAAACATAACTGAAGTTATGGGTGGTAGGCTCTCTACACTATTCTGCTTACGTTTGTGCATGTCTATAATTTCCCATTAATAAAACATTACATAAATTACATTGTTTTAAAAGGCCATGCTCCTTGGCCTGGCACGCAGGGACTTCAATGATCTGGCCCCATCCTACCCCTCAGACCACGACTCCAGATGTTCCACATCCAGCTCACAGGTTCCTGCACACATCTGCTGTTTTCTTTTAACTGCCGTGCCTTTGCATTTGCTATTTTCCCTCCTTGAAATGCCTTTCCCACTTTTCTTTCCTTATTTAACTCCCATTCAGCTTTCAAAACTGATGTTCACTGCCAGCTCCTCCAAGAAGCCTTCATTGAATCTATAACCGAAGTATTGTCACTTCTCTGGGCCCCCAAGCCAGCCTCAGTTTGTCTGTATGTTACCGCCTTCCTCAAGGTATTAAATCACTAACTTATGGGCCTTCCTCCACCCACTGTGAATCTTTGGGGACAGGGGAGTGGGGGCTGACAAAACACAAGTGCTCATTAGGTGTCAATATATTAAGAGAACAGAAGCTGTGTGACTTAGAGGAAGTAGCTTAACTTTTCTGAGTCTCTATTTGTCTTCACACTAAAAACAACAATGACAACAACAACAAAAAGAGGTGGTAGAGGGTCACGAGGCTAATGGGCGGCTGTGCAGAGTAGCAGGGCAGGCGTAGCAGGTGTATGTGAAAGGGTCTAACCTGGCAGCGTGCACACGGGGGGCCGAGTAGCTGAGCATTCTCTTCTCCCCATGTAAAACCCACGCCCACAAATGGCTCTCCGTCATGTGCACCCTGACCGAGGGCACCATCGCAAATTGGCTACGTGACTTCAGGCGAACAATTCAAAATCTATGATTCTGTCTGTAAAGTGGGATCAAAAATTCTTTAAGGAAGACTTCGGGGAAGTCCTGAGGACTGTTGTACAGCTGTGGGCATCTGCTGACTCCCTAGCAACAGTGATGGGGGCTATGAGTGAGTGTTGGGAGAGGGTCTAACTGATGAGGCTGACATCCCTTGGAGTGCAGCTCACAGTCTAGCCATCAACTTCATTGCTGATCCCAAACTGCCTCCCAGGGATGTGGGGGCAATTCACTGGCCTTCGAGACTGATCAATCCACATAAAAACAGGAACATCATCCCGGACTGAGATAGGCAATGTGAGCAGAGGAAAGTGAAAGGTCCAGGGAGTGATCCTGCCTTCCCCACCCACAGCGTGGCCTCAGTTGAGTTACTCGGCCTCCCTGGTGAGGCCTCAGCGCTACCCTGTCTGGATCAACGACCTCCAAAGACCTTCCCACTCTGGACTCCATCTATGACAGGGTTGGGGCTAATACTTAGTCCCGCTAAGCAGCTGTTCTCATCTATAAATTAGAATTGAAGATTCCTCCATCCACTCGACAGGTATGCAGTGAGCTGCTTTCATGTGCCAGGCACTGTGCGGATACAGGTGCCAGAGCCGTGAGCAAGACAGACCCACGGCTTATATCTCAGCAGGAGAAACAACGTCCAACAAAAATCACACAAAGAATGAATAATTATAATTGTGATCAGTCTTAGCAAGGAACACGAAGAGCCAGTGAACTGATGACAGAGTGCATAATACATGAGGCCCTGTGTGCTACACGCACTACCGTACATGCGTGACCTCGTTTAATCCTCACGTCAGTTCTCTGAGGAAAGAACTATTATGATCCTCACTTTTCAGATGAGGACACTGAGGTTTTCGAGATGTTAAGACTCAGGTTAAACAACTGACAACATCCAGGATTTGGATCCACACTTTTCTTTGTAAACCTCTGTTACAAAGCGAGCATAGCACTACTAGTCTTAGAAGTATGAGTATTGGGGCTCTGAGCTACCTCAGTTTGCGCTGGGGAACCAGGAGCCGTGGGAGGCTTCCAGAGGTCATGCCCATCCCCCACCGAAAGGATAGGCAGGGCCTATCCAGGGGGACAGGAAGGTCCCCACCTGTATCAACCCACCAATCCCCATGCATGTATTATCTTTCTCTAAGGCTTAGCACCTGTTCCACCGCCTCTCTCTCCTGCCCTTGCCTGGCCAGTGGCAGCGCTGGTGCCACAGCCTGTCATGGAGCAGCTGGAAGGAGAATTTGCAGTCCAAGGTAGTGCAGTCACACCCAGGGAAGAGTATGCAAGGAGCAGAGCATTGCAGCCCAACTCACAAGGACAGGTGCAGAGGGGGCCTGGCAGCCCCTGTCCATAGGGGCTTAGGAATTAGACCATAAGAGCCCGGGTATCAGAAGGGAGCTCCAGAGACCCTAACTCACTCTAATTCCTTCCCATTTTACAGGTGAGGAAACTGAGGCCCAAGGAGCTATCAGCAGAAGGGGGACTTGCCATTTCACTCCATCAGGCTCCCCTACATTCCGGATTCAGCATCTTCCTGCGAAGTCTAATGCGCATCATGGAGAGCCTGGGGGAAGACCCACACTCACCCCTTCCTGGGGCACGGGATGTTGAGCCCCTCAGGCTCCTCCTCTGCCAAATGGGGACAATCATTTCTTCTCCGTCTACCCAAGAGGGTTGTCAAGGTGAATCGATTCTAACAATTTTAACAATCATCCAACCGCCTTTATTTTACACCTAGAGAAATAGGCCCAGAGAGGTGTGAAACTGTCCAAGGTCACACAGGCTGTGAGTCATAGAGATATGACTAATGAAATCCTCTGTTCACCCGGCCACACTGCCTGGCTTTGAGAACTCAAATATTTCGAAAGACCTTGCACACTCAGCACGGTCTCCAGAACGCAGGGAGCATTCGCTGAGCATTCGCTGTAATAGCTGTTAGGCTCATGCGTGGAGGGGGTGTTCTCCTGTCCAGCCTCCACTGCCCCCACCCCCCTAAAGCACGGCTGGAGGTCCAGATGCGCTCACATCCCAGTCTGTTTCTCCACCTCCCTCCTCTCCCCTGAGCCCAGGCATCAGCTCCAGACCGAGCCTGGGGACTGAGACAGCCTTTCCCAGCCCTCAGCCATCCTCGGCAAGGCTCTGCTGCGCCCCACGCTATGCAAACAGCACTGCCCCCTCCCGAGGAGGGCTGAACTCTGGCCCAGCGGCTCTGCTCTGGCTCTCCTGCCTCCAAAGATATGCATCGGATTCCTGCTTCCGCCAAGACCAAGACCGGCAACAGAGCTGCTCCCATCCCACCCCAGAGATACCTGCGGGGCTTCCCAGACACGCAGTCTTTCACAGCTCTTAGAGACCATGCAAGCCCCCATTTTACAGTCAGGAAAGCTGAGGATCTAAGGAGTCTCAGGAGAGCCAGGGCTGACCTGGTTATCTGGCTCCCCTCAGGCCCTCCCTCCTCCTTACCAGGTGGCTTGGTCTGTGCCCTACCCCGGACACACACCAGAAGCCAGTGCCTTTCAGTTCCTGGCCCCGACACTTCCCCCTAAAACTATGGAGGAAATCTCCCCATGTGCCCCTGAAGGCTCCTCTCTAGAAACCCAAGCAGGGCACTTGATGCTTCCAAGACAAGAGTCCAACTTTCCCCTGTGCAAATATGACCTTGCTCTTCCACAAGATCAAAGTCCTCGCCTTGTCCACCCCTGGGCTCCAGTTGCCAGCCTCAAGCTGGCTACATCACCGGCTTCTTTCAGTGTCCCTAGGTGACCCAGGCCCAGGTGTCTCTGTCCTCCCCCTCCAAGCCTGCACCAGCCATCTCCTGGTTCCTTCTCCACCCTCCAGAAGCCCCCAACTCCGGCCTGCTCTGGCTGGGCACAAGAATGAATTAGCTTTGCAACCTCCCTCCCCCCAACTCCCCATCCTCCAGCAGTTCTTACCTGTGCCCTGCAGGTAGGGGAGGTGCCTGAGCGGGCTGCTGGGCTGGAGCCCCTCTGGAAAGGGCCAGGCTGACGCTCCGGAGGGAGGTACAGCTACGGGAGCAGGAAGGCGCGCAGCCCGCAGCCAGAGAGGCTGCTGAGAAAGTTGGAGTAGGTGTGTCCCAGCCCAGGAGGAGGAGGAGGAAAAAGGAGGTGGGAGAATTGAGGCGGATCATCCCCTCCTGCCAGCTCCCTGTCTCACGGAGAGGGAGGGAGGAAGCCAACTGGTTTGTGGCCCAGAATCACGGTGGGGAATCGAGTCATGGAAAATGATGGCTGGAAAGGGGCTGAGAAATCAGGCCCATCTCCACCTCCCTCCTCGGTTTTGCAGAGGGATAAACTGAAGCCCTAGACAGGTAGTATTGCCCCAGGTGACACAGAGACCGCCAGGGAACTGGAAAGGTCGCTTGGCTCTCTTCCCTCCTCCACACTCCAGTTCTGAGACTGACAACCAGTCACCCCCACTCCCAGGCTCTGGAGCCGTAAAGATCTGGTTCAATACCCTGGCACTGCCACCTACTAGCTCGGTAACCTTGGGTGAAGTACTTAATCTGAGCCTCAGTTTCCTTTTTTGAAAAGATGGGGATAATAATAGCTCCTACCTTATAGGGTTGTTAGGAAGATTAAATGAGATAAAGGTTGCTAAGAAACCAGCTAAGGTCTCAGCCGAGAAAGTCCCCCATAAAAGGTAATTTTTCTCATTCTGATTGTTGTCAGCTGTGACTGCCTCCATACACGACTTCACCTCTGTAAGTCTGGGCTTCCCCATCTATGAAATGGGGGTAACGAGAATACCTGCCCTGTAAGATTGTACAGATTCACGAGACAGATCCTGTGTGCAAAGTGCAAAGCACAGTGCCTGACAACTCACTGGGGTACATCTTATGGGGTGCCTCTCTGTTCTGGCTCCCCAAAGGATTCCAGTGTGCACCCCGTGTTGAGAACCAGTGTTTTAAAGGAAGGGAGAAGAGTTAAGTGGGAATTAGCCCTCCTCTCCCCCACTGCCACCCTTTTCAGTTACAGAACATACTCATTTGCTCACATAGGTGAGGCCCCGTGTCCACTCTTTTCCAGGCACTGTTCTAGGAACTGGGGGCATAGAGGTAAATGAAATAATTCTTGCCCCACAGAGCCAAAAATTACTCTGCAACCATCCTGTCTGATCCCCTCCCTCCCCCCAGGTCTTGAAGCCCCTCTGCATTATCCCTGGCAAATAAATGAGTCTTTGCTTGCATCCCTCTAATTATAGGGAGCTTATGACCTCTCCTGGCAATCCATTTGAGCTGTTAGCAATGCTGCCTGATGTTCAACTGAGCGGCAGCCCTTGTACCTGGCTAATAAACCAGAATACTTCACATCTTTGTTATTATTGTTATTATAGTTAAGCTATGTGATCCAAGGCAAATGACTTAAATTTGCCATGTCTCTGTGTCCACATTTGTTAAATGGGATCACAACTGTGGACTCAGAACAAATCTGTTTCCCCTGCCTTGTGACAAAAACTGAGGCCTGGCTCTGTGGCTAGGACGTGGGTGTATAGAAGCTTAGGATGGACCCTATGGGCAAGTGGAACCCTGAAGGTTCTGGTCTTGTTGCTTGTCTAGGTGTAGCGAGGCTCTTGGCTATTTCCTGGCTCTCAGTGAGATGTTCCTTCATGGATCTACTATAGCCAGTGTGGCCTGTGCCTTCAGGGACCTCTCACCAGCATCGGGGCTGACCACAGGCGTCACACAGACTGCTGTGGTGTGTTGCCCAAGATGGCCAGAGGATTCCCCCACCAGTAGGAATCCCTGAGGCCTCCCCCTGCAAGCTGCCCCTGCCCTGGATGAGACGCTTGGGGGTCGCAGCATGAGGGGAGCTGCTGTGGTCAGCTCCAGTGGGGAGGCTGACCTGCCCAATTATCCACTTGGCTGATTGCCACCCAAGTCTCCAAGTCTGGTCCAATTAGGCATTAACCAGAGGGCGGGTGGCTGGGCGGCCTATGAGCCCTTTGACTAGTCATGTGCAGAGTGGCAGGAGACTCTCTTCCTTTGGGGGCCCCCATCCTGGCCCAAGGCTGGGCTCCAGCCTGTCAGTGCAGGGCCCATTTGCGCCCTGATGGAGGAGGGGAGATGGGTATCGGGATGGGGTGCAGGGCCCCATAGGCTGCTGGCATTCCTTCCCTTTCTGTCCCGTTCCCCTGCCACTCTCCTGCTCCAGGCCTGCACCTTCTCCCTGCTGGCCTCAGGACCTTGCTGGTGGGTCTTCTGGCCTCCAGTCTCTCATACATAAGGAAATTGGACTCCTTGGTGTCCCCCAAGCATGCTTGGGACTTCTCATTTCTAAGCGCCTGCTCACAGCTTCCTGGACATCTGAAATTCTCTCTCTTCCTCCTGAAATTGTACCTATCCGTCCTGGTACAGCTCATGTTCCGTTCCCCTCCGAGAGCACCCCCAGACCATGCCCCTCACCTGAGCAAGAAGTAGTAGTAGTAGTAGTAATAATAACAATAACAGATAATCTTCATGTCAGCACTCAACTCAGCACTCTGTGGATTATCTCATTTTTCTGAAACACATTGCAATGGTTAGGCACTGTTATCATTCTCTATTTTTCAGATGAAGAAACTGAAGCTCAGAATGGCTTTAATGACATGCTCAAAGTCACTGGTCTAGACTAAGCTCTGATCTGTCTGAATCTCTTAACCACTGGGCTGCACTGCCTGGGTCCCCATCCCCCAACCGCCCTCTGCTGACCTCCCGCGTGACCCCTGCTTTGTGTGTGCCTCTCTTCCCCTCGATGCCTGCCCCACTCTAAGCTCCTCAGGGATGGATCTATGTCTAAATCAGTGGTTCTCAACCGAGGCTGGGGAGATTTAGAAATCCTGATGCCTGGGTCCCACCCCAAACCAGCTACCTCAGCCTCCCTGGGGCTGGGCCTCCGCATCGGTGTTTCCTAGCACAGGGCCAGGCACGCTGTAGGCATAAGAAGAATTACACCTGATTCCCAACCCCCTTCCTGGACCTCAGCATCCCTATCTCAATGAAGCAGGTGTTGAATTCTGGTCTTTCACCTCCAGCTCTGACATTCTAAAGTTCTAATATTCTTTACAGGGATGCTATGGGCTTCTAAAGAAAGACCTAGAAAAGAATCATTGTCCGTTTCTCCTGTTTGCCTGAGGAAAGCTGCTTTCTCCCCTGTGCACTGGGTGAACTCTTCCTCTCCCCATCCTGGGCTTTCCTTTCTAGAGCAATACTCGCCAAATGAGCAGTGACGGAAATGCGGGTACCAAGCAGTGGCGTAAGCTGACCGGGCAGCAGATTCCAGGGTACCCATGAAGTCTGGAAGCCTGGATAGCATTGCTTTAATTTTTCACAGACTGAACTCCCGTGATTCCTTCTGGGGCAGGCTAAAGGCTCAGTTTTGTTCAGTGAAAATGAAACGCAAATCATCAGGGGCAGCATGTCACAGATGCACGCACAGGGTCGGCCCAGGACTGAGGGGTTTCCCAGGAGGCAGGATTTTCACCAACCGAGACAGTCCCAGGCAAACCAGAATGGTTGCAGGAAGTGCTACATTACAGCGCTATGTGTGCTGCGTACACATTTTAGGTGCCCAGTGAGTGCGATCCACTTTAGAAGACCAGTGGAAAGAGAAGATTCAGCTCACTGGGGACAGTTGGCTGCTGGGCTGGTTGCTTTGAAACAACATGTTCAGTGACTATGAAATGCAAACTGCTCTTTCTAGACCGAGGTCCCAGGGAGGGTCACATAGCAGGGTGAGAGTGGAGCTGGGAGACAGGTACAGAGCAGAGACCCTGACGCCTGATCTGTAGACCTGTGGACAGGAAAGGCTCCAGAGGCCCGATTGACAAAAGGGACAAGATGCCTTTAAGGGGGATGAAGTCATCGGGGGATGAGGCCACCTGGCTCTGCAGCCGGGGATGCAGCCGGGAGGGAGAAGCAGAAGGTGGAAGGCAGGTGGGCCGTGGGGGCCGGGCCTGAGATGGCAGCTCTGCAGATGACAGATGGAACCCGGCAGGAGTGGGAACGGCCAGCCCTGGCATTGCCTGGGGTGCCCAGGAATGTAATCAAACACTCAGCAGACCCGCTGGCCACAGGCATCTGGGCACTACCGGGCCCTCCAGCTCATCCTGACCCCCAGCCGGCAGTTCTGACAAGCTCCTGCCAGCAGAAGCGTCCGGCCTTGTTGGCCGGGCCTGTGGGCATGAGCTCATCTGCTGCAACCCACTCCTCAGCCAGCCTGGCCCAGGCAGGTGCTGGCAGGCGGGGCTCCAGGCGTGCTCAGCCCCGGAGCCGGGCTGGCTGGTTCAATGGCCTTGGTTAGGTCTCCCCAGCAGGAAGCGTGGGAGGTGGCGAGCCACTTGAGGACTTGAAACAGAACCTCTGAAGTTACCTGCCCCGAGACTTGCAGTTCTGATGTGGCCCTGGCCCAGGGAACCAGTACCCTTCCCATATCCCCTTCTCCATAACCATGAACTATATTTCCTGCATCATCTCCCATTGTTCCCCATTGCATAGCAATAACAATAATAATAATTGCAGTAACAATTAATACTTGTTATAATTTATTAAGCACTAGGCTAATCTTCAAATTGATGCTTCCAATGAGGTACTACTATTATCATTCTAATTTTGCAAAGGAAAGAACCAGAAGTCAGAGAGGTGTAAATGACTTGTCTAAGGTTGCCAAACCCTTAAATGGTCAAGGTAGGATTTGAACTAAGTTATCTAGTTTCAAAACCTATGCTCTTCACCACAACTTGTGCATTGTGCTCCAACCAAATCATAGGATTTGGATTCATGCCATCACATTTGTAGATTGGGCCCACGCTTGATTCAATGCTCTGCTGTCTCTGTCTTGCAAATTTCAATAACTTTTGAATAAGGTTCCCACATTTTTATTTTGCATTAGACCCCACAAATTACGTAGCTGGTTCTGCAAATCAGTCAGCCCACTCGTCCCCAGCTCTAGCCTACCACCCTCCATTGCCTGTGCTGAGTCTCTACCCGGACTGTCCTCCCCCAACACCAGCCAGGTCCACACAAGCCTGCCCGCTCAGGAGTGTCTCTTGACCTCCCCACCGCGGGGCGCGCCTCCCCCTGAACTGCTAGAGGATTCCCTGCCCTCCTGGAGCACGGATTGCTCTGTTCTAGTGTCATGGGGAGATCAGGGCAGGATATTCCTGTGTGGTCCTGGTGCCCCTTGCTGGGCTTATCCAGAGAGTGGAGCGCAGGGTGAGGTTTAGACTCGAAATTGGACAAATCTGGATTCAAACTCAGCCATGCTTTTGCAGCTGTGTGGCCTTAGACAAGTTACTTAACCTCTCTAGGAAGCGGTTTCCTCATCTGCCAAATAGAGGTGATAACAGTTCTTACCTTGCAGGAGTTGTCATGAGGATTAAATAGGTGATAAATCAGCAAAACACTAAGCACTGTTCTTGAGGCTAAAAAAAAAAAGGCAG
>VBSM01003214.1:2577655-2602810 GCA_008086735.1 Cheirogaleus medius
AAAAAAAAAGCCGATGCGTGAATGATGAACAAATGCATGGGTAAGCAGAGAGACAGATAGTCTTGGTCCAGGATTGGGCTCCACCCTCCTGAATGGGATCAGTGCCCTTTTGTGCTTCCATCTCTTCTGTCATGTGAGGACACAGTGCTCATCCCCTCTGGAGGACACATCACATCACAGCAACAAGGCACCGTCTCAGAAGCAGAGACCTTATTAGACATTGAACCTGTTGGTGCCTTGATCTTAGACTTTCAGCCTCCAGAACTGTGAGAAATAAATTTCCGTTCTTTATAAATGACCCAGTCCCAGGTATTTGGTCATAGCAGCAGGATAGAATAAGACAGGTGCTTACTAATACTGTGTTTCCCCGAAAATAAGACCTACCCATAAAATAAGCCCTAGCAGGATTTCTAAGCATTTGCGCAATATAAGCCCAACCCCGAAAATAAGACCTAGTGATGGGCGTGGCTACGCAGCGGATCTGCACAACCCATGCATTTTGTCATGGAGCGGTAGATAAAGAAGACGAGCAGCCCTTCTCATCTGCCCCATCGTGACAGCTGCTATCCCAGAGGTGACCGGAAAGGTATGGGCAGCCCCACCAACAAGGCCGGCTCCCCCTGTCAGGTCCCGGCCATCCTGTGCGTGCTGCAAGCTGAGGCTTTGAGGGGAAAATAACACATCCCCTGAAAATAAGCCCTAGGGTGTCTTCTTGAGGAAAAATAAATATAAGACCCTGTCTTATTTTCGGGGAAACACGGTAGATGCAGATTCTGGACTTCACCTCTGGCCTCTACGTCAGAGTAGTGTGACGTGCCCAGTTAAGGACAGCTGGCTGAGTGCAGCTGTCGTTGCTTGCCCATGTGCACTGGTCGGTGTCTGGCAGGGCTGAGACTTGAACCCAGCTCTCTTGCCAACGGTTCCAGGGCTCCTGCCGGTGCATCCTGCCCAGGGGCAAGGAAACAGCTTCAGTGACCTCTCCGTGGCCCTAGGCCCTAAGATTTAAGGCTGCTCAGCAGCTCCCAGACACAAGCCGCTGAAATTGCCTGAGGATTGCGAGCTAAGCCCTCAGGCTTTCCCCAGGCTGCTGCGGGATCCTCGCAGAACCTGGGGATGAGGGGGGCCTAACGGAGATAAGTGGTTCTTGTTCCTCCTCCCTTCTGGCTGCTGCCCAGATGGAGGCCCCTTAATGCCTACCTTGACGTCCCAGGCATGGCGGTGTGGGGCTGTGCCGTTGAAGTAGAGCCGCTAATTACCGACCCAGGGTACTTTAGAGCAGCTGTTCTCTGCAGTCGCTGCTCATTGCAATCACCTGTGCAGCTTTAGCAAGTATTGCTCTCTGGGCCCACTCCCAGAGATGCTGAATTAATTAGGATGAGATGCAAGCCCGGGCATAAGATTGGTAAAACTCCCCAGGTGATGCCAATGTGGTGCCGGGGTTAGGAAGCGAAGCATAGGGGATCCCTTACCCAGGGACTTGCTGTGTCTGCCAGGTGGAGCGGCAAGCATAGGACCCCCATTTCCCAGATGGAGACGATGAGGCTTGGAAACATTGACAACACGCTCCAGAGCACATACTGTGTTAGTTTCTCTAAAAGCCACAGAAACAAACCCTACCTAACCTAAGCAAAAGGGGAATTTAATGCAGGGCTATGGGTGACACAGAGAATGAGAGAGAGCACAGGATTTGCAGAGAAGAACCAGGAACAAGCGTGCGATTGCTCAGACTATTACCACCAGGAAGCCACGCTGCCTCTCCAGGAGCTGGGCCTCCCAAGATCCAGACTGCTGCAAAGGGGGTTGGGCTGGCCGGGCTGGGGCCCCATGCGGGGCTGGGAGCAGAATGTGGCTGGCCCTGAGAGTGGGCCCCTCCTTTAAGGTGCCTTAGGCACCTTTCTCACCCCACCATAGTCCTGGTCCAACCTCGGAAGGCACCTGAAGTGACAGCCCACTGAGACTGCATCACATGGCAGCGGATGCCATTTGGGGCTGTTAGCAGAAGGGGATAACTGGGGGCTGCTAGCAGAAGGAGGGGAATGGATGCTGGGCAGGTGAAAATACAGGTGCCTCTTCTCTGAGGCTTTAGAGCAGAGCAACTGATAACATAACTCTAGAGTTGGGTGAATCTAGATTTAAATCCAGGGTCTCTTCTTAATAGTTACTTGATTTGGACAAATCAGCGTGCTTCTCTGAACCTCGGCATGTTTATTTACAAAACAGTGTTAATAGTAGTGCTATATGTTGATCTCTATCTTCTGGCCCCTCATTCTATGCTCCTGCCCTTGTATCAGTGTTTTCAAATTTTCCACCAAGGGCACCTAACTGCAAAGTAGAGAGCGCTTGGGCCCGTGGGAACTGGGAGCCGAGCCTGAAACCACTCCCATAGCAGCCACAACATTCCTTTGAAATCCACATAGGTCATGCAGCAGGTAAGTCCACCCTTGGGTATATATGCTCAAGGGAAAAGAGTGCTTATGTCCACAAAACAGACATGCACAGGGATGTTCATAGCAATGTTATTCATAAAATCCAAGAACTGGACACAACCCGAATGTCCATTAACAGTAGAGGACATAAATTGAGCAATACTACAGGATCTTGAAAAATAGCAAACCACTGCATAACAGCATGGATGAGTCTCAGACAAAATGTTGAGAAAAGGAAGCCAGACTCTAAACAGCACATGCTATATGATTCCATGAATGTGAAGTTCAAGAACAGATGCCGGGCGTGTTGGCTCACGCCTGCAATCCTAGCACTCTGGGAGGCCAAGGCAGGAGGATGGCTTGAGGCCAGACGTTCGAGACCAGCCTGAGCAAGAGCAAGACCTTGTCTCTACAAAAAATAGAAAAATTAGCCAGGCTTGGTGGTGCACATCTGTAGTCCCAGCTACTCCGGAGGCTGAGACAGGAGGATCACTTGAGCCCAGGAGTTTGAGGTTGCTGTGAGCTAGGCTGACGCCACGGCACTCTAGCCCAGGTGACAGAGGGAGACTCTATCTCAAAAACAAAGAAAAAGAACAAGAACAGACAAACCGATTCAGATGACAGCGGATAGAATAGTGGTTACTTGGGAGGTGGAGGCATATAACAATTGGGAAGGGGCCTGGATGCAAATGTATGTCAACATTCATTGAACAGTATTGTTAGTGAGCTTCACTGTGTGTCATACCACATTTTTGTAAAAGGAGAAATATGTAATGTTTGCAGTTGATCCTAACATGGTTGTGTTTACTTTAACAATGATTTCCTCTAAAATGTTTAAGTAAAATGGACCCTCCTGGGCGACAGGCCTTGTTTGTCCAGAGAATTGCAGTCCCCACGTCCCTCCCCCCAGTCGTCACCTCTCCCTCCGTACAGGCGCTCTCCCTAGTTCAAGAAGTTTCCCTGTCACTCCAGTCTGAACAATCTCCACAAACATCTAAAGCTAAGAGTCACAAACTAGTGGTCTATGAGCCATAATCAGCCCTCCTCATGTTCTATTTGACCCGTTCTATGTTTTTTTAAATTTTTAAAATATTTCACTCCTTGCCAACATTTAAGATTTGGGCATTTTCACTGAAAAATCTGGGCTTCTCTTGAAATGTTGGATGATCTATAAAATGGGCATGTTGGCAGCAAAGAACGGGAGCTCAGATGCTGCTGATTTCAGATGGAACACGAATGCTCAGATTCCCACCCAGGGAATCTCTTATTCCCTTGCCTGCCTGGCCTGCCCATCCAAATCCTTCCCTGGTCCCTATGTCCCTCCTCCAGAAAGCCCCCCAGGGAGGCCTTCTGACACATCCTTTGCCCTCTACCTCAGGGCTCAGCAAACTATGGCCCACGGGACAAATCAGCCTGCCACCTGTTAATGTACAGAACTGTGAGCTAAAAATGGGTTTTACAGTTTTCAATGGTTGAAAAACAAATCAAAACAAGTCTAATATTTTGTGCTACATGAAAATGATAGGAAACTCACATTTCAGTGTCCACAAATAAAGCTTTATTGGCACACAGTCACGCACATTCACGTATGTATTAATTGTCTACAGCTGCTTCCACGCCACAATGGCAGAGTTGAGGAGCCGTGACACAGACAGTCGAGCCTAAAATATCTCCTATCTGCCTCTTTCCAGAAAGAGTGAGCTGACCTCTGCTCTAGTTGCCCCACCCCTTATTGAATGGGACTGTTGTTATATTATCTTTGTACACTTTGGAGAACATAATAATTTGCTCTGTCTTTTGCTCTTTAATGAGATTATGCCACAGGCCACCTTGTACCTCGACCCCACTGGTGTCACCTGTGGTGTGGCAGAATGTTCTCTGCCTTGGAGGTTGGGGGCAGGAGGCCGGGGTAGCAGGAACAGCCCGAACTCTGGAAATGGATGTGGGAAGATTTAGATGAGGGTGTCCAAGCTGAAATGCCAAAGGAAGCAAGGACTTGAATACTTGCTTCCTCTTTTAATTGTCCCCACTTACAAGAACCCCAGAACACTAAATCACTAGGCTTGGGAGGAACTTCAGAGAGCCCTTCATTCATTCATTCACTCACTAACTCACTTATCCAACACCCTTAGCCCCCTGTGTGTCCAGCACTGTGCCAGCCTGGGCTGGGGACTGAGACTCGGTCTCTACCCGCAAGGAACATACAGCTAAATGGGCAAGACAAGTGCTCAAGGGAGAACTATATTTCAGTGTGAAAGTCATTATAGGGAAATCAAGGACACAGCTGAAAGAGACATTAACTCTAATTCTTTAATTGTACCACTGAAGAAAAGAAAATGATGTTAACCAGAGAGTGTAAGAAACTTGCCCAAGGTCACACTGCAGGTTAGCGACAGAGCTGGAACTGGAATCCTTTCCCGACTCCCATTTCTTTGACCTTTACCTTCCCATTCCTTCCTTCACTCACTCATTCGACAAACATCATCGAGGCCCTCCCGATGCCAAGCACTGCTCTGGTGCAAGCCATGCAGTCGTGAGCAAGACAGACACGCTTCCTGCTACTATAGCTTCTGCTGGGTGGAGGGGTTGGGGGACAGAAAATAAACATGCCAGCAAATACATCCATCGGATGATTCTAGAAAGTCATATGCTCTACAGAAAGGAAAGCAGAGGAAGGGCTCATGTGGCGTGGAGACTGCTATATCTAGTGTGGAGGTCAGGGAAGGCCAGCCTGAGCAGGTGACCCTGGTAGATAAGGAGCCAGCCTCGCAGGTCAGCAAGGAAACATTCCAGACAGAAGAGCATCATTCTTACAGCCTCCATCCCTGACCCCTTACTCCACCCTGAACACAGAGCTTTGCAAACTGGAAGAGAGAGAGCTTGACGTTATTTATCTTTTTGGGTTTTGCCTGGTTTTTGCCTGTTCAGCGTCCGTCTGCTGCGCTAAGGGACACTGCAGAGGCGAGGCGAGGAGGCGAGCTCGGATCCTGTTCACATTTCTTCCCCACTGCCTGGCAGGGCTGCTGACTTGAAGGGGAGAGTGGTGGGGAGGAATTTCTGGTGAAGATGTGGAACGTAACAGGGTTTATTATCTCTAAGCACAACATCGACAGTAAATGAGACCCCGCAAGATGCGGGTTGCTTACCAAGAAGTAACAAAGCCTCCCCTAACCCCCATAATTGCTCCACTTAATTCATTAAAGGATTATCCCTGAGACAAGTGGGGGGGAGCACAACCTGGGAGTTCTGGCAGCAGCACAGTCTCCTCTGAGGCAGCAGGGAGACTGGGCACCCCGATTGTGGCGGAAACCACCGAGTCAGGAGTCAGGGAACCAGAGTTCTAGCCCCGTCTCTGCCCCTGAGGGACTATGACCCTGGGCTGTATCTTCCCTTCTTTGCACAACGAATGAGGGAGAATGGGCTAAGAACAGCAGCTTCAAACGATGCTTCAAGGAGCCCTAGAGTCCTAAAGAGGGGCTTTTCGGGGCTGCCTTGCGGGAAGGGGCAGCCAAAGGAAGACAGGACAGATAGAACTGGGGCCCCAACTCTTTCCAACCAGAAGGGTCCTACTTGAATCTGTTTCACCCTCTGAGCATCCTCACGAGGAGGTGATGTGTGTAGTGATAAGGACAATAAGCACCGAGCCTGCACACGTTGCTGGGTGGGTCACGTGCAATAACAAGTGCAACGAGGTTACACAATAACCCTCCCAGGTATTTGTATCTCTGCTTTACACATGGGGAAACTGAGGCTCTGTGCAGATAAATGACTTGTCCAAAGTCAGAACTGGGATGCAAATGCTTGTGGTCTGGCTCTGAATCTTCACTTTTAGCCATCCTTTGTTAAAAGTATCAGTGTTTTATATTAAACTGACGGTCTGTGGATGGTTCTACTGACCAACACAGACCTAGAGTGCCTTGAGAGTCGTTGGAGGAGGTGGGGCCCGGGACACACTGAGCATAGTACTTATGGCAAAGGCTCATGATCATTAGCTGCTGCTTTGATGATTGTTATTAGTATTTTAATTTCGTGGAAGACAGGTTCCTCTCCTAAAATGTGTTGGGAAGGCCAGGAGTATATATGATCCCTAAAGATCGGCCAGCCCTGGCAGCCTCCTTCTCGAAGGGAGAGATGATGCTGTGAGTGGGCAGCACCCAGCTCCCCCAGGGTGATGCTGGCCAGGAAAGAAGTTTCACTAGCTTTTAGGAAATGAGGAACACAGGGGCAAGCTAGTTAGATCAAAAAACTCTCTTTGGGTCCGGTGTGTTGGTTCACACCTGTAATCCTAGCACTCTGGGAGGCTGAGGCTGAAGGATAGCTTCAGGTCAGGAGTTCAAGACCAGCCTGAGCAAGAGTGAGACCCCGTCTCTATAAAAAATAGAACAATTAGCCGGATATCATCGCACATGTCTGTAGTCCCAGCTACTCGGTAGGCTGAGGCAGGAGGATCACTTGAGTCCAGGAGTTTGAGGTTGCTGTGAGCTAGGCTGATGCCATGGCACTCTAGCCCGGGCAACAGAGTGAGACTCTGTCTCAAGAAAAAAAAAAAAAAAAACAGGTAAAATTCATTTTGGTAATATATTGTTATCTAACTCAATATATCTACAACGTTATCATTTCAACATATAATCAATATTTAAATACTTATTAGGAAAATATTTTTCATTCTTTTTCCTTACTATGTCTTTAAAATCCAGTGGTTTTTTTTTTTACACTCCTAGCCCAACTTAATTCAAATGCTAAATTTTCATCGGCAATATTTGATCTATATTTAGATTTCATAAAATTTACAGTTGAAAAGAGTAGCTTCACGTTTCCAAGTTATTTCAAGCATACTTAAAAGTGAACCAAGTATCAGTTTTTAAATGTAAATTTAGATGAATTAAAATTAAGTGAAATTCAAAATTTAGTCCCTCAGTCTCAGTAGCCAGATTTCAAATGCTCAATGGCCACGGGTAGTCAGTGGCTAAATGCTCCTGTCACACTGTGTCATGAGGGCCGTGATGTCAGCTTGTGGACCACTGAATCCCTTACATTGTGTGGGCACATAGTAGGCATTCGGTAAACACTTATTTAAGAATGCATATATGGATGGGTTGATGAGCAAATTGAGCTAATGAACAAATGAACAGTCATTGTCATCCCAATTTGATAGATACAGAAGCTGAGATTCAGAAAAATAAAATAACTAGGCCAAATGCCTACAGCTACTGAGTGGCAAGGAGGGAACCCAAAGCCAGGTCTGACTCATTCCAAATCGATGGGCTGCCAGAAACATACGTGGGGATAGGAGAGGAAGACTGAGCCGGGCCGTGGAGCCAAGTGTCATCAGGGTGTCCGCAGTGCCCTGCCAGCCCCCCACAAGCCCCCTCACCCACCTCCCTCCCCGACCTGCTGTGCCAGCTTCCCCCCCGGCCAAGCTCCAGGGATGCTCCACGAGCCCCGAGGATGAAAGGCTGGTAGGGGCAGGTGACTCCATGGACGCGGTGACAGCCGGACATACCAAGCACAAGGGCAAAGCCCCGGGCACAGGAAACAGGCACCGGCAGCACAGACAGAGCCCTCGTTTGTCTTGAAATCTGCACGACTGACCTCATATCTGGTCACAAGTCCTGGGGCCAGCCCAAACCCGGAGCGAGAAGCCAAGGGGAAACTTTAGTTTCAGTCACAGGACTTCAGAGCTGGAAAGAGTCGGAGGAATCAACTCATCCCAAACATTCATTTTGTAGATTGGGAGGCCCAGGAAAGACGAGGTCCGGCGTCAGGTTGCACAGTGGGTCTCTGTAGTAGGAAAGGCCACATCTCAGGTCTTTTACTACTGATGATACCACTACTTCCTTTCTCTAAAACGACATGAGGTCAGGATTCCCTTCCAGCCCCCAGTAATCCGCCAGCTACGCGAATAATTCTGGACGCCGATGTTCTCAGGGGAAGTGGCCACCATGCTAGGAGTTTCAGTCGGTTCCCATTTGGGGTTTTGCTGATGCTTCTGTCTGCCCTAAACACCTTCCCCCATCCTTGCTCTTTGCTCTTCCACCCCCACAGTCTCAGCCTGGCTGAGTAACACCTGCCCTTTAAGGCCAGGCTCAACTGCCACCGTTTTAATGACACATCCTCCTAGTCCACTGAACTCATACATGGCCTCTTGCCCTTGTTCCACGAGGTTCTCCATGGGGCTGTTGGACAAGGGAGGAAAGGGGGTGGCTTCAGGGAACTATGGGAGTTGTGACACCCAAGGTTGGTGGGAAACTATAGAAATTAAGACTGGGAAGAAAGGTCGGGGCCAGGTGGGAGAGTAGGGCAGGCTGCAAACAGCTGGAAAGTGAGGACGAAGGGGCTGCTCTGTCCCAAGTGGACATAAGGAGGTCTGCTCCTATAACAGGGACATTTCTCTCGGGGCCTCACTTGTTCCCATTTTCACAAGGAGATGGAAAACATCATTTAAAACATGACCCCTAGCCGTGCACGGTGGCTCACGCCTGTAATCCTAGCACTCTGGGAGCCCGAGGCGGGAGGATTGTTTGAGCTCAGGAGCTCGAGACCAGGCTGAACAAGAGCGAGACCCCATCTCTACTAAAATATAGAAAGAAATTAGCTGGACAACTAAAAATACACAGAAAAAATTAGCCGGGCATGGTGGTGCATGCCTCTAGTCTCAGCTACCCGGGAGGCTGAGGCAGGAGGATTGCTGGAGCCCAGGAGTTTGAGGTTTGCTGTGAGCTAGGCTGAATCCACGGCACTCTAGCTTGAGCGACAGAGTGAGACTCTGTCTCAAAAAAAAAAAAAGCATGACCCTTGCCCTCCCAGAGTTTCAACTCTAGTAGAGGAGAATCACTTATTCATTCATTCATTCATTCATTCATTTAGCAGTGCTAATTGAGAATTTTACCTTGTGCCAGGCACTGTCAGGCACTGAGGATAAAAAAGGTTATAAAGAGTCTCTGTGTGTGTGTGTGTGTGTGTGTGTGTGTGCAGAGAGGAATGAGTAGACAAGAAGCTATTAATTCTTGCAGTGTGCCGAGAACTGCTGCACAAGCTAGGGCTACAGCTGTGGACAAGGCAAGTTAAGTTCCTGCCTTGGGAAGCCCCTATTCTAGTAAAAGAAGACTGATAGTAAGTCATGACCCGATTGACAAGTGCAGCACATTTTATGACAGGCAAGTGGGGAGCACTCTGGGAACGTGCAGCGAAGGAACCTGTCTTGATCGGGTACCTCCAGGACGAGGTGACACCTCAGCTACCCCTCAAAGTTGAGTTGCAGTTGGCCAGATTTTAGATGATGTGAAATACAAAATGCAATGTTTTTTGGGAGCACGTCAGAAGGGCACTCAGCTTTGGCGGAGTTGAAAAGAAGACCTCTTGGAGGAAGTGGCATCACACGATCACCTACCCTGGCGTGTAATTATAGATGGGAATAGATACAGGGGACAATGGGAACCTGTAACTGAGGATCTGTGTTTTCCTGAGCCAGTGAGGTTTGATTTAAGATCGGAAACATAAGTGGCAGCTAACTGGTAAGAAGTGGAAAACAACAAACAGGCTTTCCCAGCAAAGGGACCCGCATGTGCAAAGGCCCTGGGGTGGCAGGGAGCATGGTTCCCTGAGAACTGTTCTCCTCTCCAAGCCCTCTGATGAAGATTTCTGGGTCCAAACCAGCTGTGAAGCCAAAGAGGGGGTGCTGGGAGGACACTCCGTGTGTTTGCTGTGCTCTGCCCGCGGGCCTTTCTGGGCTCCAGCATGCTTTTCCCTCAGACTGAATCCTGCACAGCGAGTGTCTAAAGAAACTAAAATCACTGAATTTAGTATCACCCTCCCCTTTTCTGAAGTGAGGTCGAGACTCAGAGAAAGCGATTAGTGTCACATGCTAGTTACCCACTTACTAGGTACGGCCACTGTGCTAAACACTTTACTATTTGACATGAAGAAGAGACAATCACTGGTCTCATGTATAAGACAATAAAGACTGAGGCTCGCCAAGGTGATCTTGTCTGAGGTCACACAGCTGGAAATTCCCAGAGTTTTGAAACCCAAGTAGGTGACCCCAGAGCCTATGTTGCTATCCAGTGGGACTCTGGCAGAACTTGGCCCCAGCCCAGTTTCTCTTGCACGCAGCCTCGTGCTTCTAGCATTACAATAGTAACTCCGCCTGGCATCCACCTTTCCGGGGCCTCCCCATCCCTGCCCAGGACTGGCCAACTTCAGGCAGGTCTGCCTTTAGCATTTCAGGGCATGAAGCTGGAGTACAAATGGAGGCCCCATGGCTCCAGCTCTCCTGCCTCCTCTTCCGACCCCTTCTCTTCCTACAAGGATGGTGGTTGCATGCGGTGCTTACACATCGCATCCCACATGACCATGCTCCAGCCACGCCCCCTAACGCTCCCCAGCAAACAACAACTTGGCCACCCTTAGGGGTGTGCAGCCTGCCTTTGGAGGAAAGACCCCTGGCAGAGGCCTCGGAAGCTAGCTGTGGGTCATCGATATCTTGGGTGCCCAGAATGTGATCTGGAAGTGAGGGTCACAGGCTCAGGGTAACCATCCCCCTGGCCCCACAGACTCCTCACGGCACAGGGACAGTGCAGCCGGAGGAGGGGCCCGGCAGGCCCAGCAGCTCCAGTGTGCGGGGACCCCTAACTGCAGACAGCCCTGGGGTTTCTGCTGGGTCCCCTCTCTGCCTCTATGAGCCGGCTTTCCAACGGGGCTGATTGACAAATATTCCTTGTGCCCCTGAGCAGACACACAGCACACACCCGCCCCTCCATCCGGGCCTTTACCTGATTACCTGATAGTGACCTCCCCCTCCCACCCCGAAAATCACCCCATCCCTACCTCAGGCTGTGCCCCGACTTGTGCAAACCACAGGCCTCTGTGCCGTGCTCAGGCAGGATGAGTCAGGGGCAGAACTCAAGGTGCGAGCCTGGGAGGCTGCTCAGAGCAGGAAAGAGGAAGCTCTGCGGCCCCAGAGAGGGAATGAATCAGGCAGGAGTGGCTTGTGTCTCGAGTCTGGCCTCTTCTCAGCAAACTGTAGAGGCAGGGGACGTGGGAGAGGGACTCAGCCACCTCTGGTCATGGGTCAGATGGTGTTCAGGAAGCGTGCATTTCCAGGAGAATGAGTAGATATCATCTCCAGCGTTGCCAAGACTGCAGTTTGTTTACCGGGAGAACGTGGGAAGGTTCTGTGTGTGTGCAAGCGTATGTGTATATGCACACGTGTGCACATACATGCCTGTGTCTGTGTGCGGTATGTGTGTGTGTCTGATGTGGACACATCTATCCATGTGCCTATGCATTTGTGCCTGTGTGTACAGCATCCGTGTCACCGTGCGTGAGCGTGCAGCCGCTCTGCCTGTGGGCCCGTCTGTGCGTCCTTACCTCAGCTGCCCACGGTGTGTGTGAGTGCAGCAAGCACGGGGCCCCAGGCCGGCCCCTGCCAACCCACGCCACTGCCCGCAGTCTTGAGCACTAACTGTGAGGCCGGTGAGGACAGGCGCTACTTCTGATTTTCCCGCTATTGTGAGAACGGAGCATGCGCTCAGTACATATTTGGTGGATGAATATCTCAGAGAGGCCCCTGCTTGAACCAGCTTCCTGAGAAGCTCCAGAAGTCCCAAGGAGGGGGCCCAAGGTGGGAGAAGAGCTTCAGGCAGGTTGACCCACTTCTGGCTCCAGACCTTTCCAGCCCTAAAGAGCTTTTGCTCAGTGTCTCTCTGCCCTCATCAGAAGTCAAGAAGCTAAAGCTGTGAGCTCTGCTGTAACCTTGCTGTGTGATCTTGGGTGAGTCCCTTCCCTCTCTGGATCTCGGTTTCTCTACCCATTAAAAGAGCCGGTTGGACTTACAGACACCAAAGGGCACATCCAGTCTCAGCATGGTGTGGTTTCTACCTTCAGGTCCTTTATTCAGTGGCCCCAGCCCATCTAGACATTGGATCAATTTAATTGCCACTCTCAGGTCCTTGTCCCCCTCCTTGTACAACTTCTCCCGATCCCAGCTCAGGCAGCGAGCAGAGGTCCCAACCAGGTCTTGTTCTTTGGGTCTTCACGCTATTGCCGCCCGTTGGTAACCCCCAGGCATTATAAGTAAGATCACCTTTGCTAAAAACAGGCTGGTTGACATTTATAGGCTTGGGAAGGGAACATCTTGGGAAAATGGTGATGAAAAATGCAGTCCTCTAACACCCTGGCTCTCTGGGCTTCTGGGGAAGGAAGCACTCTGTGAGCTGACTTTTCCAGGGAGCTGGGCTGGGGATGGGCCAGGGGAGAGGTGGTGCTGATTACTGTGCTAGACTTTTCTTTTGTTTTAACCATTTCAGTGGGAACCTTCTCTAGCTCTACTAGGTGCTTCGCTGTCTTCTCAAACTAGAAGCGAAGCATGATTTCATCTTTACTCGATGACTCAGGACCATTATAAAAACATTGATGATTGAATTGAGTTTTCATACAGAGGTGTCCTCAAGGGCTGTGAAGATACAAGAGTTGTGCAGAAAGTTTCCAGCCATAGTTAGTATAACAAGGATGGTTTCATGGCTGGATACTTTCCCCACAGCCCTTGTATGTTAAGCTATTTGCCCCTCACTGGAAGGCATGGCTTTTCTTTTTTGTGTTTTATCTTCTCTTATTGACAGTGTCAGCTATCACCTATTCCAGGGGTTCTTCTCTCTCTCTTCTTTACAACAGTGAATCTGTTATATAACTACGTGTCTGCATGAGGCATGAAATGGATATATCACCCCTGAGCAAGGTGCTCTCCTATGAGTAAAATATATGGTAGAGCCCATTGTGGCTTTTCAGAAGCCTTTTTGCCTCCAGAACTTATTAGCTGTGTGACACTGAGTAAGACCTTTCTGTGGCTCAGTTTTCAGATCTATAAAATGGGACTAATAATAGTATCTGTTTCATAAGGTTATTGCGGCTAAACATAAGAGTATATGCAACTAAAACACGTAACACACTGCCTGGCAATAGTAGCTACTCAATAAATGTTATTTCCTTTTTATTCTTAGCTATTATTCTTATCTGAGTTTTGGATCAGTGACATTGCTAGATAGCTACCTGAGTTCTACACAAGTGAAATGATTCATTTCCAAAGAATGCTTTCAGCTACAAATAATAGAAAATCCAACTAACAGTGGCTTAAACAAATAAGTGTTTGTTTTTATTATACTATGAGAAACACACAAGCAGATAGCTGATGGCATTTGTTCAGTGGCTCAATGATATCAAAACTGGTATCACAGCAATGTGTTTGGCTTCTGTCTCTGGTTACAATATAGCTGCTGCAGCTCCAGACATCACATTCCTTTCCAAGGCAGGAAGAGAAAGATAGGGTGATGCTGGCTATATCTACTTTCCCAGAAGCCCCTTATGTTGCCTCTCTTAGCTGATTGTCCCTATGTTTCACAGTCTAGAATCGGGTTGCATGGTCACCACCAGCTGCAAGGAATCATGTAAAAAAAGAAACAAGGGTATCATAATCAGTTTAGACCACCATCACATCTCCCCTGGGACTTAACATAATGCACTGTGTCTCCCTGCCTGCATTCCCCATCCAGGGTTCTGTCAGTGAGAAAGGGAAACGAATATTGGATTAGCAGCTAACATTGTTTACCCTGTAACTATGATCATTCTTTTTCTTTTTCTTTTTTCTTTCTTTTTTTTTTTTTTTTTTGGTCTTAATTAGGAAATTTTGATTGCAAGTGACAGAAACCCAAATCAGACTGTCTTATGCAAAAATAAATAAATAGATAGATAAAGGAATGATAGAAAAAGGAACAAAAGAAGGAAAGGAAACAATAAAAGAAATAAATTGACTCATATCCCTCAAAAGTTCAGCAACAGTTTGTCTTTATGCTTAAGTATAAGGCCATACGTGCAAAGAACAGTGGAAGGAGACAGCCCTTCTCTACCTGTTGGCTGTTTTCCTTTGCATTTGCTTAATTATCAGGTAGGTCATTCTCACCTGGGAGCTCTAAGCTCACATTCTCCCAGGCTCTTGTCCAGCAGAAAAAAAGAGTGAGTCATTTCCCTCTGTCACTACAAGCAGAAGCGCCAGGATGAACACTGACTGTCTGGGATTGGGTCACAAGCGCATCCCCAAGCCAATCAACGTGACCATAGGAAATCCAGTGCCCTGAATGCAGTGTAAGGCCAGGTGTCATGCCCAACTCTGGAACATGGGTTGGGTCGGCTGTCTCCAAACCACTGGTTAAGCCCGAAGCCTAGCGTGGACGAGAGCTCTCATGAAAATCGGGGCGGAACCAGAGGAAGGGGGAGTGGATGCGGAGCAGGCACGGAGCTTTGCAGTTTTCAAAGCACATTATTCCCCGCAGGCACCTGTGAATTAGGAAAAGCAGGGAATCTGGTCCCATTTTGCAGCGGGCAAAACTGTCTCAGCGAGGTGAAATGATGCGCCCATAGAGTCATTCAGCTCACACGTGGTTGGAACGAGTCCCCCGTGCCTCTGGGCTCCCAGTGTCCCCTACGCCACAGCCTGAGCTGACTGACAGCTGGGCAACCCAAAGATTGTCCAGGCGCCATGCAGCCATGGGACAAACTAGCCTGAGGGGACAAGAAGAGACCACTGGTTCCACATTGTCCTTTATAGAGCACCTCTCCCTCCATTTGTTCTGTTAGAACTTCATACCCTGAAGTCGGGGAAGCCTGTATTTGAGTCCCTCTCTAACTCGATGGCTGAACCTAAGAAATGTGTCTTTTCTAGACCTCAGTTTCCCCTTCTGCAAAAGAAGATAGTTGGACTCAGTGATCTCCAAAGACACTTCTAGCCCCAGCTTGGCCATTGTCTCAGGTTCCAAGATTTCTCCACCTCTTGCGGTAGCTTCAGATTTCTTGCCCGGGGGAAGAGCTGGGACAAGTTGCTACAGTTCTGTTGCTCTGTATGGCTCCCAGCCCAGCGGGGAGGCTTACCTAACCCCAGCAACCTGAGCAGAGCCCTGAGAACAAAAGGGGGAGAGGACCTGAAGAGGGAGGGATTGGGCGAGTCTACCTTTCCCTTGCTCAGCGACTTTAACTCCTTCCTCCCCTCCCCAGCAGCAGGAGGGCAGGCAGGGTTTCAGGGCAGGGGTTACGCATGGTCTTCCAGGAACTGCTTTGCCACCAAAGCCGACTTCCCACAAGGGAGGCTTCCCTGGGAGCGGCCGCAGCTAGAGATGCCATTTTCCCCTCTTAGGCCCAGGCTCAAGGTGTCAGAGCTGGAAAGGAGCCAGCGGGGAGCCCCATTCCATCGTTTTGCGAGTCAGGAAGCTGAGGCCTAGAGAGGAAGGGAGTTGCCCAAGATCACACAGCCCCAGGCTCCCGGGAAGGGGTCTGGACTAGCACAGAGCCGGACACAGGGAGGAATAAAATGGGTTGCACGGCAGGAACCGAGGTCTCCCCGTCCCGTGCCCCTTCCTCTCTGTGTACTAGAGGAATTGCCTTTTGCAATTCTGAAATCAAAGTTTCCATCCTCGAATTAGAAGCAGATTGTTGAGGCCTGTCCATAAATTCCTCACTTGAACCTGTAGTGACTAATTCTCCCAGGAGTGTGGGATCAAACCCACCATGGCTATTAAAAATTTAATATTAAGCCCCAGTGCCCTGGGGCTGTGTTTTCTCATTAGCCCTGGAACCGTCAGCCAGGCAGGGCCAAGAATGCAAGGTTTGGAGTCCCTTCCCTGAGAAGCTCTCGGGGGCAGCCACCTTCCCCTCTGGGGAAACTCTGAGGGGACCTTCTGAACAAGGCATGTCTTTGTGCTGCACCAGTCCTGATCACAGACAAAACAGGGAGAAACAGCAGAGAGAAGTCTGGATAAACACCCACACTTGCAACAGGGTCCCCTGCCCCTAACATTTCCCACATACACCTGGTATTGCACTCTGGGAGTAAAACAGATTCCAGGTGTCCCCAAGGCCTCTGTGTGTGACCACAAGGAAAGAAGCAGCGAGGGGAGGAGATGTGGTCTGTTGACAAATTTTAAGCAATGTGCATATTTTTGACCTGGGAAAGCAGCCAGACTGCACCGAAATTGGGGGCCTGGGCTCCTGCGGCCAGTGGGGGGACAGAGGCCCAGTAGGGGGCTCTGGTGGCCTGGGGAGTGCAGCAGGTGACGTGGCTTCCTGCTCACTCACCTGTTGGGCTGGATTACTTGTGGCGCTGATAGACTGCCAGACAGCGTGTGGCGTGTGAACCCAGGAATACCCTCTTGGCACAGCTGCCCACCCTCCCCGTGAGGTCCCTGAGGGAGACACGAGCTCCAGGGACAATTCAGTGACAATTACCAGTGTCACTCTGTGCCTGGCATTGTGCTAGGCACTAAGTAAAGTGACAAATAAAACCCATGTGGTTCCTGCCCTGGAGGACGATGACAGGCGAGAATTACAGAGATTGTCCTATTATCATTTCAAATGTGCCTAAACCCCAAAGTTGAGCTCTTTGGCAAACCAACACCCCACAGCATCCCTGAGCCGTGTTTACAATTCATCAGACTTGTCCTAACCGCATCCCACATACTCTCCTTCCATCACGAGCACATCCAGCCCGGCAGTGAGTGCTCGCGGCTCCACCTCCAAAACACATGCCCCGGATTCGACCACCTCTTCCAGCCCCTCATCCTACACCCAATCACCACCCTTCCTCCCCTGGGTGACTATTCTTCCTGCAGACTGTTCTCTAAGGAGCAGCCAGAGTGATTTGTCCTAATACCTGAGTCATTCTCCTGAAACCCTCCACGGACTTCCTGTGGCCCTTAGCAGGAAACTCACACTCTCCACCACAGCCCCTGGACAAGACCTCCATCGTCCGTCTCCTGCCCACAGGACGTCCTCCCCCACACCCTGCCCCTCGTGCACAGGCCTTCCCACCCCTGGAAGATGACATACTTGTTCCTTTCTTGGGGCCTTCACCAGTGCTGCTGCTCCTTGCCATGCCGGTCTCCAGCTTCCCATCACTCAGGCGTCAACTCAAAAGTCACCTCCTCAAAGAGGCCCCTAACAAAGCACCCACATCACTCACTCCCCATCACATCCCCTTATTGTTAGCTTCATAGCACTTATCAATAACAGAAATTATCCTGTTTATTGTGTGCATGTTTATTACCCGTCAATCTCCCTCTGCTATGTTCCTCGAGGGCAGTGTTTTTGTCTTATTTCCTTACTGCTATCTAGCTAGGCTCAGTGCCCAGTAGGGTCTTTGTGGCCTCATTAAATGGATAGCACAATGCTCAGACATGAAACGTCCGTGTTAGAAAAGAACGCAGAGCTTGAAGCCACCTACGCGTTTGTTAGATGGGCAAATGAAGCTCCAAGGAGGCACTGGGACTTGTTCAAAGCCACGCAATCCCTTCATATAAGCTGATCCATGCAGGATAAGAAAGAGGCAGCCTCGTGCAGATTTGAGGGGGGAGCAGCTAGTGCAAAGGGCCTGAGGCAGGACCTTTACAGGAAAGCAGGCAGGAGGTGAGTGGGACTAGAAAAAAAGAGAGGAGGAGAGAAGGTGAGGTGAGGTGACCAGGCAGGCAGAAGCCAGGCTGTACATACGCAGCTCGGATTGTTTTTTGCCTGAACCAAGGGGTATGAATTACTCTGCCCGCTTGTGTAGGATGCTCAGAGAGCATGGGATCTGGGAGACTAGTTGGGCACCCACGAGAAGACAAGAGTGAACATCCCATGGTTGAGCAAGTCCCATGGGGTGTGTTTGCCAGGACATCAAAGGCACCTGGGCAGCAGCAGCTGCCTGTCTGAGCTCCGTTGTGCGTGAGCACTGCACCCAGAGCCCGCCCGGCTAGTGCGAGCCTAGTCCTCGCTGTGCAATTACGGCCGCCGCTGCCGACTAACCACATGCCAAATTGCCGAACAGTTAGTTACTCATGCTACAGGCTTTGGACCAATTAAGTGAGCAAAGAGGGTGGTTAATGAGGAGTAAACAATCCAAATGCCCATAATTACACCGAGGCTTCGCTCTAATGCTCCTAAGCCAGGAGGTGGGGGGCAGCAGGGAACATGGGGTCTCCTGTTCTTTGTTCTATACGGTTCGTCCCACTGAAATCTCTTCCACCCAGTCCACCCTGTCCCATACCCAGTGACAGCTGTCTGCTAACTTTTTTTTTCTTTTTTCCCTGCTCTTTTTGGTGGAGGGAGGCGTGTGTGCCAGGTTCTAAGCACTGGGATTACGGCAGAACAAAGCAAAGTCTCTGCTCTTGGGGAACTGACATTTTAAAGCCAAATAATCAACAGGTGAGACAATAGCTATATGATGCATCAGGTGCTAATATAATACATGCTGTGAAGGTCACTGGTGCAGGGGAAGGGGGATAGAGAGCTACTTGGGGGGTGGATGCTAACTCATATAGTGTGTCTAGAGAAGGCCTTTTTGATAAGGTGACATTTGAACAGTGATCTTGCTGAAGGAAGTCAGGGAGCCAGCCATGCAGATACTCAGGGAAGGGTATTCCATGCAAAGGGAATGGCCAGTACGAAGGCCCTGAGACAAGCGGTTGCAGGGGTAGGCCAGTGTGGCTGGAGCAGAGTGAGCGATATTTTAGGACTATCTGGGGTTATACAGTACAGGGAAGGACGGGCAGATTCCAAGTAGGAAGAACAGCATGTTGGAAAGCCTCAGGAGAGAGACGAGTGCTTTCTGTTTTTCAAAGTATTTTACCTTATTTGATCCTCAGGAAAATGCTATAAGGGTAAGAAGGATAGATTTATTTTTCTATTTGACAGCTGAAGACCTGAATCTCTAGCATGTCTGATAGTTCAGCCAGGATCACACAGGAATATTCTGATTCAGGAGCAGAAATCTGTGGTCTGCACTAACCTTTCAGGTCGGATCAGAGGCTCATTTCTCTTGACACCGTGCCATTGTGAGCTTCCAAAACAAGATCAGCTCTCAGGCAAGCCTCGGAATGGGTTACAAAGTTCAAAGCAAAGCCAAGCAGAGCCAAGTAGAGCCAAGCATGATATGGAAATATCTATGGTGAGTTGGTGTAGAGAATTAGCACACCCCACAATGACTGTAGTAATTCTAACAGTAGGGCAGAAAAACGTAGCTCTCTCGTCTTTTGGAGAAACCTTCATAGAAACACTGAAAGTTAGAATCATGCTTATGTCAGATTGTAACTTAGTATTTCTAGAATGAAATCCTTCTAAAATATCTGTCTTTCAGAATTCCTCCAAGAGCTTCCCACAGAGTTCTAGATAAAAAGAACAATCTAAAAGTCAATATAATAGATTAAATCAAGAAAAACCATCCAGAATACCAGATTCCCCAGCAAGGGACACTTACAACAGATTTTGCAAAAGTTTACACAACGTTTTATCCGGATCTGCCATGGTGTGTGTGGGATTGGACTCCACACTGTCAAAGTCTACTGAATTCCGGATGTTATTGTCATTGTCATTTTCACTATTTGATTTCTCATTGTCATCACATCAAGTGAAAGTGACTACATAGGTTGTCACCAAATTGGAGGGAATGTTTGCAAATATTTTGTGTAAAGTATAGGCTGTGTAGGAAACAAAATTTATTTTTCAGGGATTTTAAGTGGGAGGCATCTCAAATTGTGAGGGAGTCGTTAGACACTGGAGGGTTGCTGATCAAGAGAGACATGCTATAGCTCTCGAGAAGCTGTAGAAAGAGAAACACAAGGAAGGATTTAAAATTTAAATCACACATTGCAAGTCACAAGGACAGACACTCTGAATCACGGGCACTGATTTGCGAGGGAGCTGGTTCTGACAAGGGCCACTCCGTGCAGCACAATCGAGGGGACCTATGACTTAATAATGTTAATGGCACGGACAAGCAACCCTGGGACCAAACCTCAAATGGGCTTGTGCGGCGGTTCCCAAGCCTTTTGTTCTCAGGACCCCTTTACACTCTTGTTTTATTAGAAACGAAAACTGAGAAGAGCATTTTAATTATTTGTGTAGTGGTTTGTTTGAAAAATAACAGTAAACCCATCACGTCTTCACATAAAATATTCTTATGCAAAACATTTTCAAAGTTAGAAAATAATGCGAAAAGTGGCATTGTTTCACATTTGTGCAAGTCTCTTCGACAGACACCTGGATTCTCCTAGCTGCTTGCTGCGATATCACAAGCATGTAGCCTCTGGAAAACTCCATTGAGCACTGGTGAGAGAACGAGAGCAAAAAGGCAAACACATTCTTAGTGTTACTGTGGAAACTATTTTGGCCTCGTGGACCACGTACAAAGGTGATGAGAGTCTCCAGGGGTCCCCCTGACCACTCCATGAGAACCCTTGGTATAGTGGTGGAAGCCAAGCTCTTGGGAGCTTTGGGCATGTCATTAAACCTCTTCGTGCCTCTGTCTTGCCTATGCAATATGGATAGTAAGAATTGTCCTCCTAAGGCGTTTGTGGCAATAAAATGACTTCATGTGAGTAAAGTGCCCGAAACATAGTAACAGCTCAATAAACACTGGCTGCTGTTGAGAGCCTTGCCCGCTGGTCCATCGTCCCCCCAGTACAGAGCACAGTGAAGGCACAGGAGGCATCTTTCGTGATAAATGAAGGCACACATGAACAATTCTTTCATGTGAGAAGAGTCTCCAGCCCTTCCTGGGACAAGAAAAAGTCAGCTTTCTTGCCCCTACTAAATAAGCTACACAGATCAGAGAGGCCAAGTGACTCATCAAAGTCACTTAGCAGGTCCCGCTTGCAGCTGCTGCCATAGCTGAGAATGGCCCTCCTCCACCCCCACCCCCATGCCACACCCTACTCTCTACACCTGAAGTCATCCGAGCACACTTGGAAGGGAGATCCCGCAGCATCCATTGTGTCCTGATGTGGAACGTACCCCACGTGCAGCCTCACGGCCCAGACCAGGTCTACAGAAGACCTCCGCTTAGGATATCTGCCCTCTCCCTCCCTCTGTCGTGCCATCTAGAAAGCACTTCTGGATTATAATTACACATATGACCTGGTTTGCTTATTCACTGCCTCCCCTCCTAAGCCCAGGGGCCGTCTCAGCCTTTCTTGTTCCAATGGCTGCCATCCCAGGGATGTGGTCGGGGCTCCATCAATCAACGTAGGAATAAAATACTGTCTTTTCTTTGGCAAAAAGAAAACAAAACAAAAAACAGACAACCTGGACATTTTTTTTCTAGATCATTATTAATAGATGTTTAGGATAGGAGGAGAGAATGGTAAAATGTCAAATCAGAAAATCAAGCAAAGACATAGGGTCTGAAGAGTTAGGGTGTTTGTCTACCCAGAGTGCTGGTTCAGCTTAGCTTACAAAATAATGACGACGGTGATAATCGAAAGAATGACTCACAGTTATCGGGAGCTTACCATGTGCCTGGCACGGTGCTAAATGCTTTGCATGTATCATCTCATTAAATGCTCATGATCTGCCCATCAGCAGATAATGGTGCTATTTATGGGGAAACTGAGTACTTGAGTGACAACTGAGGTCCCATGCGAGTGGCATAGCCGCATCACGGTGGTGTGTCATTCTTGGAAGACCTAGGGAGTGGAATACAAGCCAGGGAAAGGAGACAGAGGCCAAGACAGACGGTGGCAGGTTGGGGTGCCCAGCAGTACAGGACGCCTGAGCACAAGTGCTAGAAGTTCAGCGTCTCCAGGGTTGGGCACAGGTAAGCAAAGGAAAATGCTGCTGATTTCTTATTTTGGGGACCTGGCACAGACTTGGGGAACTAGGCGCAGAGCCGGAGCACACTACATTTTGCAAAAGGAAATACTGAGGCTCAGAGAGAGAAAGGGGCTTACCCAAGGTCACACAGCAAGTCGAGCTGAGCCCAGTCCTGCCCAGCCCAGAGATTCTGGCACTCCAAGAAGGGCCTCTCCTCTGACTAATAGACTCACGCACTTCCGCCACGATGGCTCCCCTGTCCCTGGCGCCCTGCAGAGCGGGTGGCGTGGGAAGGAAGCAAAGCGGCACCTTTCACTCTGGGCTTCCCCTCCCAGGGCAGGAAAGAGAGAGCCGAAGGGGCATGACCAAGCCTGCAGCAGCTACCTGGGGGCTCTCCACCCGGACCCCCCCTCTCCAGAACAAAGCGAGGTTAATGAGAGCAAATTACAAGGGCTATGAGAATGGAAGGGGCCCTCTGATGGCCGCAGGGGTGAGAGCTGGGATGAGACTGGGCACTCCCTGCTCTCGGTCCTCTTGTGCAACCCCCTCTGCCAGGGAACAAGCTGGCACAGGATGGCGCTCACGGAAGCATCCATTGCTGTGGTCAACACCGGGGCTCCAAGCGGGACTTCTACCCTGAATTTCTCCACTCTCTGTTGCCATAAAAATGAACAGAGTTCCCAGACATTGCAAATCTTAGGGGGATTGGGGAGAGGAGCTCCAGTACCCCCAAAACCTCCAGAGAACAGGTCAGGGCTCTGAGCATTGCTGTTCATCACCCCCGTGCTTCTGGTTCACTTATCTCTCTGCAGTGAGGAGCAGATGTAGTAACATTCACAGAGATGTCTTAGTCCGAAGTTCTTAGTCCGATGTCAGCATGATGCTAAGGGGCTACCTACCGTAATCCCCACAATAAGCCTATGAGATGGGAATTACCAGACCCCCTTTTAGTGGCTTAGGGCAGTGGTTACCAAAGTGCGGTCTTGAACCAGCAGCATCGCTTGACCTGGAAATTTGTTATAAATGCTAATTCCCAGGTGCTACCACCTGAGAGAGCATAAGAACCGTGTCCACAGCTGCACAGCAACAGGCAGTGGCCCAAGGATGCCCTGGGACCCACAGTCCTGCCCACTGGTCCCGGCCGCCTGTGTCCACAGCACCCCCCCCCCCCGCCACGGCCCTTCCATGGGAGTCCAGCGAGTGACCATGGGTGGGAAAGGCTAAAAGGAATTTGAAAGGACAGCACATTCACTGCCACACTCTTTGTAATTAGAAAAGATTGGAAACAGTTCAAAGGTCCACCAGCCTGGGGCTGGTTAAATAAACTATAAGGTGTCCACGTAATGCTACAGCTTTTTATAGAAAGGAGTGGGAAAGCTTTTTCTAAAACACACGCTATGGAATGGTCTCTACAGTGCGAGTATTAAGTAGTAAAAAGCAAAAGCTCAGGACACTAAATGTAGGAAACTACCATATGTGTAAAAAAGGAGAAATGTAGACAATTTTTTTTATACACATACACACGCACACGCACATACACACACACGCCCTTGCAAGATAGTCAACAGTACTGATAGCACAGAGACTTCCTGGAGGTGACTGCCGAAGGGTTAGGATGGGGGCTTCTTATATGGGCTTTGGTGACTTTTGCATAAATTACCCACTCAAATGACAAATAGAGTACAATTAAAACTTAAAAGAAGAAGAAAGAGGAGGGGAGGGGAGGACCAGGAGGAAGCCTGAGGGCTTACAAAATGCCAGGCACTGGGCTGAATTCTTTACTTGCATTATCTCTGTTAATCTCCTCAACAACCCTTTGAGGTTGCTACTATTACTATGCTCATGTTGTGGACATGAAGACAGAGCCACAGAAAGGTTAAAGTGACTTTCTCGGAGCCACAGATCTAGTTAATGGCAGAGCTGGGATTTGAACCAACATACGTGGGACTCCAGAGCCCAAGCTCTAAATCACTATATTATTTTGTATTAGGTCATTAAATATGAAATGACTGATTTTGAATCAAAAGTTTAGTTTATTATATCTCAAACAAGAAGCAGTACAAGGAATCAAAGTATGCGCCTATACTATCTACACAGTTTTGCCATGTTAACAGTGGTTTGTTTATGGCAGCAGCAAAGAAAGAAGCCTGGAGAGCGAGTGGCGATGAAATCACAAAAGGTGTTTTCCACAGCATGGTGAGAAGTGAATATTTTTCCTTGTAAGAAGTGGTCCAACGCCTGGAAGAAGTAGTAGTCAGTAGTCAGTGCAAGGTCTGGTGAATATGGTGGATGACAGAGAGTTTCCAAGTCCAGCCGCTGTAGTTTGATCAGCTTTGTTTGTGTGACACGTGGTCAAACATTGTCTTGCAAGAGGATTGGCCTCTCTCTATTGACCAATCTCGGCTGGTTAATCGCAAGCATCCTCATCATTTCGTCCTATTGGTTGCAGTAGACATCTGCTGTAATCGACTGACCAGGTTTCATGAAACCAAAGTGAATGATACCAGCGCTGGACCACCAAACAGACACCATTAGCCTTTTTTGATGAATGTTCGGTTTTGGACTGTGTTTTGGCACCTCATCTTTATCCAACCATTGTGCCAAATGCTTGCAATTGTCAGAAATAATCCATTTTTCATCACATGTAACAATACAGTGTAGAAATAGTTTGCTTTTATGTTGTAACAGCTAAGAAAGGCAAGCTTTGAGACGATTTCTCTTCTGACACTCATTTAATTCACGTGGAACCCATCTATCCAGCTTCTTTACCTTGCTGATTTGTTTCAAAGGGTCCAATATTGTTGGAATAGTAACGTCAAACCTTGCTGCTAATTCACGTGTAAGTTGACATAGATTTGCTTCCATTACAGCTTTCAGCTCATCATTATCCTCCTTGGTCTCAGGTCACCTATGTGGCTCATTTTCAAGATTAAAATCACCGGAATGGAACTTCTCAAACCATCAATGTACTGTGTGTTCATTAGCCACATCCTTCCCAAACACTCTGTTCATATTTCGAGCTGTCTGTGCTGCTTTGGTTCCACAATGGAACTCACATTAAAAAATAACATGAGGCTGGGCGTGGTGGCTCATGCCTATAATCCTAGCACTCTGGGAGGCCAAG
>VBSM01003214.1:2606962-2633104 GCA_008086735.1 Cheirogaleus medius
GCAACAGAGTGAGACTCTGTCTCAAAAAAAAAAAAGAAAGAAAGAAAGAAAGAACATTTCCTGACAAAATCCACAGGTCAGTGATCAAAATCAGGAAATTTAACTTTGGTGCAATATTATTATTGAATACACAGTCCATATTTAAATTTCCTCATCATCCTGATCATTGACTATCTGCACAATGACACCCCAGAACCGGCGATTATTTTTACTCATCACTCCCGTGCCCAGGTAGTGCTCCCTCCCGCCCCAGGGAACCCTAGATGAGGCCTTTAATCCTTTCTCCTCACTCCCTCTCCGCCTCCCTCCCTCCCTCCGAGTGCTCCTTTCCGGGAGGTGCTGCTGCGGTAGTTCGGAGCCCTCCTCATCTCCGACCTGGGAGCACAGGCGGACACTCAGCCTTCGCCTCCAGCATGCCCGGGTGGGTATGTGGGTGGGTGGCCCCACGGGGCACACTCACCCGCCCTCAGTAATGCCCACTGGCCTGTCCTGGCCTCTAGGGGCCGGAGGGGCACAGGATACTGTTTGAGGAGCTTAAATTCTATCTGGTTCTAGAGACAAAACCCACTCCCATAAAAAATCCACGCACCCCAACATGTGCTTCAGTTGGGAGGGATCTGTGACTGGGGAAGGGCAAGAAGGCACTTTCTGGGCACTAGAAAGATTCTCTATCTGAGTGGTGGTTACAGGGATGTATACACATGTAAAAGTTCGGCCAGCTATACTTGAAAGAGGTCTACTCTTCCCTGTATGTATAACTCAACAAACAATCAAAGCTATGGAAATCGTGTGTGTGCCCCAGTGTGTGTGTGCGTGTGTGTGTGTGTGTATGTGGTCAAGGGTCCACAGTGTGGAGCATGGTGCGTGGAGAAAGGTTATGGGCTCCAAAGGACAGGGCGGCTGCTGGTTTTGTGCAGCTGCCTGCAGTTCATGCCTGCTGCTTTGCAGACACCGAATAAATACTGTTGAATAAGCAGATGAATTAATTGATGCTGGGACTATATTTCTTAACATGCAGAGATGCCCATAATACTTTGCTAAGTGGAATAATGGGCTATAGAAGAGTGTGTGAAAATGATCCCATTTTTATGAATATTTATGTTTGTATTTTTTCATATGTAGTCTGGAAAAAGAAAAACACATCAACATCCTAATAAAAGTTATTTGTGGTGAAAAGATAAGGATTTTTTATTCTTTTTTTTCTGCTTTGTTTGTACTTACACAATTTTGTTTTTTGTAACGAATATAAACTGGATGAAAAAGGATCGGGAGCATGCCGGGGCTGATTTGTGAATTTATAAAGAGGGGTTAGAGTACATAGTATGTCCGAAACTTATCTGACCAGAGACGCTTTTGGGGAAATGCTACTATAAAGAGAAAAGCCTGGAAGGAGGCTGGGTCCCCAATAATTGCATGAAGCCATCACATGAACCCGGAAGTGCTTCCATCCAAACTTCTCTTACAAATAGGAAAAGCAAACGTTCTATGTGTAAGCTACAGCCACTTGGCTTTTCTGCTGTTCCATGAAAGGAATTCAAGCGGGCACCAGAGCTTTGGGATGCACAGTGCCAGGCACTTAGAAAGTGGTCAAAGACCGCTGACTGCTGTTGTTTGCAGCTCTCCAGTGGGGCGCTGGGACCTCACCCCAGAGACACAGCTCTGCCAAGCCTCCCCCCTGGGGTGGGATTCCTGGGGTGATTCCTGAGCACATGCCAACTCCTCTGCACTCTCAGCTCCTGCTGAAGTCGGGGGCAGAGTCAAGATCTGGGGCTGGAAGCTTCAAGCCTGGAAGAAGTCCCAGGCCGGGCATGTCAGAACCCAAATGCATGTGGACTAGATGCAGCTTGGAGGGTTGCAGAAACCACAGCTGCTCCATTCGCATGGGAAGGCCCTAGTGAGGAAGGAAAACCGCTGGATCTCAGAGTGTGAAGGGAATTCAGAGACAACCATCCCAATGTCCAACTGAATGTGTATTTCCCTGCATGTGGATCCCAGTCTCCACCCGAGCTCCTGCAGGGTGCGAGACCTCACTTCTGTTGCCCAGGTTGGGGTGCTGCGGCGTAGCCATAGCTCACTGCGGCCTTGAACTCCTGGGCTCAAGCGATCCTCCCACCTCAGCCTCCCGAGTAGCTGGGACCACAGGTGCGTGTCACCACGCCCAGCTAAGAAAGTTTAAAATAAGAGCTCTTCCACCTCTAAAATACTGTCATCTGAGGCTCTACCACTATTGTACAAGAATGCAGAAGAAAGGACAAAGGAAAGTCACAGCTCCCCTCATCCCAGAGTCTTGTACAAGAAAAGGAAATGGACCCAACGTGACCAAAACAAAGTTATTATAAGAGAAAAAAGAAGTGTTGTGCCTCTAGGACATAGTTATTTGTTTTGTTTTGTTCTAATTTCAGGTATAATTTGATGTATTTGCGTCTGACAGAACAAATTAACTGAGTGTTTTAAGACATGGTTATTTATTTATCTGTAAGAATGCTAGCAAGGTCAGGTGTTGGGTAGGTTCTCAGCTGTCACAGCCCACGCATGGTTGGCTCCTTTGCCCTGGTGTGAGCTGGGCCAGTTCAGCTGGTGGCAGAGAGTAGGGGAAAGGACAAGCCCCACAAGGACCCTCTGGGACTTGGCTTGACCTTCAAACAGTGGTTGTGATGTCATCCTCACACTTAAAGGGATTGTGAAACATCATTGCAAAGTGGCCAGGGTCCACTTACTCCATAAACACATTTTAATAAGAAGCACCTGCTGCGGGCCAGGCACCATGCAAGGGCCTAGGAGTAGAACAGTGCACAAAACAGACAGAAATCCCCGCCCTCAGGGAGCTTCCACAATTCGATAACTCACATGACAGCTTCAAAGACTTTTTTAAACCAGGCACAGTGGGATGTCCCTGCATTCCTAGCTACTTGGGAGGCTGAGGCAGGAGGATCACTTGAGACCAGGAGTTTGAGGTTGCAGTGAGCTACAATGACACCACTGCACTCTAGCCCAGGGAACAGAGCAAGACTCTGTCTCAAAAAAACAAAAAATAAAATAAAAAACTATTTGTACCGGCTCAACTATAGAACAAGCGGGCTAAATTAAATTAGCTAGAAAGACGTGAAGAATGCACAGCTCAAACTCGTCATTTTACAAATGAGTAAATGGAGTAAAGAGCTTTACTCAAGATCAGGCCTTGAAGGACTAATGGAGGGTGGCAGGATTCTAAACCAAGGGCCAGCAGAGTTTTTCTCTAAAATATTAGATATTTACTATGTGTCCCTAAAGGTTTTGCCAGCCATAGGGTTTGTGTCACAGCTCCTCAACTTTGCCATTATGGTGTGAAAACAGCCACAGACAATATGTATAACCCAATGGGTGTGGCTGTTTCCAATGAAATAGAAACAAAAGCAGGCAGTGGGCTGCAATTTGTCGGTCCCTGTTCTAAACTAATAAACTAAAGTGTGCGGCCAGGAGGTGTGGTATTGTCCTGCACCTGCCTCCACTTCTAGTAATAGCACCTGATTTCCTTCTGATGGCTGCCTGTCTTCCCGTGTGTGTGATGTTGGTGGCACTGTCAGTCAAGGCGCCCTGCCCAGCTCTGGTCGGGAGGTGTGGCCGTGACTCAGGCTGGGCCTTTCGATCTTAGCACTTTGTATCTTGATGCAGGGACAAGACGGTTGAAGCTGATCAAACTTGTGTCTCTGGTGACTCTGTTGACAGGTTCCTCCTACCTGGATCCCCACGGTTCCCAGGTTTCTACAAGCCTGGTGTCTCAATTCTTCCTTCTATTCCGCAAGCAACTCCAATCCTCCCAGTAAATTTCCTTTCTGCTAAATTACCTGGAGTTAGCCGGGCTTGGTGGCGAACGCCTCTAGTCCAAGCTACTCAGGAGGCTGAGGCGAGAGGATTGCTTGAGCCCAGGAGTTCGAGTCCAGCCTGGGTAACATAGTGAGACCCCCATCTCCAGAAAAAAATAGTCTAAATTACCTAGAATCAATTTCTGATGCTCACAACCAAAGAATACTTACTGATCATTGACTTGTAAGGAAAGGTGTGCTATATAATTTCTTTAACCACCATACCCCCCAGCAGCTAAAATAGAATTTGATTTCTTAAAACGCAAATTCCGCAGAAGTTTAAGGACATCTGAGACTCATCAACTGAAATTCCACCTCCCAGGCCAATGTGGTCATACCACAGGGTTCACCCTTATCTCTGATTCTTAGTTCAACGAACACCTCAGCCCTGCTCAGCTCTCCCTTGAGCAAGCCCTTTGCACTCTCTGGGCCTTGGTTTCTCCATCTATAAAGAGAGGGGAGTGAACAGTGATGGTGACTCAGTTTCCATCCAGCCCCAGGCTTTTATCAAGGCCTCCTACTGCGTGTTCAGCTCTGTGCCAGGGTATGAGAGATGGTACCCTGCTCCCTGCCTTCAAGGAGCTTGAGGGTGAGCTGGGGAGAGATGTCAGGCATCCCCTAATCAGTGGTGACACGGGGCTGCCTATGGAAAGTGTCAGGTGAAGAAAACAGCCGCCGGAGCTCAGAGGAGAGAATGTTGCTGGGGACTGGAAAGGACTTTGGCTGAGCTTTTAGAACAGACAGGCTTCGAATAAGGAAAGAGGAAGGAAAAATGATATGCACTTGGGAGGCTTATGAGGCACCCCTCAAACTAAGCTCCGGAAGCAGTTCCTGGCTTCATTTCCCTCCCTGCAGCGACAGGGGATGAATGAAACAAACCTTGCCGACAGAACTGGGGGGTTTCTGGTCCAGTTCTGCTGGTGACATTATTCGTTGCACGGAGTTTCTCGTAGGTGTTTCTCGCTGCTGACTGCGGGGAGCAGGGTGTGGGCAGCTCGGAGCGTGTGAGCTCGCCTGTCAGAGTCCTGCTGAACTTGCTCATTTTCTGCCTGTCCCAGCTGTCCAAGCACTCTCAGCAGCCCCCGCCCCCCCGGGTCCTCCCACCCCACCCTGCAGAAGGGCAAGATGAAAGGACAGGCACTCGGATTATGTGGTCCAGCCCCCCAGGAGGGGCCTCCATGCGAACTGTGCCTGCAATGATCAGGCCCCTCGCTGCAGGGGCGGCGGGCAGGGTGGCACAGGGAGGTGGGGGGTGCCCTCTCTCCCACTGGCTTTCTGAAAGCTGTGTGTTCCAAACCCCAGCATGGCTCTCCGCTACACCCCAACCACCGTGGGACTGGTTATCCCCGGCACACACAGCTCTTTGTGCGCTGCCTGTGTTTGTCTGTTGGCAATTGAACAGTTCTCTGTGGTTCAAGTTTGAGGCCAGCCGGAGGCAAGACGAGATTGGCAGAGGTCGACGTAGGTGCTGTGCCTCCCTCCCACTCTTTCACCCCCAAGCTTAGACCCCCAAACTCCCCCCCTTTGTAACAAACACCCCCCCCCCAATTTCTTCCTCCAACTGCAGGGTCCCATTCTTGGCTTTTTCAGGTGGCTTATCTGAGAAACAAACCTCTTCTAGGGGACGAGATGTTGACAAAGCGCTTCTGTCTTAATAGGCGTCCTCTGCGGACACGACACCCTGACTCATGAAAGAATGAGGGTTGGAAATCCCAGGCGTGTGGGAGGTTCTGGGGGGCCGATTGAAGTATGGCCTCCCCTCCATTCTTGCTGTAATTCTCACATTATTCCATAACACATTGTCCCTCCGGGTACGCCATCCCCTCCATTCAGTTTCTTTTTTTGTTTGTTTGTTTCTTTTTTCGAGATAAGGTCTCCCTCTGTCACCCGGGCTATAGTGCAGTGGCGCCATCACAGCTCACTGCACCCTCAGACTCCTGATCTCGAGCGATCCTCCCGCCTCAGCCTCCCAAGTAGCTGGGTCTACAGGTGCGTGCCACCATACCCAGCTAATTTTTTTATTCTTTGTAGAGATGGGGGGTCTTTCTATGTTTCCCAGGCTAATCTCGAACTCCTAGTCTCAAGCAGTCCTCTTGCCTCGGCCTCCCAAAGTGCTGGGATTACAAGCGTGAGCCACCATGCCTGCCCCCCTGCTCCCCTATTTTCTATACATCGGACACTGTGATAAGCTGGCCTAGTAGGAATAAAACCCAAGTTCATAGTCTCAGCTCAACTAATCACATGTGGTGCCATCTTCCCCCATTGGGAGAGCCTCGGTTTCCCCATGTAAAAGGATTGCATTGAGCTATTACCACCAGCCTCACCATTTATGAGCCTGTGGAGGCAGGGAGAGGAAAAACTGGCAGGCTGACCCCAAGGAAAAGTACTCTGCTTTTTAAGAACTACCCACAGAACCAGGAGACACAAACGTTCTGGGAAACTAGGAGACTCTCACACTCTTTGCTTCTCTGCTATCTGGCGTGGCTTTCACAGAGGCAGGGCACTTTACAACTTGCAAGATGTCACCACTGCACTGACCCAATTCATTGTTTGTTCAGCACATACTTTTGAACATCTCTCAGGCTAGGCTAGGCTTCTCGCGGGCTCTGTGGATACGAGCAGGAATGAGGTAAGTGGTTTGGAAATAATGTGCCAGGAGAAGGAACAACATATTCAAAAGGATACACAAGTTCCTTACAGGTGGAACTTGGAATGTAAGGTGGGAGCAAAGAGAAAGAGCCCAGGGTGGAAGGTAAAATGAGGAATATCACTCCCATTTTACAGAGAAACCTTGGGGACAGTGGCTTGTTCAGAGTCACAGAGCTTGCTAGAAGTCCGGGACTCGAGTGTCTGAGGGAGGGGCAGGTGACCATTCTGTACTGCATGGTTAGAGACCTCCCTGTCTGAGAAGGTGTTATTTGAGATGAGCCTTCCATAATGAGAAGCAGCCGACCTTAGGAAGATCTAAAAGCGACTTGTGCAAAGTCCCTGAGGCAGGAACTAAATAGGCTGCTGGGTGTGTTTGGGGATCAGAAATAAGGTCAGTGTGCTGTGATGGTAGGATACGAGGTTGGAGAGGAAAATAGGGATGAATCACGAAGAGCTGTATGAATTTTGTTTTGAGTATAACAAGATGTCATTGGCAGGGTTTTTTTGTTTTGTTTTGTTTTTTTACATTTTAAAATGATCAGCTACTCTATCACTCTACCTCTTTGGGACATCATTCTCTTTGCAATCACTGCAAGGGGAGCGCCTGGAAGCCCTACAAGGCGGGGCAGCCCTGGTTGTCCTCCCCAAGCCCCATGCACCTTCTGGCTCTGAGAATCCAGCATGCAGTGACTTTGGGGTAGAAAGAGTCTTCCTCAGGGGCTTTGATGATGTCAATCTTATATCATCCTTGAGAAGCCCAAGGGGAGCTCCGGCCCCTCCAGGGTGTCTGCGTTGATCTCTGTAAACATTCCCCTCTCCCAAGCTCTTTCATCAGAGAGGCCGAGCCAAGTGGAAGCAGACGCTCCCTCTTGCTCTCCTCCCTTCAAGCTGACACTCTCTAAGCCACTAAGCAGTTTGTAACTCCATCATCTCAGCGCCCCTTGGAAAGGAGCAGCAGCAGATTAAGCGATTCTGGGATCCAGGCGCTGAGGAATTTGGGGCCTCTCAGGTTTCTTGGCAGGAGTAACAAGTACATGCAGAGACTTTTTCAGAACAAGTGAAACTCGTTCCTTCCAGGGGCAGAAAAAGGCATGCTTTGGGCAAAAGACTTCATAAGATGTTATCTCAGGAGACCTGAATGGGAGTCCCAGCAGGGAAGGCAGAAGTTGCTAGACCAGGTGGCAAAATGGATGGGGCCCGGCAGGAAGCGGTTCAGGTGTAGGGCTGCCTCTGGAACCAGATCTCCCAAGGGTGGCCTCATGTGTTTTCCACTCTCCTGGTAATAGAGGAAGAGAAGAAAGAGGAAGGGAAGAGAGGGGAGAGGAGAAGAGGTGAGTTACTTAAGTTTGAGGCTCTGTCCTCCTCCTCAAGCTGGACGTCTTGGAGGAAAAAGTCACAGATCTGGAAAGTTACAGCTGCAAGGAATCTTGTGTATCATCTAATAATCTTGTGTATCAATCTAGCCCTCTTATTTCATGGATGAAGAAACCAAGGCCCCGAAAAGAAGTACTTCCCAATGCTGATGAGGAGAGGAGATGGCCTTCTCCTGTGCCAGAGGAGGAAGTTGAAAGGGATGCGTTGTGGAGGACATTTTGGCAACATCTGTCAATCACAGATAGACACACACAGATTCTTTGACCCAGTAATTCCACATCTAGGAATTCATCCTACAGAAATCCTTGTACATGTGTACAGAGATGTATGTATAATGTGGCTTTCTGTAGAGGGCTTTGTCAGAGCAAGACAGTATGTGCAATATTAAACTGGTCCATCAGTATTATGAAATACTGTGCAACCACTGGAAAGAAGGAGGCAAATATATATCACTACTATGGACAGATTATAAGTGATATTTTAAATTTAAAACAAAGCATATAAACTATATGGTATTATTCCATTGGTCTAACAAAAAGTATGTATATGTGTTTATATATTATTTTATTATTATTGTATTTTTATATATAGTGTATTTCTAGAAAGATATACAAGGAATATTAATAGTTTACTTCATTTTATACCTTTATGCACAGTTTGACGTTTTCTGTTTGGTAGATTTTTACTACACATCCATTACTTTCATTGCAAAAGAAAACTGGAGGCTCAGAGATTGAAGTTACATGGCTGGGATCATGTCGTCTTCCAGTTACTGCCGGGATTGGGGTCAGGTCTCCCGGCTTCTCTCTTTTGACGTTAGCACACTGCCTTCTCTTCTAAGCCCAACAGCCAGACTCAGGGCAGGAGAGGGTTCTGCCTCCTGTCTGTCTGTCCTATGGCTGAGAACTGGGGATGTGAAAATGTTTCTCAGGGAACAGGGATAATGACATTTTAGGTCTTTGGGCTTTTGCCTCTGGACTCTTCTGCCACTAAGAGTAGATACTGAGCAAGTCACAAATTCCTTCTCCCTTCTGAGACTCAGTTTCCTCACTTGTATAATGGCGTGGGAGAGGGGTGCAGTGAAGCACATGATCCTTCGATGCCTTGAGAACCTTCCTCAAAGTTGGGAAGTGCAGGGCCTGGGAGTGCCCACTCCTTGGGTCAGGCTGCCCCCTGCTGGTATCTGCAGGTAGTGCTCAGCAAGCTTCCAAGAAAGCGTTCTCAGTGGTGGCTGTACTGCCCTTGGGCATCCCTTGGATGTGTATGGAGGTGTTTGGGGGGGCACTACTGGCAGTGAGTGGGCGAGGGCTGGAGAAGCTCAATGTCCTGCAGTGAATGAGACAGTCCTTCACGGGGAAGGACTGTCTCACCTCCTGCATGGCTTTCAAATGAACTAGTGATCTGAGCTTGCAGCCTAATTCCCCTTTACAAACATCAACAAAGCTGTTTGGGTTTTTGTTTCTTTGTGCTTTTTTTGTTGTTTGTTTTGCACTGCTTTAAGATACATATTAAATTGCAACAACCCTGTAAATCAAGAGACACTTGAACTTAGCTCTGCCCAGAATTCTACCAAGAGTTGTTCACCGTCTCATAAAATCACGTCACCAGTGCCACTTACGCGGGGGTCACCTACTCAACCCACTTACATCTCTCTGCGTTTGTAGCCATATCCCTTTGGCAAATATGTAATAACTAAAGAGAGTGGAGACTTCCTTTAACAGATGGAGAACTAAATATCCCCAAATTAGCAAACATGAAGTGCAGAGATTTTATTTCATTTATAAAGGCTGTTTAAAATATATTAATATGTTATTGCCATGCTATATATTTTTAAATTTTTTAGCACAATGATAAGAAAGCTCTTCTGTAAAAAAAAAAAAATTATGTTCTTATTTGTGTATTTTTTGATTGCCTGGTTTTTTTTGTTCTGATACTGTCCCAGACATCTACCACATAAATTCTCTGTGCCCCTTATAAAATGGTTTTTCTTTTTCTCTTTCCTCAACCACGCTCTAGCCTTCATCACCTCCTAAAGGATATGGTCTGTAAGTCTTTTGAAGAACCGGAGGCCGAGTGCTTTCCTGGCCACGTGGTGAGTTGCTCGTGGGCCTGCATGGCAGTAAGTGGAAGCTCCACGTCCTTGGGTGCGTAAAAGCTCAAGGTTTGACCTTATAAACAAGGCCCAGCTCACTTGTGAGACTCTCACGCCTCTCCTCATTTTCTCTTTTTCCACACTCTGTAATTTATTTTCGTATGTCCTTCCCTTCTCAATTAACATTATTATCCTTTTTCTGTTGTTATACATAAATAAGTCATGTCTGCTCTTTACCCTAAGAAAAAATAATAATAATATACAATAATAATATTGTACAATATACAATAATATAGTACAATATACAATAATATACAATAATAATAATATACATAAATAAGTCATGTCTGTTCTTTACACTAACCCCTGCAGGCCCCAACCCCAGTGGTCCGTGGCCTGCTAGGGACTGGGCTGCAGAGTTCAGCTTTCCCCCCACCCACCCACCTCCACCCAATCGTGGAAAAATCGTCCTCCAGGAAACTTAGGTGGAGTGGGGAGGGCGCACAGCAGGAGGCGAGCAGCCGGCTAGCTGAGCGAAGCTTCATCTGTATCCACAGCTGCCAGCTGCTGCCCTCGCCGGCATCACCGCCTGAGCTCTGCTCACCCCCCATGCCAGCCCCCCGCCCCCAGCACCCTGGGCCCCACCTCCGGCTGTGGAAGGATTGTCTTCCATGAAACCGGTCCCTGGTGGCAAAAAGGTTGAGGGCCGCTGCCCTAACTCACATGTCAGTTTTTTTTTTTTTTTGCTCTGTTCAGTTTCCCGGTCTGGAAAATGAGGGGGCTGGACTCGATGACCTCCGTGGGCCCTTAACAGCTCGGATGCTGAGTCGCATCCGCAGCTCTGGGAGCTTTTCTCCCCAGCCCCGCCAGGGGGCGCCCTGAGCCTCCTCCGCGGCCGGGCGGGCCAGTGGCTCAGGAGGGAGGCGCTCGGTCCCGCTGGCTCTGGGGGGCCCTCTGGGAAACAGGTTGTGAGGCCTGGCAGGGTCCAGATTTTCCCATCTCTAGGACAGCCTGTTCAGAAAGAGAAAAGGGGAGCGACCTCAGCGTCTCTGAAGATAGGACCGCGTCATCTAGCCCCCCCTCTGCCGTTACTTAGGTCAGGAACTGAACCCTAGACGGGTGGGCGCTTGTCCAGGCTCACACATGTGTCCTGGAAACTAGATTCCTAACGCCCTGTCCAGGGCCCCTTTGCCTCCTTAGGGAGCCCTTATTTTTCTGTTTCCAGCTGGACACGTTTAACCCTTGCAGTCCTGTAGCCAAAACTAATGCAGACACCAGCCAGCCAGCACAGCCTAACAAAACAGAGACACCCCCAAGTCCCTTCTCAAAGGGAGTGTGGCCTTGAAGACATTATAACTGATAGAGGACCAGCGATAGAGGACCAGTTGAGGCAGTGGGGAAAGAGCAGCCTCCTCCCATTTAAGTCGGGAGTGGCGGTTGATGGTGATGATAATGATGATTATTACGATGATTAATTGGCTCACTCTGCCAGACACAACAACCCATGCATCAGGAACCATTATCATCCGGGTTTTGCAGATGAGGAAACAAGCTCAGAGAGCTGAGTCGCGGGACTAAATGAGGCTCAATCCAGTTCCGCAGCAGGATTCGGGAGGGAGGGGTGCGTCAGTCTCTTCTCCTTTGACCTGGGCACCTTCCATTTCCTGTAGGGCCTGGCCAACTCCTGCTTGATTCATGGTCAGTTAAAGGGCCCGGATGATCTCCAAAGGACCCACACCTTCACATGAAGAGGAATTTCCCAAAGGGAGGGATGCCAACCACTTCAGCCCAGGACATGATGTTAGGAGAGTTACACATTTGGCGTTAACACTGCATTACTTGTAATTTAGTTCCCCTTTGGGTGGATTGTCAAGGAGAAAAGTCTCTAAGATTCTTCCTTTAACAAGAAACAGAGCATTCTTTAAGCATGAGGCACATTCATAACTGCGTGTTTTTTTCATTGCATTTGTATTTTTATTGTATTTATCTTTAAGATTTATCTCTTTATGGCAAATGATACTAATTTTTCATCTAGGGCAATGATGTAATTTCTTTTAAGTGTTAAGGGGTTTTGTCTGTTTGTTCTTTAAGTGATTTAAAGGAGGAAGGACAGATAGGAGGAGGAAATGGAAGCACTGCCTGTAAGAATTCTGGATTCTGAGGGTCTCTGTTAACTTGTCGGTTTTGCTGGAGCCACCAGGGCATGCGGCCATACCCTGTCCTCCCAGCGTCCTGGGCTGATTCATGCTTCATGTCTCCTTGATGCTGGCTTTTCCTTGAAAACTCTGAGGGGCTCCCCATATGGAGGTGCCCAGATATGGGGGAGAAAGCTCTGGGTTCCAGTTTCCCTGCCCTTTTTCACTGCCTCATCACATGATGGGGTCACCCAACCTGCCTGAACCTCACTGAGTTGGTGGCAGAGCTGTTGTGATAGTCGCTATTGTACATTCCGTAGGTGATCTGCCCCAGGCTGACCAAGGCACAGGACAACATCACTCCATCCACAGGGCAAATGTCACATCTCGCACCCTACCTGAAGGAGCACCCAGTCCAAGTCATGATAGCTCCGTGCTTTATTTCCTTTATAGCACATGTTTCTATCTAAACAGTGTTGTTAACTTATGTATTTTCTGCCTGGCTAGAATGAAAGGAAGCTCTGGGGGAGCAAGGATCTTACTTGTGAGACCACAGAATAGTGCCTAACACACTGCAGGCACCTGATAAATGGTGCTAAATGAATGAATGAGCCAATACTGAAATTTACTTTTATCTCTGTGCAGATTCCTAGAGATTATGAGATGAATGCTGGGTTTGCATTCCTCAAATAGCCACTACCAAACTAGTCAATCTCTCTTACTCTTCTCCCTCCCATTGTATAGAAGAGAACACCAGAATGCAGTTTGATTTTTTTTTAAAGGCTTATATTATTTTATTAATCTTAATTTAAAATAAGCGGGGGGGGGGGGGAAACAACCTCTAGGCTCCACACCTGAAGACCCATCTATGTGGCCCATTGCAATTGAACACACTTCTTGGGCCTGTTTCTCCATCTCTAAGGGGAGTCTTGGAACACCAGCCCAAAATATCACACTAGCGTGATGAGCATGCATGAGCTTTGAAAAGTGTTCTGTGGGCCTATGACCTAGAATAGCAATGTCCAACAGAACCTTCTGTGGTGATGAAAATGTTCTAGAACTGTTTCTGTTCAGTAGGGTAACCACTAGCCCTGTGTGGCTATCAAGCACCGGAAATGTTGCTAGTATGGTTGAGGAACTGCATTTTAAATTTTAATTAATTTAAATTTAAATCTAAACAGTTACACACGGGTAGTGCCTGGTATCTGGAACAGTGAAACGCTAGATTAATGCTGTGTCCTCCTGTTGCATTCATGGTCTCTCATACCCTCCTCTCGTGGCACCTGAGACATCTTATAATTTATAATTCCTTGTGTGACTATTTAAAGTATCCCTCACTGCACTATAAACACCAAAAGAACAAATGCTTTGTCTGCTTTGCCATAGCTGTGTCTGCAGGGCTTGGCATGGGACCTAGTACAGAGTAGATACATCATAAATATTTGGTGGATGAATGAATGAATGAATAAATGTATTGCTAGTGACCGCAGATGGTTACTTAGCCTGGTGCCTGATAATAGAATGGAATAATGAAAAAAGGTCAGACCACAAGTCTTGTATTGAAACAACTCAATTAGTGCTTATAGGAACCATACGTGCCCTGCGTAGACATGTCTCTGTGTGTGGACAGGTGTGTACAAAAGCGTAATAGTGTGTTTGCGAAGGTTTGCATTTGTGCAGTCATGTGTAGACAGACACGTATGCCATGTGGCCATGTGTCTGAGTGTCAGGAAAATAAGATGATTAAGACCAAGACACATGCAAAATCACCCAGGAAGGCAGTTTCTAAGTCATTACTTTTTATTTTGAAAGATTTGTCAAACTTTCACACCACGGCGAGAGTTTGTATGATTAATAAGAAGCAGCTTTTTCATGAAATGCTTGGAGGTGAACGAGTTCTCAGCCTGTGAGATCCGACCATCCCATTGACTTTGAAGTTTCTCTCAATTAACAAAAGGAAAAAGCAGGGCAGAGGGGGAGAGAAAAGGAGGAACATGCTAGAAACCTTATGAAAAGCATCCAAATGTGGGGGGTAGGGGGAAACCAATTCACCAACTCCACTTCTTCTATGATACAACTTCCTATATGTCACTCTTGATTTTGGCCTTCCTGGCTGAAACAGCCTCCCAGTCCCCTAAGCCCCTGAGAAGAAGCCTGAATCTCCAAAAGTGAGGAGAGAAGTCCCATAGGATGTGCCCAGGGGCCCAGAGGGAACAAACAGCCTCATGTGAAAAGAACCTGCACTGAAAGGTGAAGGAGGAAACGGTGAGGAACTGGGTCTAAGTGAGAATTGATAAATTTCCATAACACAGCCCTGGAATCTTTCTCTCAGTTGCAGCCCCAGGTCAACCAGGTTCTGGCTGGTGGGTTCTGCAGGGATTTCTCCCCCCACCGATCCTCTAGCCCCAGAAACATCCCTGCCAACACCATGTGTCTGTTACTTCCCTTTGCCCACCTCCAGGCCACCTGGGGAGGACCCGCAGGCAGCTAATCCCCTGAAATAAAATTAACACGAAGTCTGGCTTGGCGAGTATTAGTCTCAGAGTAACAGAGAGAAAATCTGAAGATGCAGCGTGTGCTCAAGGTGGACCGGAGTGGATCCATTTCCACCCCATGCCAGCAAGACAGTGGGCAAGGCCGCAAATGACAAGAGAAAAATGGAACCGTTAATGAGTGAGCAAAAGACCTTGATAGTCAAATTACAGCTAAGAATGTCACGACTTGGGTTAGAATTTCCATTTTTAGCACCGTTAACATATTCATTTAAATCTATGTTAGCACCGTGTCCCCAGGCAGAACAACAGACCATCCAAACATTTTAAACTTTGGGGGAAACAGGAAGGGGAAGGTCAAAGAGAGAGGATCCGGTACTGCGGAAGGAGGCGTGGATTTAGATCACAAGATCCTTGTCGATATCCTCTGCAAATCAAGAAGAGAGAGTGGAGTTAAACATGAGGCCCTGTGTGGATGAAGATGCACTTCCCACCCACGCCCCTGGGCCAGGGGCCAGGTGACCGGCCCAAGGTCACCCAGGAAGTGGGTGACTGAGGAACCTTGGTCTCCTTGTCTCTGGCCTGTCCCTATCTCTCGCCAGGTTACGCTTCCTGTTTCCTGTCCACGTGCCTGCCAGTTCCCAAAATAGCAGTTGGCACAGAGTTAGCGCTAATGCTTGAGGAAGGGAAAGAGAAAGAGATAGTGAAATGGACAGAGAAGGATCAGGAAGATGCCAGAGAGTGAGGCCAACCCAGACAGGAAGAGCAGACGGAAGGCAAAGTCACAGAGAGCAGAGACGGGCAGAGAGGACAGACACACAGAGGAGGGGCGCCCGCGCCCTGGCTCCTCTGTTCAGATACTCACTCTCCTTGATGCCGAAGCAGCCGGCCCACTCGTCCAGGGCAATGTACTTGTCATTGTCCAGGTCACAGGTCTCGAAAAACCTGGTGGTGCAGTGCTCCATGGGGATGAGGGGAGCACGCAGTGGGGCCAGCTCGGTGTGGGACAGGTACCTGCAGGGGAAGAGGCAGGGGAGGACCTGAGGCGTGGGGAAGACCCAGACCCCAGCCTGGGGAGGCAGCGGGGGAGTTAGCCTGCCCCACAGCACGGAGGGAAGGACGTTTATAGCGGGACAGAAAGCCAGGATCCTACCCCCATCTCTGCCACTGATCAACTGTGGGACTCAGAGCACAGCACTGCCCCAGCCTGAGCCTCAGTTTCTCCCTCCATCAAAGAAGAGGAGGAGTCGGCCATAATTTCTAAGGGTCCTTCCAGTTCTGAGGTCTTAGGGACTCAATAACAAAGGTCTCTTGGTGCATTTAATTGTTTCTTAATTGGCTGAGAATTGGGTGCACAGAAACTTAAAGTCAAAATATTCAGCACTCTGCTTTGGTAGATCAAAATCCGGTATGAAACAACACTAGGTTTTCTATGGACACGCATTTATACAACTGCGAATGCCTAGAAAAGGGTCTAAAAAAAGACACACCAGTCTGGTGATGGTGCATTCTTCTGGGGACGGGTGTGGGAAGGGGCCAGGGTTGGCAGTGAGGGTCTCTAGCCTTCCTGGTCAAGCTCCACTTGTGTATCGGGCAATGTCAGAGGGAAGCCCTTCTGATTTCTCTCCCGTTGTCCATCTCTATTTCCCTGCTGGCCTTGACTCTAGAGAAAGTATATGATTTTCTTTTTCTTTGTTCCCCAACGGCCCCAACTAAGTTGTCCCCAAAACACTTCTCCCCTGCCAGCATCTCCAGGGAACAATGTGACTCCAATTTTATTTCTAACCTCTGAACCTCCGAGCCCCATCCAACTCATAGAAGGAATCGCACCATGTTTGAACTGGTAGGAATACTCTCCCCCCACTGTTTATTGTGCTGGGGAGAAAACTGGGGCCCAGGGATGGGCAGGGGTGCAGCAGGGCCACCCACAGCTCTGGGAGGAGAGCAGCAGGCAGTGGGTCCCCTCAGGCAGGCTGGAGCACTTTCCCAGGTGGCCCCATCTGGAAACTGGTCCCTTCCCCCCATGCTCCTCCAATACAGTGGGATCCAGTCACTCAGCCTGAGCTCCAGATGTTCCCCCTGACTTTTCCCCTCCTGGCCACAGTGAGTGACTCAGTTGGATCCCAGCCATGGCAAGAGCCTGGGAGAGAAGCAGCTGGGAGCTTCCCAAAGCTCAGGAGACCCTAGCCACCCAGGATGGCCGGCAGGGTGGGCAGGCTCCAGGCACATGGGCTGGATACAGAGCGAGGGGTGAGCATCCCAGAGAGGAGCTCCCCTGAGCGTGGGAGTAGGGCGGCCCATTCTTTCCCCTGTGTGTGATGCTCTGCTTCTCACAATCAGAGGAAAAGGTTAAAAAGGCTCCAGGAAGTGCAGGTGTGGCTTGCTCCAGCTGGGGCTGAGCCAGGCTACTTACCCCCGTCACCATCACCATAAGAGAATGTCAGAAGGTGGTGACAGGGGTAAGAACACAGAATGTGAGCTCCTTGGGTACAAGGACCGTGTCAGCCCTGATGCTGTTCAATCCCCTGCCTAAAATAGTGCCGGCCACATAATGAAAACTCGATAAGCATCTGATAACTGGCCAGCTGGCTGCCTGGTCTGCAAGGCAGTTGCACGGCCCTCCGTAACTCAGCTGCACAGGGGCAAGGGCTGCAAATGAGGGGTCTGCAATATGGATGGGCTGACCCCGAATTTTTTAGGAACCGTTCAGGGTCAGTCGGGCCCTGTTGGGACTAGGCCTTGGGATGAGGCTTGGACACTGCCGGATGGCTGCTCTGCTCCTGGGCATCCTGCTGAAGGACAGCGAGCATGTGGCTGCCCCCACCTTGACCTCTGCCACCCCTTGGAGACTGGTCCTCCTTCCTCACTCAGTCACCCTCACTATTGGGAACCCAAACTTCAGGCCCATGGGATAAAGGAGGTACTTTCAGTTCCCAGTGACTTCTACCTCTGGCATGAGAGAGTGTCATTGCTTTCCTCCTCCCAGGTCTGCATCCTTGCTCCAGTGCCGGTTCCTTATGCCCCAACCCCCAGAAAAACTGTGGCCCAGGATGGGGAGCAGCAGAGGCTTTCTGGCCATGGCTAGTGCACCTGCCAGCCTTGATGCCTGGCTCTGTCTGCGCCAGGGTCTGGGGCCTTACCCATCGATGGGGTGCTGGTCCAGCTGGCCAAACTGCCAGTGCACAGGGAAGATGTACATGTTGTAGTTCTTCTCGAAGTCCCGGGCCAGCAGCTCCACGGGGTGGTCTCCAGCCTCCAGGCGCTTCTCATTCTCATGGATCTTCTTCACCTGCAGGAGTGGGGACAGTGTGACAAAGGGTGCAGGGGAGACTGTCCGGGCCACTTGGAGTCCCTCCCACCTCTGACAGAAGGCCAGAGCAGGCAGAGACCAACCGGGGCCAAAGCTCGCGTGACAGATACCAGCATCTCATTCACAGAGTGGAGGCCTGGGATTACCTCAAATGGTTCTCATAGAGCTATCCACACCCAGATCACCTGGGGAGTGTGTTCAAATGCAGCTTTCTGGGCCTTGCTTCGTAGAAAGGTTGTTTGAGTAGGCCTAGGTGGGGCTGAGGAATCTGCATTTTACCAGCATGTTGGGGTGCTTGATATGCCCATTAAAGTTTAAGATCCACAGACTCAGAAAGAAAAAGAAACAGGGCTGTTTGTGTCACTTATGTTTAACACTAGGCTAAAGAAAGTGAGCAGGTCTCTTTACTGTAGGACTTCTCAGAGCCTTTAAGATGTTAATGTGCACTACAAGCCTCCAAAGGCAGGTAGAAGAAGTATGCACCCTTGTGCTTAGGAGTAAACTCACTCTCCAGGTAAGATGTCAGCTTACACCAGGGGACCTAGTTCTAGGAATGGGACTGGATCAGCCAGCGTGGGGCCAGTAGGGCCCGGCAGACGCTCTGGGGCAGGCCAGAAAGAGACCACTTACTCGCAGCTTCTGCTTCTCGGTCAGAAGGTTGTTGTCCTCATCCCTTTCGTACAGGGTGACCAGGACATTCTTGAGCCAGTCCCGCATGCGCAGAGGGAATTCAGTCAGCTCAGAGTCCAGGCAGGGGGGGATGTCTAGGGTCCCAAACACAAGGGTGGTCAGCACAGACCCTGCCTCTCCCTGCCGAGGGCCAACATGCTTCCTGGGCCCTCTGCCCACCCCCGGCCCTCCACCCACCCCACTTCCATCAGTGACCGTGGCACAGTGGCTTGACCTCTCTGGGACATAGTTTCTTCACAGGACAATGAGCAAAGGATACTGTATATGGGGAAGAATGGTCTGAAAAGGGAAAGTACAAAGGCTCATCTGCTGCTTCCTCAGCTTTGATCTTGATCTGTCTATGCCAGAACGTACAAGACACACAATGTGGTTGTCGTCTTGGGGGGAGCAGGCGTGGCCTTGGGTGCTTTCAGTGACGGAGGATGCCGAAGGAGGCACCTGGGCCAGCTGAGTCTGCATCTGGGGTCGCTAACAAAGGCCAGACAACACCCTGGCGTCCCTCCCCAAACACCTGATTCCCAGGTTTCTAGAAATGAGTCATCTGTCTTCAGAGGGCAGATGGGAATGTAATTGAGTAAAAAGGCCAAGGACGTGCCAATGCTGAGTAACAGGGCCCAAAAGAAATGGACACGCATGCCCCTATTTCAGAGCATGCAAATTCAAATATTTTAAAAATGCATTGTAGGTCTAGGTCAGACATCATTTTTGCTTTATAGTTTTGAAGCAGGAAAGATTGAGTTAGCCTTACAGAACTTCTTCATCATAGAGAAATAAAATGCGGTTGTCTTGGATGCTAGTAACAAGCTCCAGAAATCCTCCCTTGAACTTCCATAATTGCTCAGTCCTTCCCCGGGAGATGTCTTGAACTTAGCATTGAGAGGAACCTACTCATTGACCGCCACCTCGATTTATAAACGGGAAAGGGGAAGAGACGTGCCTGAGATCCTACAACAAGGGTTGGCAGAGCCAGCATCAGTGCCAGCTCAGGGCTCTCCCTGCGCTGGGAGTCTGGCAGGGCCCAAGAAAAGACTCACATTTGCAAGGCCCAATGTAGTCAAGGTGGAGCTTGTGGCCCTTCTTGGTGCCCTCCAGGGTGCACTTTGTGGCAAAGAAATGGCAGGAAGAGTCGAAGGTCTTGTTGTCGTTGCTGCACACCTGTTGGCAGAGCATAGAGCATCCCCTCCATCATTCCCAAAGCCCTTCACTGGTACCACCACCCTTGCCCATTTCAGAGATGGGGCCACTGAGGGGCAAGCAAGGAATGTGACCAGCCAAGGTCATGCAGTGCGTTGGTAGTAGGGCTGGGACAAGAACCCACTGTCTGGGCTCCCATGCATTGGTCCAGCCCATGCTCAGAGCCACTGATGCTCTCTGAGCAGAGGCACAACTGAGTTAGGGCTGAGATATGGGAAAACAAACCTGGAAGATATTTGAAGAATGAGTTGAAGATGGAGATGGGGAAAAGACAAGAGTGTGCGAGGAAGAGTTAATATAACAGGCTGGGATCACTATCCTTCGAAGAGCCTGCTTGTCAGATTGGCCCTTGGCTGGCGTCTGGGAACTTGGCTGGAAAACTATTCCTTGCATGGTTGTAAATCTTTCCCTAATGGATAAGGGTGGCTCACTGTGTCCAGACTGCCTGTACAAACAATCTGGTTACGCTGAACATCTGCTCTCCTTCTGGGAGTCTGGAATTTGGGTACGTGCTAGGCAGAGGGTGCCTATGTGACCAGCCCCCAGTAAGAACTGTGGGTGCTGAGCCTCTAATGAGCTTCTCTGGGCAGAAGCATCACTCTCACGTGGCTGCATCTTTGCAGCTGGGGTAAGAGTGTGCTCTGTGTGACCGCATGGGAGGGAGAGAATAAGCAAGCCTCCACGTGGACCCCTCCAGACTCCGCCTGTGTCTGTTCGCCTATGGTCCACTGTATATCCTGAATATGTCACGCTAATAAACCTTAGCCATGAGCACCGCTGTATGCTGAGCCATTTGAGTCCTCCCAGGAAATCTCTGAAAATAGAGGCGGCAAAGCAGAGGTGCTGAGGGCTGGATGAGGACAGTGGCAGCAGGTAGCTGTGTCAGGAGGAACATCCTGTGTTGGACATCCTGCACGCACTGACTTAGCACTGCTTACAGATACCTGCAGAGGGAGGACTGGGGGGCACTGGTGATCTGTGGGATGTCGGAGTGGAGGTCGAAGTGAGGAGGAGGGAAGAGTTAATAATGATGTTAAAATTTGGAGCCCAGGCCAGGTGCAGTGGTTCACACCTATAATCACAGTGCTTTGGGAGGCCGAGGTGGGAGGATGGCTTGAGGTCAGGAGTTCAAGACCACCCTGGGCAACATACTGAGACCCTGTCTCTATAAAAAAGATTTTAAAAATTAGCCATGCGTGGTGGCTACATGCACCTCTAGTCCCAGCTACTCGGGAGACTGAGGCGGGAGGATCGCTTGAGGCCAGGAGTTTGAGGTTGCTACAAGCTAGGCTGATGCCACGGTGCTCTAGCCCAGGTGATAGAGCAAGACTCTGTCTCAAAATAAAGAAATAAAGAAAATAAATAAGGTTTGGAGCCCTGAGGCTATGGTGTCTTGGGGAGAGACTGAAGACAGAGGAGCCAGATAGGAGGTTGTGGGAATAATGAAGACAGAGGAGCCAGATAGGAGGTTGTGGGAATAATGCTGATCCCAGATTGCCCTGAGCTAGACGGCCACTAGCACAATGGTGGCATGAGTGGGTACTCAAAAAATATTTACTTGGTTGGATGGATGGGTCCTATTGGAGATAGAATGGACATGTTTGAGGGATAATAAAAAAAAGTAAGTAGCACTTACTTGATACATACTATGTACCAAGCATTATCTGACAAATCCTCACAACAGTCCTACAAGTTAAAGACTATTTTTATCCCCTCTTTCGAGGCGAGAAAACTGAGACTTGGAAAGGTTCAGCAACTTCACCAAGATCTCACAGCTAGCAAGTGATGGAGATAAGGTTTGAAGTCAGCCTTCAGTCTGCCCTAGAACCCGCACGCTGGGACCTGATGCTTTGCTCAGCTGCTCCCAATTAGAAGAAGCCCCTACTCCCATCTCAGCTGTATTCTCTCAGCATCGGGCTTGGAACCCGATGGTACTGAGTAAATTCTTGTTGGTTTCTGGACAGATCCAGTGTCAGTTAAAGCCTCACCTCTGACTCATCTCCACTTTCCTGCTATGACTAGATCTAGCAAGTGGACTTCTGAGACCGGAGCCCCGTAGAAGCCCAAGCCCAATTCAACAGCTTTCTGGGCAGACACTCTGTTCTAAAGGGCCCAATCACCAGCCCCCCGCCCCTGTCCCTCAGCACTCACCTTCTCAAACTCGCCGATGGGGGCAGGGCAGCTGGTGGGGTCCTGGCACACGCACATGGGGGTGTTGTTCTCATCCAGCTCGCACACCTTGCCGTGTTTGCAGTGGTGGTTCTGGCAGGGGTCTGGTAGGGGGCAAGGACATGGGTTAGCACCACCCAGGCGACCACACCCACCCAAGCCTATCCAGACAGATCTCTGGGCTGACAGTCCTTGGCTGTGGGCCCCACTCTGGGCTTAGGCAGCCCTGAGTCCTCGCTGTTCTTGCACTGAGTTTAGTAATCCTCATTTAGGGGAGCAGTTGGCTCAGTTAGTCCGGGGATTAGAGGCTCAGTCCAAGGTCGAGGTCAAGGTCAGGCAGTTTTTGGGGAGCTGAGGACTCTGTCTGGGACCCAGATACACCAGATGCCATATGGCTTCCCTGAGGATTGAAGCACCCATTGTGCTCCAAGTTCAGTTAAATCATCACAATGAGGCATTTCTGGATTCTAGAATAGACTTTCTAGAATGGCTGTTGTCATGGAGCCAGGAAGCTGTGAGGCCCAACAAAACAGACTTAAGCAACTGTAAAGGAAAGGGGAGAAGAGCCCGAGACCACGCTGGACAATAGAGCCTGGCTGTGTCTGTAAACACCGGATGAGGTGGGCGTGGAGGAGGGAAGGAACATGACTCAGTAGAGGCCCCTTTGCTCCAACAAAAACTCCGTGCCCAGCTACAGCTAAAAACCCATTAGTTATCCCCTCAGGATGAGAGTGTAAATGGAGGCTTTTCCTTGTGTTGCTTTATTTTGGGTATTTCAGTCATCCTGTATCGGATGCCTCCTCTGCCAAGCGCTGGGCCAAGCGCCATCATGCTTTGTCTCGTAAAACCCCGGACATCCTTGGGACAAGTCTACCGTCTTCATCATCCCATGCTACAGATGAGGAAGCTGAGGCTCAGAGGAATGACACAAGCTGTTGTGGAGAATCCTAGGTTCAAACCTCGGCTGGTTTGCTTCCAAAGTCCATGCTCTTAACCCCTCGGATACAAATGCCTCAGCAAGGAGGCTCCAGCCAGAAGCCCTAGGTCATTTCTCCCCCTCTGGCACTGACCACAGGTAGCATTATACAGTCACTCAGGGGTCGTGTCCCTGGGCCGTGTGAAATTCACATGAGCTAGTGAGTGCACGAGCCCCTGATCTCTGCTCTCAGATCTGCTCCTACCATGTTTCCCCGAAAATAAGACGGGGTCTTATATTTATTTTTCCTCAAGAAGACACCCTAGGGCTTATTTTCAGGGGATGTGTTATTTTTTATTTAAGTACGGTACAACAATCTACATTTATTCAAATATAGTTAAGTCGTCTTCTTCTGGAACATCATCATAACTCTCCAAACACCAAATTCCATCCTGAATTTCTTGTGACTCTATTTCCTTTAGAACCATTGGCCCCAATCTCTCATGTCGAGCAATAGAGCTCTCATGGGGCAGATGAGAAGGGCTGCTTGTCTTCTTTACCGCTCCACGACGAAATGCATGGGTTGTGCAGATGCGCTGCGTAGCCACGCCCATCACTAGGTCTTATTTTCGGGGTAGGGCTTATATTGCGCAAATGCTTAGAAATCCTGCTAGAGCTTATGTTATGGGTAGGTCTTATTTTCAGGGAAACATGGTATGTAGGGCTTGGCTGAGCCAGAGGCGATGGGAGATCTCAGATGTGACCAGATGTGACCAGTGACCTCAGTAGAAATGTGAGATCCAACTTTAGAATCAGGGCAAAGAGCCCTGAGACAGAAGGCCATTTCCGGGAACCCTGCTTCCTGCCACTGACAGCATGGATGGCCTGGCTATAAATCAATCTTGCCCAGATCCCAGGGGACTAAGTGCCAGAGAGTTTCCCAACCTTTAAGTCAAAGCCGTTTTTCCTCCATAGCCCACCGAGGGTCCCACCCTGCATCTCCTTGGGAAGCAACTCACGTGGGCAGCCCCCGGGCCCTGGGCCCAGGCAGCCGAGGACAGCCCAGATATGCCAAGTTACCGGGAAGGGACCTACTTTCAGTCACCACCTCCTCTTCCGTTTCCTCGGCACCTTCATCAAATTCCCCTACTTCCACCTGGACGGGGTTGGCTCCCACAGGCACCTGGGAGAGAGGCAGAAGACTGAGTCAAGTGGTCCCCACCCCCATCCCAGACCGGGAGGAAAAGGGTGAAGATTCAAGGGGGACTTGCCTGAAGCTTCAGTCCCCACAGGGGACGGGAAGAGACCAGCTGGAAAGGTGGGCTGGGCCCAGGCCACAGAGAGCACAGATGCCGGGCTTGGGAATTTAGGTTCAATCTTATAGACCCACTGTGGTTTATAGAGCCCTGGAATTCTCTCGAGATGCCTCAGAGGCCACCAGGGTGTTAGGGCAAGAGGAGATGCCACGCCCTCCAGTCCTGCCTGCCCTGCCTGAGCGGCTCCCCTGTCATCTGTTTTATTTATGGGGGGATTGTGGAAGAAAAATTGTCCCATAGTTTAAAAAAAAATTCTGGCCCCCAATTGTAGGGTTCCATCGAAGGTTTGAGAAGCATTCAGGAGTGTGTCAGGGCTTGGGGGATATCAGGATTTGCATCTGTGCTGTGGGTGTGCATGTGACAAATGCCCCATGCCAGCATCCAGCCCCATGGCACCTGTCTGGAGTCCCCAGGGAACGCATGTGGGTGGAGAGGGGCTGGGGGGCCGGAGTCACCGCCCACCTACCTCAGCCACTTCGGCCACGGTTTCCTCCACCACCTCTGTCTCATCAGGCAGGGCTTCCTGCTGCTGCTGCTGCAAAAGAAAGTGGGGTTCAGGGAGGTCAAGGCCAAGGCCAGCTTCACCTTCGAAGTGCCTCTGGCCTGGAGCACGGGCTGGGGGAGCTTGGAGAGCAGCTAATTGGAGACCCCCAAGGCTGCGCCTCAGGAACTGCCATGGGTGGGGGACAGAGCAAAGGAGAAGCCAGACATGTGACCCCCACAGAATACTGGAGCAGCTCCCCTTTTACATATTTTATATCCGAGGTTCTCTGTAAGATTTAGCTTATAAAAGCATTTCTGCTGCTTTGAATTCCTACAAACTCTGAAAATCACTGATCCAGACCCAAGCCCCCATTTTGCAGATGGGAAAACTGATGCCCAGAGGGGATGACACCATGAATTTTAACAATGGTTAACTCCTCCACAGTGTAATATTATTATTATTACTACTGTTGTTGTTAGGCAATTCTTTCTTGCCATTTCAACTTGGAGTAGAAAGAGGTGAGATAACATATAACTCTGAGGCTCTGGGCTGGCTGGAGTGACTTCTAAAATTAATGCCAACCTTGCCAAATCTTTTTCCCAAATCTCCCAACCTGACTGAGATTGCCAGGGCCTACCATCACTCGCCCCTTCCAGGGAAGAGAGGATGAAGGAGTCGCTGGTTGAAAGCAACTGCTCTGTTTGCCTGCCCCCATTTCTTCCTCCTCTCCTGGCGGTGGCTTCCAGATGAGCTGTGGATGGCTCCTCCCAGCCTTCTGCACCCTATTCTTGGAGGGACTGTCAATCAAGGTGGCCCACTCCCCTCCAGCCAAGAAGCAGACCCAGGACCCAAGCTCAGCTGGCCTGGCTCTTACTGAATATTTTTAATCTTTTCGGCACATTCTCTCAAGAAGTGAAACTGGGGTTGATTCATTCAGATGGCGATATCTGGCACTGTCCGTTAATTCTTTCCTCCTAAATCCTGGAGCTGCCTATTTCCAGTCCTCCCTAAGGCCCTTGGATTTTATAATCTATCCCTGTATTTTTTTCTGCCCTATTTGGTCAGATTGAAGGCTGCTGTTTGCAACCAAACAACCCTTCCTGTTTCAGAAAGTGACCATCCCTCTCTCTGTGGCTTGACTGTCTTCTAACGTCCTCCCCACCCCGACACCCAGCTTGAATTTCTCATGTGACAAACAGGTCACTTCCTCCTAAAGCAATCCTAGTCCATTGCTGGGAAGCTCTGACTGCTAGAAAGTTCATCTTTATAATACACGGAACTTTCTCTTTTCTGCAACCTCCACCCAGTGGTCTTCATCCCAGTTTTTCTTCTGAGCCTATTAGCTTAAGAAAAAAATCTTTTAAAAAAATAAGACAACTGGCCGGGCGCAGTGGCTCACGCCTGTAATCCTAGCACTCTGTGAGACCGAGACGGGAGGATCACTCGAGGTCAGGAGTTCGAGACCAGCCTGAGCAAGAG